>VZQC01006250.1:786777-1153283 GCA_009823505.1 Rhizomys pruinosus | reverse complement strand
TACGCATAAATTATTACTTATTAAAAAATGAAAAAAAATAAAAAAGTAAAAAAGAAATATTAAGAGATAATAGGTCTTGAACAATTTTAGGTAAAAAAGTCGAGAAGACTTTACTTAATTGAATTATAATAAAAATACATATATAGTCTATATGTATGTCTACTGAGATATAAAACATTCTCTTTATGATGTTTGCCTTGGAAATGGTTTCTAATTGGAGCCTGCTGACTGAAGCTAAGAATCTGTAGGCTTCATGTATCTTTCCCCAGATAACTTATGGCCCTTTACTTGAGTGACCACTTCTGGAAAAAGCTGGGCACTCTTCACATTTTGGGAGTGTTGGACACAGGGCTTAAGTTGATTAAGAGATGACAACACTGGATGAGACACCGTGACTCCAGTTTCAGAGTGGGGTTTCATGGGACAGAGAATGAATAAAGTCCTGGCCCAGGTCTGACTCCCATCTCAGGGCCCAAAGAACATTACAACAATTTCTTTGGTCCCAGATGGATATAGCAAAATGCTTGCTGGGGTGACCCTGATATGTTTCCTCTGCCTATGGCTAAGATCTCATGGAATAAAATTAAACCCCTACCTCTCACCCTGTACAAAAACCAACTACAAATGGTTCAAAGAGCTCAACATAAAACTCAAAACTCTGAAAGTGGTTGAAGAAAACATTGGCAACAACCTACAAGACATAGGTGTAGAAAAAAGACTTTAATTAATTATTTATTTATTTATTTATTTATTTATTTATTTATTGGTATTTTTGAGACGGGGTCTCCCTTTTGGTCCCAGCTGGCCTGAAGCTAGCTCTGTAGACCAGGCTGGCCTTGAACTCACAAAGATCCACCTGCCTCTGCCTCTCGAGTGCTGGGATTAAGTGAGCCACCACACCCAGTGGAAAAGACTTTAAAAATAAGACAGCAGCTGCACAAGAAATAAAGTCAACAGTTGACAAGCGGAACCTCATTAAACTCAAGAGCTTCTGTACAGTGAAAGAAACAATCAATGAAGTGAAGAGAAAACCCACAGAGTGGGAGGAAATCTTCACCAGTGATACATCTGACAGAGCATTAACATCCAGAATATATAAACTTCTTAAAAAACAAAGAAGAAAACAAGTGACTCACTCAAAAGATGGAGCAAAGAGCTGAACAGAGACTTCACTAGTGAGGAAGTAAAGATGGTTGAGAAACATCTTAAAAAGTGTTCAACATCACTAATAATTAAGGAAATGAAAATGAAAACCACTCTAAGATATCATCTCACTCCAATAAGACTGGCTAGGATAAAGAAAACAAAAGATACCAAATGCTGGAGAGGTTGTGGGGAAAAAGGAACACTCATCCACTGTTGGTGGGAATGTGGACTTGTACAACCACTATGGAAAGCAGTGTGGAGAACCTTTAAAAGACTCAAAATGAGCCTACCACCTGACCTAGTCATACCACTTCTGGGTATATACCCAGAAGACTCATCCTGTCACAGAGATACATGCACGTCCATGTTTATTGTAGCTCTCTTCACAATAGTGAAGAGCTGGAAGCAACCCAAGTGCCCCTCAACTGATGAGTGGCAAAAGAAAATATGGTACATCTACACAATGGAGTTCTATGCAGTGGTAAAGAAAGATGACATCATGAGCTTTGCACGTAAATGGAATTAGAAGCTATTATGCCAAGTGAAGTAACACAGTCTCAGAAAAACGATGAATGGTATCCCTTATCTGTGGATGCTAACACCAAGTACTTAGTTGTAAGGCAAACTGAGCAATGTTAATGTTATATATATATATTTTTTATCTGAAAGCACCTGTGCTCTTATAATATGAATCCCTTAACAAGCTCTAAAATTAACCTACTACTTATTTTTAGACTTTGTAATTTTGGTATATGTGTGGTGGGCATGTATGCGTATTTTAGAGTAATATAAAATTAAAAGGGAAAATGTGAATTCTGAAATATGATTTGGAATTAACATCCAGCTTATTTTCAGATGACATAATTTTGGTATATGTGTGACATATATATGCATATTTTGGAGCAATACAAATTGGAGGGAACAACAATGACAAAAAGACTGGGACAAAAACCTGACTGAAACAGTAAACTTCTCCCCCAAACAATAAACCTCTGCATAGAAAAACTTTAAAAAGACTCAGAAAAAGACATAAGACATGTATGACAGGATGCATGAACTCGGGTGAGGTGGGGAGCATGGAAAGGGGACTGAGTCGAAATTGGACTGAGAAATGTATGAAATGCAAAAAACTTCAATAAAAACATTAAAAAATAAAAATAAAAAATAAAACAAAATAAAGATCTCATAGAAAACCAATTAGGAGCCTCTGAGATGGCCTGCACCTCATTCGAGAAAAGAATCTATAGATAACCATTGCCTCTCTGAGATTAGTATCACATGAATTGTGCAGGGGTGGCAATTCCTATCAGTGCCCCACTTAATTCATAGTCTGGCTCCTACAAAATGAGTCAGATCTTGGCAGATGTTAGGAGACCATTTCAAACTCAATTAAGTAATAGCTGTACCCAGATTCCTATTCCAGAAATGGTATCTTGGCCATAGCCCGTGGTCACAGGCTACTGCATATAGCCAATGTTATGAAGAAGGTAACTCTGCCTATTTGGAAGGAGAGATAGCCACATTCACATGGGGCAGATAGCAGCCTCACTCATTGCTATGTTAATTTCTTTGGCCTTAGTCATGAACCAAGTCAAAAGAACCAGAAACAACTACATGCACGCAACATGTCATACTGGTTTGCTGCATTGAAAAACAGCGTATTTGTATCCCCAGGTTTATCAGGAAGGTAAGCATGCTGAAGGCCTTTGCAAAATGTGTGTACTCCAGAAGGTGGGAGCTAAACCAAACAAAAATTTGGGGATGGAGCAAGTAAGGTGTAAGCAGAGACTCAGAAACACTAGGAATGTTTCTGAGTAGGAGACTTATTTTAAGAGGAGCTAGCCCAGCAGTCTGGATCAGGCTATTCTCCACCTGGTGTAGATCTGAATCCAGTAGGAAAGGTGTGAAATGTGGGAGAAGGGCAGACTAGAGCTTGAAAGGACAGGCCATAGCCTTCTAGGGATAATGAGGATCACCAGTGACTCCCCCAACTCTTGCATCTGGCATTACTTCCAACCTCTACGGTGTGGGTGACCTGCAGGATCATTTTCCTGTGCAACTGCACGTGTACATGGCTATGGATTCAACAAAGCCAAATGAGGTCATGGGGTAGGGGTTGTGGGGAGCAGACTTGACTGGGGCCCCCACTCTTCAACTTGAGCTCATGAGTTAGCATGAACAGCAGCAGCTGTAGACCTCGTCCCCCTGTCCCCAGGGTGTGAAGGCATATTGAGGGCTGCTTTTCTTCTGCCTTCCAAATCTCATGCACTGCCTACAGCTACTCCAGACTCTAATACACACAAGGAAAAAATGATGCTAAGAATGAAGTTCAAAGTTCAGCCCAGTGGACAGAGTATGAGCTGCTCACACGGATTCTCTACCCTTACAGCAAAACTGTAAGGGGCCATACTTTAGAGTACGTGGACCCTTCCTTGCAAAACAAAGACAGATACACTGTTGTTCCCCTCTCCCATCTTTGATTTCTCTTCCAGTGGTTCAGTTACCCGTGGTCCATGGATGACCTTGCTTATTGCATCTCCCACTTCTAAGGAAGCAAATCTTTGCTGCCATCTTTCGATTCTTGAAGCGTTATATCCATTTCTTACTAATTTTGCTTCAACTGGAAGTGACATGGGCTTGGCTGTGTAGCAGGTCCAGGCTGAAATACAAATGGTGCTGCTACCTAGGCCAGAGAGAACCCATGGACCCAGAATGCAATGACAGTGGAGAAACATACTACATGGAGTCTAGAGCAGGATCCAACAGCAGAGATAACCTGCACCCTAGGGCAGTGAAGTCCAGGCCGCCAGCAACAAGGAGCTCCATGCTGTCTGAAAAACATAGGGGCTGGAGAGATGGCCTAGTGGTTAAGAGCGCCGACCGCTCTTACAGAGGACCCGGGTTCGATCCCCAGCACCCACATGGCGGCCAAGAACCGTCTGAAACTCCAATTCCAGGAGAACTCCAGTTCCAGGGGAATCCGACACCCTCTTCTGACCTCCGTGGCATTGCACGACACGGGTGCACAAACTTGCATGCAGACAGTACATTCATACACATACAGAAATAAAATTAATAAAAACACCCCTTCTTAAAAAAAAAAAAATTATCACTGTGCCTGGAATAAGCTGAATGTCTGTCCTCACTATGCTGAGGGATTAAGTGGCCCAAGCTGTCTACACAATAGAAGGAAATATCTGTCCTAACACTCTTGACAAATTGTGGTAGTGATCAAATGAGAAATCTGTATGACTACATTTTGTTCATTAGAAATCAGTGCCGCCGGCCACTCTTGATGCCCCATCCATCCCCTCCAGGGCTGAGAGGAAGTGCTACACTGCAGGAGACAAATGTCCTCTGTTGATCCCACCTCCTCCTGGCCACACACATCTGGGTGGCTATGTGTCACATGGCACCACAGTGTCTGTTGGAAGATAACACTCCCAGATCCACGGAGCAACCGGATGATCTTGGTCCTAAAAACTCTCTGAGATTAAAAGAGTTTACTGGAAACACAGGAGCAGCAGTAGCAACACAGAAGACAGGGACTGCACCGCTGCTGATGCTACACTCTGTATCTAAAGCCTTCTGAGCACGGCCCTGTCTCAGGTGGGTGCAGGGGACTTCAATGAGCAAACAGCAGACAGACGAAGCCCTCGACTGTGCTTAGAGTTTAAAGAATGTGTGAAGTCAGCAAAGTGTAGTTGCCCCTGGGTATTTTCAACGATCTGGCCTTGAGTCCATGTGTACACCCAAATATGGGTGCTCGGGACCCTCCTGTAAAATGGTGTGCTGTCGCAGAGAACCTGACACAAGCCCCATACACGCCAAATCACCTCTGGATGACTTACAACATCCACACCTGTCAGTAGTCCTGAACTGCTTAGATTTAAACTGTGTGCTGTGGAAAACACTGGACAAGGTATTAAGAGGGAATTTTAGACAGCAACCAAACTAAAGGTGTTAGGTCTGGGCTTTCCAGAATCCCAAGGGACACAGACGCCCACTTCCTCCAGAGGCTGTCAATCTTCTGATGCTTCCTCAGTACCTGAGGCCCCGCCCTATGGCTAGAAGTGGGTGGGCCCCAGGCGCCATCTCTTTCTCTCTCTGCCTTGCTGCTCTGTTCCACCACGTGTCTGCAGGCAGCAGCCCCTGCTGGTAATCTCACATGGAAGTAAATCATGTTCCTGGCGTGACTTAAGCCTCATGTGCCTTTTTATCTGGGGGTTGGGGGGTGCACGGCCCTTTTTATAACCTAATAAAAGGCACAGAAAGAGATGAGCAGAAACTAATATTAAAGTAAGATTATAGCAATATACTAGAATAAAAACTTAAAACTCACGAGGAGAGGAGTGGTCTGTGGGTCACTGTACTTGGGTCAGCCACCAATGGCAAGACGGGCAGAGTGCTCTCCACACTGCTTCCTGACCTCCTCTCCTGGTCAGGCCCGGAGACACTGACAGCCAGTCTGAATCACAATCCATTATAGCCCAGGAAGATGAGGTAGTGGGATCTCTGATTCTCAGTATCTCATGCCCTCCAGTCAGGGATTGGGAGGAGGAGGGGCCACTAACAAACATTATGCATCACCTGGCTCAGATTCCACACTGCTGGAATTTCATCTCACAGGCCATTCCTGTGATGAGATGCAGTTCTTTCCACATAGTATCCATATTCTCTTTAAAATACAATGCTCTTAGGAACCTGCTGCAAGGAAGGACATGCGATAGTTAATATTCATTGTCAACTTCACAGGCTCTAGAATCAACTGAGATGGGAATATGGGCAAGCCTGTGAGGAACTGTCTAGGTTAAGTGAGGGAGGAAGACTCACTTGAACTATGAGTGGCACCTTCACATGGTTAGTGTCCTGGACTGAAAGAAGGAGAGCACGAACTGAAAACACAAGTATTTTTTTAAATTTATATATATATATATATATATTTTTTTTTAATCAAATCTAGACCCGTGTCCACCCATCCCCCCACCCCCACTCAGAGCTCATGCATTCTGCCAAACATGCTTTTCCTCTCTTTCTCAGTTTTCTTTTCTCATGTGGTTTTTTTTTTAAGTTGTTACTGGTTTTGAGCAGAAGTTCACGTTGTTTCAGTCAGTATCCTTTATGAGTTTTTCTGTTGTTGTTGTTGTTCCACATGATTCACTCACCAACTGCTTTGGACAAAGCTCAAGGGCCACTGCACAGGAAATACTTGCAATTGGTAATTGGCATAGATCCACAATGAGGGATACCTTCGTCTTGTTTTCTGGGACTGTTGTTTACTCACTCAGCATGACCCTCTTCTAGCTCCCAGCACATTTTCCCTGCAAAGCTCATTATGTCCATGCGTCTTCTTTACTGCTGTTAGAACTCACTGTGTGTGTGTATACCATATTTTCTCTATCCACTCATCAGTTGAGGGCGTCTTGGGGTTCCAGCCTCTTGCTATATGTTGAAGAGAGCTGAAATAAAATGGCCGTGCATCACTCTGCAGTGGGGGAAGTCTTGAGGTACATGCCCAGGACTGGTATGGCCGGATTTGGGTTGCAAGTTATTCCAAGTGTCTCCAAGGGTTCTCCACAGGCTTATGCTTTCCATAGTGGCTCTTGCATGAGTTTACATTCCACCAGCAGGGATGAGATGTTCCCACTTTTCCCACAACCTCTCCAGCTTGTATCATTTGTTTCTTGATTCTAGACAGTCTTATGGAGTAAGTGAAGTGATATCTTAAGTGGTTTTTGATTTGCATTTCCTTAATGATTAGTGATGTTGAACAATTCTTGAGGTGTTTGTCTCGCATCTCTAAATCTCACTTGTGATGAGTCTCTTCTAGCTTTATGCCTCATCTATTGAGTGGGTCATTGTTTCTTCTTCTTCTTTGTTTTTTGATAGTTTATATATTTCTGGAAGTTAATGCTTTGTCACATGTATCTGTGGTGAAGGTTTCCTCCCACTCTGTGGGATTTCTCTTCACTTCATTGAATGGTTTCTTTTTGAGTGTACAGAGCTTTTGAGTTTAATGAGGTCCCTTTTGTCATTTGTGATCTAATTCTTGTGAGCAGCAGCTGTCGGGTGATTTAGGACGTCTTTCCTTATGCCTATGTCTTGTAGGCCGTGACAACTTTTTCTTCTGTATGCTTCAGAGGTTTGGAGGTTCACATTGATTGGTCTTTTGATCCATCTGGAGTTGACTTTTGTACAGAGCGAGAGGTAGGGGTTTAATTTCATCTTCTCCAAGTGGTTCCAGTTTGCCAAACCAACACATTTGCTGAAGATGCTAATCTTTCTCCATTTTGCCTTCCTGGCTCCCTTGTCAAATATGAGGATGGCTGAAATTGTAATGTGCTCAGTTGGGATCTTCAGTTTTTGTTCCATTAGGTCAAAAGGCCTATTTTGTGCCAAGTACCGATGTGTTTTTTGTGACTATAACCTGTAATTAGTTTTTGAGGTCTGTTATAGAGATCCCACCTGTATTGCTGCTTTTCACTCAGGGCTGTTTGACTTTTCAGGGTCTTTTTTTTTTTCCAATGAAATTAGGCGTTTCAAAAATAATGTCATTTCATAGTAGATGTCAACTTGGAAACATTTGTCACTTCTAACCGCAATAAATATTTTCTAAACCAGATAAATTTTAGATCAGTTTAAAGTCAACTTTTTCTAAAAGGGGCAAGAAAGTGGAGATGCAGCCTGGGTTCAGTCTACTTCCAGAGAAACACTTTTAGAAGAGTTGGGGTAGGTGGAATCGCCCCATCCTTGGGTGCAAACAGTTATGACCACTAGAACTGTTTGGGGTAAGCTATACCAGCTCAGATACTACAAAACATGCTCCTTATGGATTTATAATGTGATATCACACAGCTACAGTAGGAAAAAGAAATGTTGGATGTTTATTGATTTTTGTATGTTGAACCATCCCTGCATCTCCGGTATGAATCCTACTGGTCACGATGGATGTTCTTCTGGATGTGGTCTGTATGTGATTTGCACAATATCCTGTTTAGAATTTGGCAATCTGTGTTCATTAGGGTTGGGTCTATAATTCTCCTTTTTAGCTGTATCTTTGGACCTGGTATTTGGGTTATCTAGAGCTGATGCTGGCTTCATAGACAGGAATTGGAGAAATTCCCTCTGATTGTTATCCTTCTAAACAGTTTCAGTAATAAATGGTTGTAGGTCTTTTTTGAAATGTTTTTTATATAAATCATGCTGTGATTAACCATATGAGCTTGGCTTTTTTTAGTTGGGAGGTTTCTTATTAGGTCTTCAATTTCTTCATGTATTATTGGGTCTGTTTAAGCGTCGATCTCTTCTTGGCTGAGCTTTGGTGAATTCCCAGGATTTCAATATTCATTCCCATTTCTTCTAGAGTATAGGTTTTTGAAGTATCCCCTATGATTTTCTGGATCATTTCCTTGTCTGTTGTGATATTTCCCCTTTCATCATGGATTGTATGGGCTAGAGGTCTATCTTGTTTATTCTTTCAAAGAACCAACTTTTGGATTCATTGATTTTTGTATTGTTTTCTTTGTTTCTATTTCATTGATTTCTGCTCTGATTTTGTTATTTCTTCCTGTCGTTTGTTTAGGGTCTATTGTTGTTGCCATCCAAGTGCAGCTTTTTCTGTAGTGTTAGATCATTTACTTGTGCTCTTTTCTGTTTTTCTATGTAGAACCAGGCTATAAACTTCCCTCTTAGGGCTTTTAAAGATATCCCATAGTTTTGTTTTGTTGTATTGTCATTGTCATTCAGTTTTCCATGAATGCTTTTATTTCTTTCTTTATCTCTTCCTTGACCCATTCATTATTCAAGAGTGTGTTGTTTAGTATACTCCATGTATTCTTGTAGGCAGGAGGGCTTGTCCTGGTGTTGAGTGTTGGGCTTGATTGCACTGTGGTCTGATAGAATGCATGAAATTATTTCAATCTTTTTGTATTTGTGGAGGTTTTTTTTGTGTCCCAGCATGTGGTCAATTTTGGAGAATGTTACCGTGGGGGTTGCTGAGTAGAAAGTGTATTCTCTGGTATTAGGGTGAATATTCAGTAGAGTATGAGGTCCATTTGGTATCATATCATTCAGTTCAGATGTTCTGTTAATCTTTGTCCTGTTGACCTATCCAAAGGACTCAGTGGGGTACTGAAATCCCTTACTATGAGTGTACTGGGGTTGGTGTTGACTTTGGTCCTGGAGAATTGTCTTTTAAAGTTTTGTGCACCAGAGTTGGGGCATATTATTCATAATTGGAAATCTTCTTGGTGAATTGTTCCTTTGATAAAAATGTAATGGCTTTCTTTGTCTCTTCTGATTTTCTTTTACTTCGAAGTCTATTTTGTCTGATATTAAATACAACACCTGCTTTCTTTTTGGTACATTTGCTTGGACATTTTTTTCCATCCATTCACTCTAAGGTCGTGCCTGTCCTTGAAGTTAGATTGTTTCTTGTAGACAGCATTTGATGGATTCTGTTTTCTAATCCAATTCCCAGTCTTGTCTTTTAATTGGAGAAATTTAGTCCATAAATTTAAGGTATAACTGAAGTTTGTGTTGCTTCCTTTTGGCCTTATTATCCACTGCGTTTGGGGTTTAGGTTGGTCTACTTCTCAGTTAATGCTTTTTAGATTTCTTCTTTTAGGTGCCTGGGGATGGGTTGCTCCTTTCTTCTGTCCTTTTGAAGTGCTTCATATTCTCTGAAGGGTTGGTTTCAGACATGGTTTTCTTTCGAAACTTGTTATGTCATGGAAGGTTTTCTTCTCCTTACAACTATAATTGACATTTTTGCTGGGTATAGTAACCTGGGTTGGCATCTATGGTCCTTTAACACTGGGACTCTTTACAGTGTTGTTCTTCTGCTGTCTGACTGCAGACACAATGTGACCAGTCTCCTGGAGCTCTTGCTTCCATGACTTCTCTGGGATTATAGCCTGTAGCCTGAGCTGTGGCCAAACAGATCCTTCTTTCCTTAAATGCTCTTTGTCCTGGTATATTTATACAAAAGACCACCATAACCAATTACAGCATGTAACATTAATCTGTCAGTAATACAGTTTGGCATCCATGATAGGAAGTCTGCAAATGGTGATCCTCTCATTTTATTAGGAGTCCAGGAAAGGGGGAGAGTCCAGCAGAGAGAGGCATCGGGTAGGGCAGAGATGCTGAGTAGTCTGTAAGTGCTTGTCTACGGTCTCCGCCTGCAACCTCAGAGTAGACGAAAACCAGAGAAACATGGTTGGCCTCACGTGTGCTTTCCCTAGGATTTTGTGTTAGGAACTGGTAGAACATTTGAATCCTCCCTGATTCAAAAGAAAACATCTTTTGGCTCAAGGCCTAGATAGGTTCCCACAGAGCTGGATTTTGATCCTAGTGCAGGGAAAAGGAAAAAGCCATAGGCTTCCAACTGAGGCCTCCATTTCAGGATTAAGATACACAGGCCCTTGGGGTAGGGGTGGACACCGAGGCAGAATGTTGTATGGGTAGGGACATGTACATGTGTCAGGTTAAATATAAGCCTGTGTGTGGTAGTGTGGTGTGGTGTGTGTGTGTGGTGTGTGTGTTGTGTGGGTGTGCTGATGGTTGCTCCTTTCTTCTGTCCTTTGAATTGCTTCAAGTATTCTCTGAAGGGTTGGTTTTCCAGACATGTATTCTTTCAACTTGTTTATGTCATGGAAGGTTTTTCTCTCTCCTTCAACTATAATTGACATTTTTGCTGGGTATAGTAACCTGGGTTGGCATCTATTGTCCTTTAACACTGGGAATGCTTACAAGTGTTTTTGCTTCTGCTTCCTGACTGCAGACACAATGTGACCAGTCTCCTGGAGCTCTTGCTTCCATGACTTCTCTGGGATTATAGCCTGTAGCCTGAGCTGTGGCCCAAACAGATCCTTCTTTCCTTAAATTGCTTTTGTCCTGTGTAATATTATAGCAAAAGACACCATAACCAATACAGGACATTAATCTGTCAGTAATACAGTTTGGTATCCATGATAGGAAGTCTGCAAATGGTGATCCTCTCATTTTATTAGGAGTCCAGGAAAGGGGGAGAGTCCACAGAGAGAGGCATCGGGTAGGGCAGAGATGCTGAGTAGTCTGTAAGTGCTTGTCTACGGTCTCCGCCTGCAACCTCAGAGTAGACGAAAACCAGAGAAACATGGTTGGCCTCACGTGTGCTTTCCCTAGATTTTGTGTTAGGAACTGGTAGAACATTTGAATCCTCCCTGATTCAAAAGAAAACATCTTTTGGCTCAAGGCTAGATAGGTTCCCACAGAGCTGGATTTGATCCTAGTGCAGGGAAAGGAAAAAGCCAGGCTCCAACTGAGGCCTCATTTCAGGATTAAGATACACAGGCCCTTGGGGTAGGGTGGCACACGAGGCAGAATGTGTATGGTAGGGACATGTACATGTGTCAGGGATATCTAAGCCTGTGTGTGGGTAGTGGTGTGTGTGTGTGTGTGTGTGTGTGTGTGTGTGTGTGTGTGTAGTTCTCATTTCTCTCTCTCTCTCTCTCTCTCTCTCTCTCTCTCTCTCTTTGTCTTTTTGAAACAAGGTCTCCCTTTAGTCCCGGCTGTCCTGGAGCTCGCTATTTATACCAGACTGGCCTTGAACTCACAGAGATCTGCTTGCCTCTCCCTCCTGAGTGCTGAGTTTAAAGGAATGTGCCACCATACCCAGCTTCATTCTTCTCTTTCAGTTTAAAATTTTGACATGAGGTTTTGTCCTCAGGGCCCACACTACCAGGGTAATAAGAAGAAAAAGTCCTTTTTAAGAAGAAGCCATATCACTGGGTCTTTTGAATTGAAATCTAGGACAGAGATTCCATCAGCTTTTAGGATACGGTGGGAAACATCTCATTTCTCTTTTCCTCTTAATCTATAAGCCAAACAGATTTGTTTTATGAAAGAAAAATCAACACAGATGTCTAGAAGTGGGCCACAAGACAGGCCCACATGAGAAGCCTCGGATCTTGGAGCCATGACTCACTTAACAGAAGCAGCCTAGTCCTGGAGAAATGACAGTGTCCTGTGCAAATTCCTAGCCACATTTCATGGGCTTGGCAATACTTCAGGCTAAAATTATTCTTCTTCCCAGTAGAATTTCTAAAAACTCAGAGTGTGTGTTTGAGTGTGTGTGTGCGTGTGTGTGTGTGTGTGTGTGTGTGTGTGTGTACAGGTTGGTGGAAGTATCCTGAATGTAACTTCAGTGATAATGAGAAAATATTTATGGTTTCTCTTCAGTGTTTTTTTAAAGTTTATTTTAATTTTGTGTATATAAGTGTTTTGCCTGCAAATATGTAAATGCACTGCCTGGTGCTGGTAGAAGCGAGAAGACATAGAATTCCCTGGAACTGGAGTTGCAAGTAGTTGTGAGTCACAATGTAGGGGCTAGGAACTAAGCCCAGATCTCCTGGAAGAGCAGGCAGTGCTCATAACTGCTGAGCCATCTCTCTAGGCCTCTCCCTAGTCAGTATCTTAATGCTAAATGGTGTGTCTGAACAGCATTCAACAACTCCTTCCTTGATTCATCCTTTTGTTCCCCCAGCAAATAGTTGTTTAGCATTTACACTCTTCAGATAATGGAGACACGCATGACTAAGCCATGACCTGGACCAGAGTGGCCCTCACAGAGTGCCCTACCTCCCTCAGTGCTAGCTAGCCCCAGGGGAGGTGGCAGGGAGAGGACAAGTCCACTCTGCCCTCATAGATCTCATTTCTGGCAGGAAATACAGAGCAGTACATGATGACTTAAGTGCTGCCGGGAGAAAGCTCCAGTAAGGAAAGATTCTCAGAGAGTGACATGTGCCAGTGGATGTGATGGAAGCACACGTGTGAGAGCCGAGAGGTCCTCGTGGGGTGAAGCACAGGATGTGCACAAATGAAGAATACTCAGAGTGACTGGAACACAGACAAGGGGAAGGGAGGGCAGGTGCAGGGGGAGGGCAGATGGGGTCTTGGAGACCAGAATTTGACATTAGAGTCAGGCCAGGTGTCACCAGCCTATAATCACATGTATTAGGGAAGGTTGAAGCAGAGCAGGAGGATCACAAGGTCAACACCTATCTTAGTTACGAAGTGAGTTTATCAGCTGGGCAACTTAGTAAGAGCATTTCTCAAAAGAAATAGATAAAGAATAAAAGCTGGGATGTAGCTTAGAGGTGTAATACTTGCGTAGCATGCATGTGACCCTGGGTTCCACTACCAACATGGGGTGGGGGGGGTCTTGAAGGATGGGGGGGAAAGAACATCCATACTCTTTCTTTGTGAGAGTTTGTGTTTCGAAGCCATTGGGATAAAGCTCATGAGAGGACTTCCTGAGCCTACTGTCCTGAGAACACTGGGCAGTTTCCAGATGGCATCTTGATATGGAAATAAGTCTCAAGTGAGAACCTTCCTTTTAGAGTTAGATGAGTTCTTTGACTCTAAAGGGAAGAATTGGCCACCAATATAGGAACAGAGAAGGAATGAATGAATACTGTCTTGCTTTTGCTATAGTTGGATTGGCTACAGTGGTGTTTGTAGTGGATAAAATCCATTTCTATTTTGTCTACTAAATTCTAAAATTCTATACGGCTGGTCCTCACTGTTCCCTGTCATGAGGCCCCCACCTAAAGCAGAAAGAAGCTAACTTGCAGTGTGTGCTGACTCATGCAGGACCTGTGTCCTCAGACACTAAATAGACTCAGTCTTCTGTGCCATGGGTAGAGAGAGCTCCATGAGGAGCCACAAGAGAAGCTGGAATCATGTACTAGGGTAATAGAATTACAGAAATGTGACTGGTGTTTTCTTTTAATCCTGCAACTATATTATATTATCCAATAAGCTCAAAGAACAGTAAATTCCAGGCACAAGTAAGGGTCATACCATACACTAGAATGGGAAGCTGCTCAAATCCAGAGCCCTGAGAAATTTCTAGATTTTTACTACAGCCTGTGAGGTGGGCTCCGTAGGCCTCAGATGGGTATATGGGAAGGGTCCCCAAAGCCCTCCTTATGCTCCTATTTTTGACCCTCTCTCTCTAAGCAGCAAATATACTGTGTGAGTCCACAGCTTATATTGAATGTCTTTTAAGAAGAGTTTCTTCAGTCTGCCAGCTGCTTATGACCAAAGAGCTGTATAGCAACAACAGAGATGATGGCCTGGCTAAGTCCCCGTGTGACCACCTGTATAGCTGTTTTGAGACTATTCTCCCCTCAAGCCCAGGCTTTCCTGTAGCCTTTTCAACATGTCAGATCATTTAAATAAAATGTTCTGTAAACTCCAGTCAGTTGCTATATGTTGCAAATGGAGACTAGACTAAAAAGATGCCAGAATTCTGGGGACTACAGATAGAAATCTGCAGAGGGTTAGGACAGGTGCTATGCTCCGTGCATGTTCTTAAGGAGATGGTCTGTGAGCTGTTGGACATGTGAGTACTTTCAAAAAGAAAAATGTACAGTGTTTGGGGTATTTAAACACTAAGTATAATCTTTCTATGCTCCAGGAAATAGGACAGAAGAAAAACACTGAAATTTGGGTATGAATGTCCCTCAGGGGCCCATACGTTACAGGCGTGGTCCCCAGGATGGCACCATCAAAAAGTGGTGGAGCTTTTAGGAGGGGGGATCTCTGGCAACTCCGGGTCCCTGGGGAGCGCCCTTCAGGAGGTGGTTGGATCGCAGGGCCATCCTTTGCCTCTCTCTTATTTTTGGCCGAGAGGTGAGTGCCCTTGCTCTGTCTCGTGTTCCCATCGTGATGTGCTGTCTCCACAGCCTCCAACTGATCACGGACAGAAGTTTCCACATCTGAGCCAAGACAAAACTTCTGTCTGTATAAGCTGATTATGTTAAGTATTTGGATATATTGACAGAAAGCTAGCACAAATAAGCTTTTTGTGTAAAAGAATAAGTAAAACTATTACTTGTGGGGCTAGAGAGATGGCTCAGCACCTAAGAACACTGGATGTCCTTGCAGAAGACCTGGGTTCAGTTCCCAGCACCCACATGGGGGCTAACAACTGTCCATAACTCCAGTTCAAGGGGATCTGATACCCACTTCTGACCTCCTCTTACCCTTTTCTGACCTCCACTGGCATTGCATGACATGAGTGCATTTACATACATGTAGAAAATACACTCACACACATAAAAAATCATAAATAAAATATTAAAACATTGTTTTAGTGTTGTATATATTTTTTGAGAGCAAGAGGGCATATAAAAAGGATATTACAGCGGGCATGGTAGCACACGCCTTTAATCCCGGCACTCAGGAGGCAGAGGCAGGCAGATCTCTGTGAGTTCAAAGCCAGCCTGGCCTACAAGCAAGTTCCAGGCCAGCTGGGGCTACAGGGAGACCTGTCTCAAAAACACCAAAAAAAGGATATTAGAACAGCAACAAAAAACCAATTTAGAACAAATATAATATTTACTCAGAACAAAAAGGTAGCATAGTTTATAAGATTTTTATTTTATTTTTTTCTCTCTCATGACACATGACCTCTCAATGTAGATGAGAGGGCTGAAGAACTGTCGCCTGTTGGGTTTTTTTGTTTGTTTTGTTTTTGTGAAACTTATTGTTAATATATAAAACTTAAACGATAAAAACATGCTCAACCTCACTTATAATAAAAGACTTATGAATTCAATAAAAATGACTTTTGTTTTAATATACAAAATGAGCAAAAATTCCAAGCTAGGCAGCACATTTTCATCGTAGAAGCTGGAAGGAATTATGCGTGGACTCAACTCGCAAGATGCTATGGAAATTGTTCAGTTATTGCTCAGAGGAACTCAGCACTGTGTGGAAAATCACCAAATCATAGGAGTGCTCACCTCTTGAACTTCAAGTCCTACTCCAGTGATTTTCCCAACAGATACAGCTACATACAGGAGAGGATGGACTTCCAGATTTTCTATGGCAACACTATTTCAAGTGTCCCAAACTGGAGCAACTTGATTTCTAGTAAACATGGGACTGACTGCTTAAATTATGACACAGAAATGGGGCAGAAGATATCTAAAAGAATAGGCTTAGAAAGAGCTTTAATATGTATTTTTTTTTTTCAAAACAGGCTCATGTAGCCAAGACTATGTAGTGGAATGCAGTGGCCTAGAACTTCTCAGCTTCCTGCCTGTGCTTCCTGAGTGCCAGATACTAGTGTGAGCTATCACACCTGGTTTATGTGGTGCTGGGGATCCAATCCAGGGCTTCGTGTGTGGTAGACAGGAACTCCACAAACAGAGCCACATCCTTGGCCTCCCAAACATATATTATGATTTTTTAACTTTTTAAAATTATTTTTTAGAATTTCATATATGAGTTGGATGTATTTCCCTCATTGCCACCCCTCCCTACCCCTCCTCTAACTCTTCCTGGGTCCTCCTGCCTCATCCCCCTCTCAAATTCATGTCTCATCTTCAATAAGTATCATTATACTGAGTCCAATTAGTACATAGGTGTGGGGATGCTCACTTGGGCTTGAGCAACCTATCAGAAGGCTGATCCCTGAAGAAAACGGACTCTTCCTCCCTCAGCAGACATCAACTGCCTGTAGCTCTTGAACCATAAGTAGTGCCCCCTAAGCCTTTCCCCAGCCTAAGCTGGGCTGTAGACTGGTAAAGTCATACTCAGGTCACATAACCATATTGTTGAGAGCTCATGGGTACAACAACCCTGACATGTTCAGAAGACAGTATTTCATGGCAGTCCTCTGGCTCTTATAATCTTTCCACTGTCTCGTCTTCCTTGTTCCCTGAGCCTTGGCTATAAGGATGTTGTTACAGATGGGTAGCACATCGTATCTTAGTCTCTGCTCTTTGATCAGTTGTGGTTCTCTGTAGTGACCTCTGTTTGCTGACAAAAGAAACTTCTTTGACTCAGGGTAGTGGTGGGCGAGAACTTCACTTATCTATGGTATAAGGATCAATATTTAGGAGGAAATTGAACACTATATAAATTTAGCCAAGCGGTAGTATAGTTTCTCCTCCAGGGTCTATGACCTCTCCAGACACAGGTTCTTGGCCAGGTCTACAGTGCTAGACATGAGTTCTCTCCTTGTGAGTGGGCCTTAAGTCCAATCAGACAGCTGTTAGTTATTCTCAGATAGTTCTAATATTGTACCACTGAGCATGTCTTGCTGGATTAATTGTTACTACAGATCCAGGGATTTACAGATGGGTAGGACTGCTTTTCAAAAAAATTTTTTATTAATTTTATTTATTTCTGTATGTGTATGAATGTACTGTCTGCATGCAAGTTTGTGCACCTGTGTCGTGCAATGCCGAGGAGGTCAGAAGAGGGTGTCGGATTCCCCTGGAACTGGAGTTCTCCTGGAATTGGAGTTTCAGACTGTTCTCAGCCGCCATGTGGGCACTGGGGATTGAACCCGGGTCCTCCGCAAGAGCGGTCAGCGCTCTTAACCGCTAGGCCATCTCTCCAGCCCTTGGACTGCTTTTCTCCTCTGGCAGCTTGCATAGCACCTTCTGACACTATGAGAGCTAGTCGTCATGGAGGAGATTTTCAGGTCAATACCAGCTTTATTTCTCCAAGTCCTGTGTCCGAGGTGCATGGTGTCTTCAGTGATGCTCTTACCAGGCAATCAAGAGCAATGACATTGTTAACAGGAAAAAGCAAAGTGTGTTGGAGAGAGAGGAGCATAGCACATACATTTGCATGTGTTTTCAAGAGTTGTCATCGGCCCATTGGAGTTGGGATCAGGTGTGGGTAAAAGAACACAGGTGAAGGAGGAACAAGTTTTTACCATAAGTCTTTTTAGATCATTTTGATTTTGAACCAGGGAAATATGTTACCTATACAAAAAAGAAATTCAAAGAATAAAATAAGGACTCCAGATTGAGCTTTCTGGGTTCAAACCCAACATCTGTGGCCTCACACACACGTGACCTTGGCTTATCCCCTCTACAAATTGGGAATGGTGGCAGGCTTCCTTAAGCCAGGAATCTGGGATAAAAGAGGACGGAAAGTGTTGGGAGGAGTGCCTGGAGCACCCTAAGGGTGCTCCACATTTGCTCTATTTCGTATCCTGCAACTCATTCACAGGGAGAGGAGACTCACTGAATAGGAGAAGTGTACTCTACAAAGATCAGGGCTCTGAAAAGACTGGCTGAAAAGACTTTAGACATGTTTTACAAAGCTGAATTAATCTTGATCTTGAGAACTGAACTTGAACAATGACTCAACAGAAAAGGTATGTAGATAAATTTTGCATTCAGACTAAAACTACATTGGTTAAGACAAAATAAACAGTTACCTGATAAGAATTTCCCCAGCTGAAAGGCCCAGAACTTGTTTGTAAAACAGTAACTGTTTTACCTTTTGTGTTTATACTACACGGATCATCTTTATTGCGTGTATCACTTTACATATCCACACTGTCTTATTTACTTTAGTCTGCTTGTTCCATCCTGCTGCCCGAGGTAGCATTTTAAAGGGCTTATCAGCAGATACAAGAATAAAATGAGAAGGAGTCTGGGAAGAAGCCTGCAATGTTTGTACAACCTTGAGCCATCTCTGCTCCTCCCTGGGAGTGCCTCCCTGCGGATAGCAGAGTGGTTAAAATATAAAACTGAGCAAGGACCATGGAAGGAATCCCCTGCTGGGCTGTTCCCCCCAACCCCTCACACACACTTTTCTTCTGGTTCTCTGCTGAGGATGAGGTGAGGGGCTAGAAGGTGTCTGGACCAGGAGGCTCAGAGCGGAACCTGGAGTGACAGCAAGTGACAGCAGGGGACAGTAACAGAAACTTGTTCACAGTGAGTGCCCCATAGAAGGCTCTAGAGAAAGAGAGCTGAGGGAGGTTTCACCGAGAACAAGATGCTTGGGGTCACTGTGGTGAAAGAGAATGACCATGGGAGGGAGGAAGAATGCCTTCTGCAGATGCCCTAACGTTGCCGAGGCCCAACTTCTGCTAAATGGGCTGCTAGCTCCACATGCAGGAAAGGGTAGGATTTAGAGATGGAGGAAATGCTGCTTGGGACCACAGTCAGACCACAGCCCAGCTCCCCTCGGGAGGTAAGTAGTGGTAGCAATCTTTTCTGTAGTTAATATTTTGTCTTGTTTGTTTGAGCTTGGGCTCCCTGTAGCCCCAGCTAGCCTGGAACTCTCTATGCAGACCAGGCTTATCTCAATCTCACAGCCTCCCAAGTGCTGGGAAGAGAGGCGTGTGCCCCCACCCCCAGCTTAATGACAGTGATCTTGATGAACACACACTGGAGGGAACATGGATGTTTTTAGTACACTTTCATTTCATCCAAAGTGCCGGGAACAACGGCATTTAATGTGCCTTTAAATGTATAGATGAGATCACAGCACCTGTAAGAGAATTTTGGGCAGTTTGGATACTCAGTTACATGGAGAAATAGGGGGATATGCGTAGGCACTCAAGCTAGCATGTGTGTCACTATGCTTATGGTGGTCAGGAGCCAGGCCAGGAGGGCTAGCCCTGATGCTTTGCTGAAAGATGTCTGAAATACTAATTCTACTTTCAAGTTTATCTGAGATTCCGGACGAAGTCATCCATAAAATCACTTTCCGCAATGTTGGGATGTTTGCTTTGGGGAGAAGAGATAGCATGGCAGGAGGCGAGAGGATGCAGGGTTTGCTTCTGTGGCGTAGGGAGTCATAAATCTTGGGTACATTGGAAATGGTGCTGCTTAGGTTTAAAGGCCTATGCTCGGATTTCTGACCTGCATCTTCCTGTAGACTGCAGAGTTGTTTCAGTGGGGATTTAACTCTTCCCAGGCAATCTGCATGTTTTGCATTTTGAAATTATACAGTTGCCTAATGCAGTGAGATACCTCTAGCTTCAGTCCCCTGCCTCCCTCCCTGAAAGCAAGCCACTAAACTGCCTCTCTCTGTAGGTGAGACTTGAATAAACTTCAGAGAAAAGAGGCTGAAGGTCAGAGAAGTTGTCACCCTGGCTTTCAATATGCTTTTCAGAGCCAAGTGTGACAGCCATATACCTTTAATCTCAGAACTCAGGAGGCAGTGGGAAGCAGATCTCTGTGAGTTCATGGTCAGCCTGGTCTCCATAGCAAGTTCCAGGACAGCTGGGGCTAGGGAGACCCTGTCTCAAAAAACAAACACCCAGAAACAAAAACACAGTCTTTTGGAAAGATCTCTGGATCTAGAAATCTACAGATCTCCTCCTAACACCACTAAACATTAAGAAAAAGTTGACAAATTTCCTTCTTCACATAGAGTTGGGCTTGCAAGAAAAACATGCTGCCAGAGGTGGGTATAGTCAAAGTTGCCAAGGCTTAGTAGGTGACTTCCTGACGATGTGGGGGCCAACTGAGGCTTGACGCATGCTGAATGAAGTGGACCATGAGCTCTGTGGATCTTCCTTCCAGCCATCATCCCAGAGAGCAAGGTGGCTAATGGCTCTGTCCTCCAGCAGAGAGGTCTCCTGAGACATGACTGTCATGCTCTGTGCTGACAACTCCTGAAAACAAGATGACTGTATTAGTTACTTTTCTGTTGCTGTGATAAAATATTATGACCAAAACCAACTCATAGAAGGATGAAGTTATTTGGGCTTATAAGGTTGCAGAGGGTTAGTCCATAATGTTGGGGAATGCAGGGCAGCAGGAACAGGAAGCCGGCTGACCATATCCTTAACAGGGGAGAGGTGAGAAGAGAGGAGAGGAGAGGGGAGAGGAGGGGATGGGAGAGGAGGGGAGGGGAAGGGAGGGGCGGGGAGGGGAGAGGAGAAAAGACTATATTCCCTCAAAGCCCCTCTCCAGTGAGACTTCCTCCAGCAAGGCTCCACCTCGTAAAGTTTCCATAACCTCTGCAACCAGCACCACCAAGAAGAAACAGTGTTCAAACACAGGAGCCTCTGGGGCATTTCTCATTCATGTCCTGACAGTGGCCACTGTCAATGTGGAGGGAGACCATGCAGATGTGGAAGGGTCGGAGTTGCCATCTATGAGTAATGAGGCAAGCTGTAGGTGAAGAAGTATTTGCAAAAGAAAAAAGTTCCCAAATAAAAAGAAAATACACAATTCTGACATGAGATAACCTTAGTAATATCATCTGAATTATCTAAAGCAAAAGCTGGCAGACATATAGGGAGAAATGGAAGGTGTATCAATTACCATTCTTCCTTAGTTTTAGTATATTTCTTTTTTTATTTTATTTATTTTTTTATTGATGCTTTCTGTATTTCATACATCATTTTCCAATTCAGTTCAGGCATATATCTCCTTCCCTTCCCCCCACCCCACCCCTACCCATCCCGGATCATGCATTCTGCCGTAACTTTTCTGCATCTTTCTCTGTTTTTTTGTTTTGTTTTGTTTTCATTTTTTTTTAACAATAACTGATAATTTGTGAGTACAAGCATCCTTCATGTAAAAGCACTTTGCAAGCAGTTGTGCCCAAACCCACACAGCTCATGGGTCCCACCATCCAGCAGGGGGTCTTGTATGTTCAATCAAGTTGATCAACTGAGTGTCCAGTCTATATTGTTGTAGTTTCACCATTCACCCCAATCGCAGCCCTTACATTCTACCATGCCCGCTCTTCCACAGATTGTTCGCTAGGCTTAGAAAAGGGGCACAGGTGGATGAGAAGCAAAACAGTCTACTTTCTCTGGAGCTGTTGTCTTGGTCTCTAGTCAATTCTGGCTGTTTTCTTTCATGGGCTGCCAGCTTGTCCAGGCATAACCTTTCAATCCTACTAATGAAGCACATGCAATTAGATATATAGGTATTTAAACAGTATAATATATAGCCTTTCGATCCTACTAATGAAGCACACGCAATTAGATATATAGGTATTTAAACAGTACTAATTGTTATGGTAGGTTACTTTGGTATAGACACAGATGTTTGGATGGTATGTTAATCCATGAATTACATTTTCTTCTGTTAAGTATGACAGGGTCTTCGTGTGGTTTATAACATCTCCTAACCATTAGAGGATGTAAGCTTGTGGCATCAGCCGTGGGTTATTCCTCCAAGGAGAGAGCTAATAGCCAATTAGATTTGGGATATACAGACATATGGCTGCCACTGCTGCACAGTATTTCCAGGCAGATGAGGTGTAGCTGGTGCTGACGGAGGAGTCTTGCTTGACTCAAGGAGACCTATATTTGCTTTATTGGTTTAGTGGCCTTTGGTAACACTCTCTGGCATTCCAGAGACCATCTGTATACTTGCAAGTGCGGTCTCCATACATCTTTCCCATGTTTATATCAGGTCTTCAACAGCAGGGCCTTATCGCCTCTCTTCCTGCAGATATCCCAGTTTGGAGGCAAGGAGCCTTTACCTTTTGTGGGGGCTTGGATCCCCTGGCCAACATCTCCTTGGTAGAATAATCCATTGTTGATGTCAGAGCTCCTGTATTAATATATTTTGCTTAAGTGCATAGCTTAAGGAGACTTTAGCATTATATTTGGTTCTGAATAGAGAATAATCCTTTTCACAGTTTCTATGTCCATTAGTCAATTAAAGAAGGCAGTTTTACTGATTTTACAAGAGAATACCTCTATAACAGCTGGCTCCAATCTACAGCTGGAGAACGACCTCATCATCATCATATTTCTCCTTATTCTATGGGGGGGAGTTAAGAAAGTCTCTTGTATTAAAACCTTTGCGGCACCTAGAAGGTAAGCTTCGTTAGGAATCATTAAAAATAGTTGTTACTAGTAGGATCCACAGAGGGGCCTGATGTCTGCAGCAATCTGAGGCATTTCTTCCCTTCAATGCCCAGAGGAGTCAATCCTTCTGCTGGCACTTTCTGGTACATCCTACTCACTGCAAAGCTGCATTTTCTTTCTCAGCCATTAAGTTGGTGATACTCTGGCCTGTTGGAACATACAAATCCTTTCCCATAGTTAGTTTTAAGATTTGGGTTGCAAGGTTTTTTGACAAAAAGTTTTCATATCTATCTATATCCCCCTTTTTTATTTAAGGTTTTTATTTTTGACCCATGAGTCTCAAAAAAGCAGTTGTTTTATACATACCTATAGGGTGGAATCAAGGCACAGATTTCATCAAGTTCACCCATGCTGTTTTGGGTTACTGTATGTGATTAACTTGGGAAACAAAGTTTATTTTTGAGTTAAATCATCCTATAGGTGAAAGAGATTGCTACCAGGTGATACTATATGACAGCAAAATTATAGAGAACATTTGTTTATACCAATCCCAAAGTAATTGTTATACAGATTTTAGTTAAAGCTAATGTGGACAAGAGCAATTTATATCACCAATTAACTCAGATGCATTACCGTTTTTATCAGCCTTCAAACCAATGTTGTCCAATATGCACATATTTACTTTTACTAAGTCCTAAAACACCATGTATCCTGTAGACAGAGTCTGGGCAAAACTGGATACTTGTTGAACTCACGTCAATTAAACATGCACCAATCGAATATACACCCGTGTCCCTCTCCCACCCCTCCCACCCCTCCCGAGTCACCATTTCAGTCAGCCTTCTGATGCAATCTTTCTGTTGTTGTTCTTTTAATATGCATCCCTCTCCACAAGAAATATTTATAACTGGGTTATTGGTACTAGCGTCCACATATGAGAGATACCATTTGTCGTTTGTTTTTCTGGGACTGTGTTACTTCACTTAACATGATGTCTTCAAGCTCCATCCATTTACCTGCAAAGTTCATGATGTTGTCTTTCTTTACTGCTGCATAGAATTCCATTGTGTACATGTACCACATTTTCTCTATCCACTCGTCAGTTGAGGGGCATTTGGGTTGATTCCAGTTTTTTGCTATTGTGAACAGAGCGGCAATAAATATAGCTGTGCATGTATCTCTGCAGTAAGATGAGTCTTGTGGGTATATACCCAGGAGTGGTATGACTGGGTCAAATGGCAGGATCATTTTGAGTCTTCTAAGGGTTCTCCACACTGTTTTCCATAGTGGCTGCACAAGTTTACATTCCCACCAGCAATGGATGAGTGTTCCCCTTTCCCCACACCCTCTCCAGCACTTGGCATCATTTGTTTTCTTGATCCTAGCCAGTCTTACTGGAGTAAGGTGGTATCTTAAGGTGGTTTTAATTTGCATTTCCTTAATTATTAGTGATGTTGAACACTTCTTAAGGTGTTTCTCAGCCATCTCTAATTCCCCCTCTGTGAAGTCTCTGTTCAGATCTTTGCTCCATCTTCTGAGTGATTCATTTGTTTTCTTTCTTCTTTGTTTTTTGAGTAGCTTGTATACTCTGGAAATTAATGCTTTGTCGGATGTATCTGCTGTGAAGGTTTCCTCCCATTCTGTGGGGATAGCGCAGCCGTTAAAGGCTGAGGCTAAGAACCGCAAAAAACAAAAGTCAATTCCAGATAGTTTTAGTATATTTCATAAAGGCAGTTGGTTGGAGGTGTCATTTACCCTTCACCCCAGTGCACACAACAGCAGGTACTCAAGTGAGGCTTATTAAAGGAATGGGTGACTACAGCCAGGCTTTTGTCCCTGTCCCTTTTTTGAAGCCACTTTATGTAGTTGTGAAGATGCCAGTGTAAAAGCTCTTAAGAGCTCCCACTTCCACAAGACACATCTGCAGAGTTCAAGTTCAAGTGCTGGAGGAGGTGTCTGTCAGTGAAGGCTATGCACGCAAGGCCGACAGGGATCTGTGCTGCTCAGGGGCATCTCCATAGGGGAAATCCAAACACCTAAGGGACAAACTAATTCTATGCTGTTATGCTGAGTTTCAGATAGCTCTTGATTGCTGATGTATGACAATCTGGGACAAAGACAGACAGGGTAGTCTGTGATCATTTGGGCTTCTGAACTGCATATGGTCTGGCACAGAGCACACTCACCAGAAGTAAGGTTGAAAGTTTAAGAGGACAATGGCCATGTCCAAGCTGTTGCTGGCCATGCAATTAATGAGCTGGATCTTTTGAACTGTGCACATGGATTCTTGATCTCTGTTAGAATGCATGCTCTAGCAAAACACTCAGACTGACAATAAACAGCCCAATTGCCAGTCTCACGAAAGCAAAAAGTGGTCATCATTGTTGCCTCCAAGCCTTGCCCGCCAGGAAACAGCTAAAGAAGTTGAAAAATAATACTACTAACCAAGCTCACCACCCTGCTGGGAACAATTCTGTCTTTACAGTCCCTCTGGGATATTTGTTTCATTTTCCTTTAGGCAGGCTCAGGAGGCCCAGGGCATGCAGGAGGCTAGCTTCATTTTCAACTTTAAAAGACACACCCCATGAAGAGGAATGTTCTCAGCAAACTGTTTTAGACGAAGGAATTTCCCCTTTACTCCAGTCTGCCTAGGTGTTTATCGAAGCTACATTAAAACTGATCAAATGTGAAGGGTAGACAGCCTGAACGGTGGAAATGGGTGAGGATCTTATTTAATTCTTGACCCTTTCCTACACATTGTAAATCTTCTACAACTAAGAGAGGCAAATTAATAAACATACCTTTCCAAAACAAAACACCAGCTCAAGTGTCCTTTTTAAAAATATTTATTTTGGGGGCTGGAGAGATGGCTCAGCGGTTAAGAGCACCAACTGCTGGGTTTGATTCCCAGTGCCCACATGGCAGCGAAGAACCATCTTTAACTCCAGTTCCAGGGTAATCCAACGCCCTCTTCTGACCTCCGCAGCATTGCGCGACACGGATGCACCAACCTACATGCAGACAGTACACTCATACACACAAAAAATAATAAATAAAAAAAATTTTAAAAATATTTACTTTCTTTTTTATTTATGTGCATGTGTGTGCAGGTGCCCTGGGAGGCCAGAAGAATGTGTCAAATACCCTGGAGTTAGAGTCACAGCTGGCCGTGAGCCACCACCAATGTGGGTGCTGGGAATCAAGATCAGGTGTTATGCAGGAACAGCAAGATGCTCTTAACTTTCCCCATCTCTCCAGCTCTCAAGTTTCCTTCCTCACTACAGCAGCAGGAAGGAGCTGTAGTGATCTCCTCCTCCTCCTCCTCCTCCTTCTCCTCCTCTTCCTCTTTATCCTTCTTCTTCTTCTTCTTCTTGGAAAAAACAGACTCAAGATTCATTGGATTGTATTTCCTGATACCATGGGTTATACCGAATAAAATGTCTATAAATCACATATGCCTTTTGAGGACTACTTTAGGGGTGATTTCATGACCAGCTGGTTTACTTTTTTATGGGGTTCACTTGCCTTTATAGTGAAGTAAAGCCTTCCCTGATGTGTATGGACTCTACTCGATGTGACATGGAGAGCCACTCATCTGTTTTAATGAAGTCCATGGTCATTCTGACATCACTTCCTGTGTAGCACTGTAGTTGTAGGGTAGGGTTAGGCATCAACTCACGCTCAAATGATCTGGGTGCGGATGCAGGCTTGGTTGTTTACTTACTGGCTGTTCTGCCTTCAAATGTTTGCTTTGTAACTCTGGTTCTACATTTTTTCTCTTTTTTTTTTTTTTTAGATTTGTTTTATTTTTTAATCATGTGTTGGTGTGTGGGTGTGTGCAAGTGAGTGTAGGTGCCCATGGAAGCCAGAAGAGTATGTGGGATTTCTCTGGAGCTGAAGTTACAGGCAATGGTAAGTCAATTGATAAGGGTGCCGGGAACCAAACTCAGGACCAGTACAAGAGCACCAAGTGCTCTTACCTGCTGATCCATCTCTGTAGCCTCTCTGTCTTTTCATTCTTAAAGTGTAGTAATAATTGCACCCACCTTTTTACATTTTTCTGATTGTGAGCCATCAGAATAAAAAGAGAGCTTGTCTGTAGCTCACGCTTAACTAAAACTAGGAGCACTTACTAAATGCAAGGCACTGCCACACTCCCACAAAAGAGTCTTCACTAATCCTTCCATATGACAGTAGAGGCCCCTCTATTACACCTCCATACAGATGATGTCATTGAGGTATGCGGTTGTTTAATCCCGGCCTTTATGACTGTTGTTGTTCTTATATGTGACCAGTTTGAGGCTATGTTCTTGATTAGGAGAAAAAAAAAATCCCCTGATTTTTATCATTGTTCCCATGAGAAAACACCATCTATTTTGTAGTGATTCACTTAGAGTGGAGTTTTGGGACTACATCAGAGCAAAGCCTAAAATGAAACATAGTAAAAAAAAAAATTTACAAATGTAAATAGAGGAGGAAGAATTGCAAAGCCAGTCAATATCACTGGAAGAGGGTCTCCCTGAGCACCAGGATGCCTGGTGGTGATCTCTCCTCCTCTTTCTCTGAAGGTCATGTACAGAACTCAAGGGCTACAGCACACGCCATGCTGTCCTCTACCTGGCTGGCAGTGGCTAGGAGCAAGGACACAGACTGCTCGATGCTTGTTTCTGTTGCTTCTTCTCCGACTTCAGATCTCCTGCCGTCCACCCTAATGGACTGAAGCAGAACCTCCAAACTCACTTCCTGACAAGTATCCCCTTTAAAAGGAGTGATATCTGGCCCCCTCCAAGGTCTTAGAGTCATCCATCAGTCAGCCCTGAAGTGTAGCAAGGCTGTGATTGGTTTTATAGATTTGGAACAGTCTTACCTGTCCTCAGTCCAGATTTACTATAGTTGTTCATTTGGCAGAATGCATTACTCGAGGGCAGCTACAATGTTCTGATCTTGCTCAGCGCTCACCACCACTTGCTCACTCTGTGGAATAAGGCACTGGGAAGGTTCACCATTCAGGGGAAGGATAAGAAGATGCCTCTTTTGTTAGCACACAGTATGCATGCACTGTGAAATCTGCCTGCACACAGCAGTTTGGAAATCATTCTGTATTAAATGAAGAGTCCAGATGAAAAGGATTACTTAGTCACACTACCCTCTCTCCTTGGCTAATGGTGCAGACTCTCCAGCTTTCCAATTTGTTATAACTTTAATCAGAGTCACTTTGCTGGAAACAATGATGCAGAAGGAAAAGATTTAGAATCTCTGAAATCCAAACATGAACCATTTCCACTAAACTCTGGAAGGAAGTAATATCCAGGATAGGGCGAGCACACAGCATGCGTCGGGTAGACAAGTCTGTCTTTGCCCTCACTGTGAATCTTGACTTCATCTGGGGCCAGCAGATGCCTCATTTATCCAACTGTAAAATAGCTGTTTATGTACCTGAAGGGGATTGGTGGGGATTAAATAGTTAATGGCTTTGTGTACTTTGAAGTGCTAAGTGCTATTAGGCTTCATTTAGATTAGCCTAATAGTTTCATGAACTCGGGTTCTTCTCACCAGCTGAGGACTTGGCATCTCTCAATCAGAGTTTTCAAATGGCAGAGCAGTTGTAGTGCAAGTGCGTTCTCAAAACTGGTTTGTGCTGGCATTTGCAATAAAAAAAAATAAGTTAAACACTTGAGCAATCACGGTGTCTGAGTGTACCAGAGGGCAAAGTAATCTCATTGTGATAATAGAAGTAAATATTAGTCCCTTCCCCCCTTTTTGCCTGGTTCCCTCTGCCCTAGAACCTTAGATTCAGTATCTCTTACAGTTTCACAGGTCAAAAAGTTTGAAATAGAAATTCATGGTAATGCCCTTTGAGGCTGAAGTACCAGTCTATACCTGGCTTCCTTAACAGAGCCCCAGCCAGCTGGTCTTGTGAGTGAGCAACTGGTCCTTGGCTAGTGCTCCATCAGGGCCCAAGTTGTCTGCCTTAGCCTTGGTGAACAGACAGAGCTTTCAACAGATAGGACTGTCTGAAGGGCACCACACTATTTTAAAGTTGTTTATTTACAATGAAAGTTTGGGCTTGCTACTATCAGACTTTATGCTTTCTTTGAGGTACCTCTCGGAAGTCTTTGAGACACATGTGGAGAGACATTGCTGGGGTACTAAGTGAGGGCCTGGTGGTCTCCACATTTCATGCTGGGTATGCACAGGACAAGCTGCCTGGCTCCACTTTGCTCCCACCTCCAAGGTAAATCTACTTAGGTGTGGTCAGGCAGGGGTTAGGGAAAAGGACAGTCAGGAAGATGACCATGTGGCTGAGATAGACTTCTTTACCCTCAGTGGCTGACCCTCTTCTTACATAGGCAGTGAGTTGTAGGGCAATTCCAAGGCCATAAAAATTGTGTGGAAAGGCAATAGACTCCACCGCTGAGCCAAGCACTAGGTCCAGAGGAGAACTTTAGTTGTCTAGTTGAAACTTACACAGGTGCAGCAATGTCAGAACATCTTGGAGGTCACTGCTGGGGGAAGTTTATTATACTCATGAAGGCTAGTCCCTTACTCACTTTTCTACCCTTCCTTCCACTTGGTTTCTTTATAGAGTCTCCCACAACTGGGCCTCTTACCTGGGAGTTTCATGACATGTACTGCTTATCTTTTTCTTTGATTACATTTTTATCAGCATTTTCTAAATCAGGACAAGGGAGAAATATTTTCTGTGTTCACTAGGCTAGCATGGCTCGATAGAAGATAAGACAGCGTCAGTTAGTTTTGTATTCCTTGCTGGACAAACATTCCTGGTATATATAACATATGTATCATGGAATTAGTATAGGGTGGAGAACCATGATAGAGTTCTGGGGTTTTTCCAATGGGCTGTTTCCGTCCAGCCCTATCCAGTGTGCAAAATCAGGGTATGGTGTGATCTAATTGGCAGACCTGACTCTGATGGTAGTCAGCCTCACTGTTCCCAGGCATGTTCTGGTGTTTGACAGAGAATGATAGAACAAATTAGCTACAGTGGAACAGACCAACAAGAGGTGTCTGAAGAGCAGACACCTTGGGAACAAAAATACCTTTCAACACTTCATCCTTGTAGAGAAACATGTTACTACAATTTGTGTGTGTGTGTGTGTGTGTGTGTGTGTGTGTGTGTATGTGTACCCACCCACCTGTTAGACCCGAAAAGATTAGCCTTCACCAGGAACATAAATGAATATAATTCATTATAATACATATTACAGAAAAGTAGAAATGCAATCATTGATTTGGGACTGAGTTTAGAGAGTCTCATCTTTATAGTTGTTTTCCTGGGTGAGGATTGGGTAAAATGTTCATATTTCCTTTCACAACTTTGAATGGTTTTATTAAAAAAATTATATATATATATATATATATATATACACACACACACATATATATCCTTGATTTGCTACTTTCTACTTTCCATATCATAAAACCCAGGTGAATTGTTTTGGTAAATACTCAGCAGACATAACCTTTGTAGCAAATCTATTTCTTTTTTATTAATTAATTATTAATTTATTTATTTATGCATATGAATGTACTGTCTACATGTAGGTTTGTGCACCCATATTGTGCAATGCTGCGGAGGTCAGAAGAGGGTAATTGGATTCCCCTGGAAACTGGAAGTGTTCTGGAATTGGAGTTACAATGGTTCTCAGCTGGCCATGTGGGTGCTGGGGATTGTCGAACCCGGGTCCTCTGCAAGGAGCAGTCGGTGCTCTTAAAACCATCTAGGCATCTCTCCAGCCCGCAAATCTTATTTCTTAGAGCTGCCGATGCCTACAAGTCGCCAGTTTTCTCTCCATCCACCATGGAGAGTGTTTTTGTTCTGTTTTGGTTTTTTTGTTTTGTTTTTTTTTTTTCCTTTTCGAGACAGGCGGCCCCCTTTAGCCCCATGCTGGAACCACTAGCTGTAGGACCAGGCCTGCTGAAACTCACAAAGAGCCCGCCTGCTCTGCCTCCAAGTGCTAGGATTAAAGGCGTGCGCCACCACGTGGAGAGTGTTTTTAAGAAAGCTGAACATGGAAGAGGATTTGTACCAATGGAGCTGGAAAAGACGTAGAAGCCACGTCCCCTGAAGGCTGGCTCTCATAGCTTTGGAGAGCACTATGCAAGCTGCTAAAGGGGAACATGTATCCACTTGTCAATTGAGGGACATCTGGGCTGCTTCCAGCTCTTGACTATTGTGAAAAGAGCAGCAATAAACATAGCTGTGCATGTATCTCTTTTACAGGATGAATCTTTTGAGTATATGCCTAGAAGTGGTATAATTGGGTCAAATGGTAGGTTTATTTTTAGTCTTTTAAGAGATCTCCACACTGATTTCCATAGGGATTGTATGAGTTTGCAATCCCACCAGTAGTGAATGAGTGTTCCCCTTTCTTCACACCGTCTCCAGCATTTGGTGTCTTGATTATAACTAATCTTACTGGTATAAGATGAAATCTTAAAGTGGCTTTGATTTACATTTCCTTAATTATTAACTATGTTGAACACTTTTTAAGATGTTTCTTAACCATCTTTACTTCTCTTGAGAAGTCTCTGTTCAGATCTTTAGTCCATCTTTTAATTGGGTCATTTGTTTTCTTAGTCATTTTTTTTTTGAGTAATTTATATACTCTGGATGTTGAACCTCTGTCAGATTTGTCACCTCCTACTCTGTGGGTTTTCTCTTCTTTGATTGTTTCTTTTGCCATACAGAAGCTTTTTAGTTTAATGAGGTCCCACTTATTGATTGCTGACCTTAATTCCTGTTCAACTGCTGTCTGATTTAGAAAGTCTTTTCCTATACGTATATCATTTTTTTTTAAGTCTTTTGGAAACAGGGTCTCCCTCTAGTATCAGCTGGCCTGGAGCTCTTTCTGTAGACCAGGCTGGCCTTGAATTCACGGAGATCTGCCTGCCTCCTCCTCCCGAGTGCTGGGATTAAAGGCGTGCACCACCACACCTGGCTCTATAAGTATATCTTGTAGGTTACTGCCAATGTTTTCTTCTAACATTTTCAGAGTTTCAGGTTTCACATTGAGATTTTTAATCCATTTAGAATTGACTTTTGTATAAGGTGAAAGGTAGGGGGTTAATTTTATTCTTCTAAAGGAGGTGGTCCAGTTTCACCAGTACCATGTCCTGAAGATGCTGTCTTCCCTCCATTGAGTGTTTTCTGCTTTTTTGTCAAATATCAAGTGGCTGAAATTGCATGTATTAAAGTTTGGATCTTCACTTTTATTCCATTGACCTGCAGATTTATTTTTATGCTGGTACTATGCTGTTTTTATGACTATAGCTCTGTAGTAGAGATTGAAATCTGGTACAGTAATTCCCCTTGTATTACTCTTTTTGCTCAGGGTTGCTTTGGCTATCAGGGTCTTTTGTTTTTCTATACGAATTTTAGGATTGTTTTTTTAATTCTGTGAAAAAAGTCATGGGGATTTTGATTAGGATTGCATTGAATCTATATATTAGTTTGGGTAGGATGGTAATTTTTGCTATATTAATTCTTTAGATCCATGAGCATGGGAGATCCTTCCGCGGGATAGGATCTCCCATGCTCATGGATCTTCCTGTGTCTTCCTCAATCTCCTTCAAAGATTTAAATTATTCATTGTAGAGATCTTTAATGTCTTTGATCAGGTTTAATCCAAGATCTTTTTCTTGAGGCTATTGTAAATGTAAGGATCTCCATCTACTCCTTCTCCGATTGTTTGTTATTGGCATATAGAAAGGCTACTGATTTTTGCAGATTAATTTTGTAAACTGCCATTTTACTGAAACTGTTAATCATTTCTAGGAGTTTTCTGGTGGATTTTTTGGCATCCCTTAAGTATAATATGTAATCTACAAAAAAAAGGGGATAGTTTGGCCTCCTCTTTCTAATTAGTAATCCTGTAATTTCCTTGTCTTGTCTTATTGCTCTAGCAAGAGTTTCAAGCACTATAACGAAGAGGAGTGGAGATAATTGGCAGCCTTGCCTGGTTCCTGACTTTAAGGGGAATGCTTCTAATTTTTCTCCATTTAGGATGATGTTGGCTGTGGGTTTGTTTTATATAGCTTTAATTATCTTGAGGAATGTTTCCTCCAGTCCAATTCCCTCTAAGACTTTAAACATGAAGGCATGTTTTATTTTACCAAAGGCCTTTTCTGCATCAACTGAGATGACCATGTGGTTTTTATCTTTGGGTCCATTTATATAATTTACAATATTTATTTACTTATGTTGAACCAGCCCTGCCTCTCTGGAATAAAACCAACTTGATCATGTTGGATAACCTTTTTGATGTGTACCTGTATGTGATTTGTAAGAATTTTGTTGAGAATTTTTGCATCTATATTCGTTAAGGTCTATAGTTTTATTTTTCGGTTGTACCTTTGCCTGGTTTGTGTATTAAAGTGATGCTGGCTTCATAGAAGGAATTTGTGAGATTGTTCTCTGCTTCTATCCTTTTGAACAACTTAAGTAATATTGTTTGTAGGTCCTCTTTAAATGTCTGATAGAATTCTGCTGTAGATCCATCTGGGCCTGGCGTTTTTTTTAGTTGGGAGGTTTTGTACTACTGTTTCAATTTCCTCATATGTTATCAGTCTGCTTGAACTGCTGATCTCTTCTTGGTTAAGCTTTGATGGGTCCCATGATTTCAGATATTCATCCATTTCTTTTAGGTTTACAAATTTAGTAGAGTATAGATTTTTAAATATTACCACATAATGTTCTGGGTCTTTTTATTATTTCTTGTAATATTTACCCTTCATCTCTAATTTTATTGATTTGGAGTTGCTCTTTCTTTCTTTTGATTAACTGGGCTAAGAGTCTGTCTATCTTGTTTATCCTTTCAAAGAACCAGATCTTAGACTTATTGATTCTTTGTATTGTTTTCTGTTTCTATTTCATTAATCTCTGCTCTGATTTTTGTTATTTCTTCATGTCTGTTGGGTTTAGGATTCACTTGTTCTTGTCTTTCAAGTGTTTTGATTGATTTGCAACGTTAAGTCATTTATTTGTGCTCTTTTTTATTTTTATTTTTTTATTATTTTATTTTATTTTATTTTATTTTGTCTTTTCGAGACAGGGTCTCCCTGTAGCCCCAGCTGGCCTGGAACTCACTCTGTAGACCAGGCTGGCCTTGAACTCACAGAGATTCACCTGCCCCCACCTCCAAGTGCTAGGATTAAAAGGCATGCGCCACCACGCCTGGCTATTAGGACTGCTTTTAAAGTGTCCCAGAGATTTTGTTTTGTTGCATTGTCATTTTTGTTTAATTCCAGGAATACTTTCATTTCTTTCTTAATTTCTCCCTTGACCCATTCATCGTTCAGGAGTGCGTTGTTTAATTTCCATGAGTTCCTGTATTTACTAGGGCTTCTTATGGCGTTTATGTTAAGCTTTATTACATTGTAGTATGATCGAATACATGGAATTATTTCATGTTTTTTATTTGTTGAGGTTTGTTCTGTATCCTGGTATGTGGTCCATTTTGGAGAAGGTTCCATGGGGTGCTGAATAGAAAGTATATTCTTTGGTGTTTGGGTGGAATACTCGGTAGATGTCTGTTAGGTCCATTTGGTGTATGTTAGTGTTCATTTCAGATGTCTCTCTGTTTATTCTTTGTCTGGTTGACCTGTGTAATAGACACAATGGGGTATTGAAGTGAAGTCCCCTACTACTAGTATGTTGGAGTTAACCTGTGCTTTAAAGTCCTGTAGAATTGTGTTTATAAAGTTTGATGCACCAGAGTTTGGTGTGTATAAATACATGATTATGATATCTTCTTGCTTAATTGTTCCTTTTATAAGAATGAAGTAGCCTTCTTTATCTGTTCTGATTAGTTTTAATTTGAAGTCTATTTTATCTGATATTATAATAGCAACTCCTGCTTGTTTCTTATTTGGTTGGAATATATTTTTCTATCCATTCACCTTAAGATAGTACTTGTCCTTGCAGGTGAGATAGGTTTCTTTTTTTTTTTTTTTTTGTTTTTATTTTTTTATTTTTTTTTTTTAATTTTTTTTGAATTTTTTTACTTGTTTTATCATGTGTATGATAGTTATTTTAAGATCTGTGTCCATAATTACATCTGGGGTTCAGCATTATAGGAGTCTTCTATAGGACTGGTAGTATTTGAGGGAGGCATATTATTTGGGGCTAAACTAAGTGTTCATCCAAACTTCCTCCCATCCATCTCTTTAGCCTGGCTTTTACTTCATGACCTTATGGTAAAGGAAGCCTGTTCTCCATGAATCCAAACTCCAAGCCTCTCAAATATAAAATAATAACAGAAAATTGAATATCTTCATACTTATAAAGAGTTACCTGGGGCTGGAGAGATGGCCTAGCAGTTAAGAGTGCCGACTACTCTTGCAGAGGACCCGGGTTCAATCCCCACACCCACGTGGCAGCTGAAACTGTCTTTAACTCCAGTTCCAGAGTAATCTGACCCCTTCTTCTGACCTCCGTGGCATTGCATGACAGGGGTGCACAAACCTACATGCAGACAGTACATTCATATACATATGAAAATAAATAAAAATTTTAAAAAAGAATTACCTAAGCTTATAAGAATATATCTAAATCTCATGCAAATAGACTATCATTAACTAAATCAGAGATGATAGGAAAACAAAATCTGATGAATGATCTGATGAATGAGTCCAGCTCTCTGTAGCTGTCAAGGCTGGCTTTGTCAGACAAGAGATTTGGAAGCCACATTATATTCCATAATGCCTTTGCCATTTTGAGTAATCAGGATTCCAGTACCTGAGCAGGTCCTGACGGCCTGCATCCCCCATTTCCTTGCTCTGCTCACACAGCTCTTCTTAGCAGTGATGACAGAATGCACCAGGAAGCCACTCTCTCAGACAGCAGTCTTGGGAAACTGCTGAACAGGAGATGGCCGTACTTTGAGAACAGAAGGGTGGCTTTAAACAAATTAACCAACATCCATGTTCCTCATCTATGGGGTATTGCCAAGATAAATTCAGTGCTTGTCTTGGCCAGAGTTTATTTGGTTTTCAGCAGTAAAACCCCACTAGCCCACAGGAAAAAGAAACATTACTAAAGACACCCAGGGAAGCTGTGGACCAAGCAGAAGCACTGGAGAAAGGGGAGTGAGATGTGGGGGCAGCTGAGCCTCTCTACCCTTCCTCCCGAGGTCACTTGTCTCTGGATCCATGCTGGTTCCTAAACGTTTTCCAGCATTTCTTTGCAAACCACTCTGACCTTAGTCTGCTTCTGGTTGTTATAATAGAATACCTGAGAGATAATTTACAAAGAAAATGAGTTGGTTTGGGCTTCAAAGTCTGGAGGCTGGAACATCTGAGAACAGGGTGCCAGAGTCTGTCTGGTCTTTAGTAAGGGCATTGTTCTGAATCATCTTAATGGCAGAAAAACGGAAGAAACAAAAGGTACAGAGGAAGCAAAACACAAGAGATGGACTTGTTTTAAACAGCTCACTTACCTGGTACCAAGTCTCATGAAAACAAGAACTCACCAGAGAAATACACTGATCCCTTGATGTACTCACCTCTCTAGGGCGCACCTCGGTGCTGCACCAGAGAAATACACTGATCCCTTGACCTGCTCACCTCTCTAGGGCACACCTCGGTGCTGCCCTGACGTCAATCAGATGTCAGCATTAGGCAAAGCATAGCAATCACAGCTTTAGTCTTCCATGCTTATTGGTCTATGTGTTTGGTTCTACAGGGACAGCCTCAAAAGCATCTCATTCTAGAATCAACACAACTTCTATATGTCTGTCATTTGTCCTATAGAGTGACCAGGACTGTAAGAGCTAAAGGGGCTGCAGATTCACATCCTCCTTTCCAGAGCTGAGCTGCACAGCTTTTCTTTTTGCAAAATATTTTTATTTATTATTTTTTTTATTTTTTATTTATTTTTTTTAATTTTATTTATTTCTTTATGTGTATGAGTGTAGTGTCTGCATGCAGGTCTGTGCACCCGTGTCGTGCAATGCCGCGGAGGACAGAAGAGGGTGTCGGATTCCCCTGGAACTGGAGGTCTCCTGGAATTGGAGTTTCAGACGGTTCTCAGCCACCATGTGGGTGCTGGGGATCGAACCCAGGTCCTCTGTAAGAGCGGTCGGTGCTCTTAACCGCTAGGCCATCTCTCCAGCCCTATTTATTATTTTAATTTTATGTCTATGAAGTATATTGCCTTCGTGTATGTTAGCACACCATGTTGTGCAATGCCCGTAGAGATCAGAAGAGGGTGTCAGATCCCCTGGAACTGGAGTTAAAGATGGTTGTTAGCCACCATCTAGGTGCTGGAAATCAAACCTGAGTTCTCTGCAAAAGCAGTCAGTACTCTTAACTGCTGAGCCATCTCTCCATCCCTAAGCACAGCTCTTCTTGTGCATGTTGGTGAGGGTGCACCAGGAAACTAGCCAGTCAGATAGCAGTCTTAGAAAACCACTGAAGAGGAAATGATGTGGGTAAAGAAGGGTGGATTTAAACAAATTAACCAACAATCATGTTCCCTTTCTTGAGGTCAGACACACAGAAAACCTTTCATAAATATTTACTACTGACCCCCTGACCAGATTGAATCAGTTTGCTGTCTTCCATTAACTAGAAATTAGAATTCCAATGCAAAACATCAGGTTCCTGGAGTGGAGAAGTTAAATGGCTCTTCTTGAGCCAGGGTCTAGTACTATCTGCGATTACCCAGTCAAAGGCTGTGGCTCTCCAGATGGGGAGGACCATACCCAGTATCATCAAGGAAGGTCTCAAAAGAGGCCTGGGCCTCTCAGAGATCCTATCCTGTGCTTTCACTTAAATCTAAAAATCTGGGGTTCTGGAATTCCATGAGATCAAGTTGAGTGACTTCATTCATGGCAGAGCTTAGTGGGTCCCTAAGTTCTGTTTGTAGAAATGAGCAAAAAGACAGTGCGATTGCTGTTGATGGTATCTGGGCTGAAGGGCAAGGGTGCCCCCAGTGAAGTGTGCTTTTCTCTTGCCCAGTCTGGACTACTCTTTTAGTCACTGAGTCATGAAGTCCCCTAGAGAGTGGAGAGGGCACCAACTAAGTAAAGATATTCTGCCTTTTAGTGGAATATTACTTTAAAATTGCCATTTATCATGTACTGGACTAGAAATAAATACTTTTGTCTTGAAGCCCTGTACTTGGTGGACAGAAGTGTTTTGATTTGCCTAGGACTCTCCTTATTCCAGTACCAAAGGTTTCATGTCCTAGAAAATATCATGGGTTCAGGCAAACTAGGATAGCTGGGTACCAATATCCACAGCCGGCTTGAGTGAAGGGATGTGGCTTAAGTAGCCAGACTTTCCTTTAATCAGGTACAGAGGACCACAAGCACACACAGGACACAATCATTTAAAAAAGATTATCTAATAAAAACCTCAAACATGAAGGAAAGGCAGGGAACAGAGTGATGCTCCCACAGTGAACATCGTGGACACACTGTGCTTCCTCCATCTCCTTCCTGCCTCCCTTCTCAAATTATTAAGACACCCCAGAAATTCTGTAATTGATTACTGACACTGCTTACTACTGCTACTGCTAAAACTGATGGTTATTTATTTTTAATTCAGTTTTAGAAGGAAGAAACAAAGAGAAAAAAAAATACCATACATAAGAACACTGGTGTTCTCTCCCTGATATTCAGGCTTGGTTTTGAGCCACTGTGTGACAGGATTATAGATATGTGCCAAGGGTAATTTTATGTGTATATTTTAGCACAAATACAGGTAAGCATGTGTGAAATGTGAGATAGGAATTAATTCCAAGTCTCAAAGAGCAGAGAGCCAGCCACACTAAACATCAATGGATCAACATGGAGAATGAGAGCTAAGCACTGGCCAGATGTTGTGGGAAGCCACTGCCATTGTGCCAACAGCCCGAGACTAGTGTCAGTGCAGTGGATAGCAGGAATGCCAGGCGGCAGGAGGTCACAGGAAATGGGAGGGTGAAGGGAAGGCTGCAAAGGGGGGCTTCTTATTTTTTTAAAATATCTTTTATTGTTGTGTCTTTAAAGCTTTCAACATTGCATTACAGAATACATACCAACAGTGGAAATGGCAGAAGGGTGAGGTACAGGAAGATGTTTACCATCACATTGGTCACCCTTTTATTTTGTTTTGATGCCAAGAACACCTAAAGTCTGTTTAGTTCTATATACAATATAAGAAAAATGGTAGATTCTTCAGAAAGCAGCTTCAGGAAGTGTGGACTTTGACTTGAGCCCAAGACAGTCTCTTAGAACATCCATGCAACCATCCTGGGGCTCAGTGGGATGTTCTGATGCAGGCGCTGCAGTGTGAAGAGGCGGAATCTGCACTTTGGATAAGCTCACAGGCATTTCTTGTTAACATCCATATTTGAAGACCACAGTTAAGATGGAATGTTCACAGGTAAAGCCAGCCCACCTGAGCACTCGGGTGAAGAAGATGAGTAACCAGATGACACAGTGTTGGGTTCAGATAAGTTCCAGAAAAAAAAAATGTAGAGAAATTTGAATGGGGCATGGAAACGGGGAAAGAGGCAGAGAGGAAACCAGCAATCTCACCATGCACGGAGAGGGGACAGAGGTGGGCTATCGCCTGTCACCTGTTCCCAAGTCTCGGAAAGATCGACAATAGGGCCTATGCAGTGGGGACGGATCACAGTGGGACGGGAATTCCAGAGCTGGGGATGATGTCACTGAAAGGGAGAGCTTCTCACAGGACACCAGGGAAACGTGAGGACTGAGGACCAGTGATGGTCTTCATCAGGACATGTGTGTGGGAAGGTGGGCGTCGGAGTGGATCCTGTTCTCAGGGTGTTTAGGAGCTGGAAAGAACCTTAAGCAGAACTCCCCTGTAGGCTGGGTTTCATTCTCAGATGACTTTTGAGGCAAGAAACTTTGAAATATGAGCAATATAAGGCAAAGTATGAGGCTTTCCATGTGAAAATATTAAGTGAAAAATTCCAGAAATAAACAATAGAACATTGAGGGAGGGAGAGACAAAAGAGGGAAAGAAGAGAGAGAGAGAGAGAGAGAGAGAGAGAGAGAGAGAGAGATCACATTCATAAACCTTTTATCACAATATATTGTTACAGTCATCTTATATCATTAGGTATTATTATTCTCTTGCTGTCCCTAATATGTAAAACAAGCTTTACCATTAGAGTATATGGGGTGGTGAAAACAGTGTCTACAGGGCTCCATATTGCCATGTCTCCAGGCATATTCTGGAGGGTTTGAAATTCATTCCCTTGTTAATGGGGTAAAGAATGAACTGGTGTTACTATAGTTATCAGACGAACCCTAACCATTATTTCAGCAGATGGAGCCATTGCTAGAGCGTTGGGCCTCAGTTACATAGTTATCAGACGAACCCTAACCGTTATTTCAGCGGATGGAGCCATTGCTAGAGCGTTGGGCCTCAGTTACTATAGTTATCAGACGAACCGTAACCGTTATTTCAGCGGATGGAGCCATTGCTAGAGCGTTGGGCCTCAGTTACTATAGTTATCAGACGAACCCTAACCGTTATTTCAGCGGATGGAGCCATTGCTAGAGCGTTGGGCCTCAGTTACTATAGTTATCAGACGAACCGTAACCGTTATTTCAGCGGATGGAGCCATTGCTAGAGCGTTGGGCCTCAGTTACTATAGTTATCAGATGAACCCTAACCGTTATTTCAGCGGATGGAGCCATCGCTAGAGCTGAGCCTCAGGAGCTTCTGGTTCTCTCACACCTGGCCCCCCTCTTTCTCTTTCATGGTTGCACATAGAGCCGAAGGCAAAAGGATCCCACAGCCACACCCTACCCCAAGCAGATCCCACATCTCAGGGACACAAGTACAAAGTGCTCCTTCCCAAAGACTCCTGTGGGTTTCAAGCATCACCACAGGTGAGGCTGCCTAACTGGCTGGACAGTACTCATAGGTCGCAGGTGGGGACCCTTAAGATGCTACAAATAAACCATCATTTAGTGTCTGACAGCTTTGCAGAGGGTCTGTGCCAGCTTTTGGCCACTAATTTTCCTCTTCTAGACTAAGTTGACATTTAGTATGAACAAATGTTTCAGCAGCACAAAACAGTTGTTGGAATAAAGGCTGAATCTGTAGACAGCCATAGAGCCAAGTCCTAGGAGGCCCGGGGCTGTGCGGCTCCTGTTTACCATGGCCAGTGGCAGCCTGGGGGTGCGGGAGTAGGGTGTCACTTTCCTTCCATTCCTCTGTTCAAGATGAGGTCTGTTTTGCTTTGCGATCTCATCTGTAACTCTCCTCTCCTTCCTAGTGTTGTAATAGGGGAGGATTCTGGCCTCAGTCATGTCTTAAACGTCCTCTAGTACATCCTTAGGACAAGCACTGGGAAAACGCCTTTGAACTGTCTTGTAGAAGAGGCTCTCTCTCACACTTGCCCTGAAGGAGAGAGTGAAAACCAGTGGTCTCCAGGTAAAGCGAGACCACCACCAATGTTATAGTGACTACCTCACATGAGATGACATGGGTCTTCTTCCAGTTCAAATCTCCTGGACTCAGGGATGCTGGACTTGACTTTTAGCCTCCCCTCCCACAGGTGACACAGAGGGTAATTCAGACATCTGCCCAAGTGTCCACATGAGCTAGAGCACACTACAACAGGAACCACTGCCCTGCACAGCCTGTCTGGTCCTATTCCATGTTCTCTAGCCTGCTGACAAGGAGGCCTATTTGGCTAGAATTCTCAAGCCAACAGTGGTGGACATGGACCCTATGTAATGGCTGAAAGCATGTGCTGGCTCTTAGAATCATTTTATATAATTAATCTAGTAAGGAACATCCCAAGGTGACCTGGCCCCTGGCTCCTTTCAAGCTCTTGAATATATACTATTAATATATAATGTGTATATAGTTATATTACACACATATAAATATGTAATAATATACAGTTTTAATTCATTTGTATATACATATGCATACAGGTCCCCTCAGAGTCCAGAAGAGGGCGTTGGGTTCACTGCAGCTGGAGTTCCAGATAGTTGTGAGATATCTGACATTCTCTGCAAGGGCGGTATATGCTCTTAACTGCTGGGGCATCTCTCCAGACCCTCAAGCTCTTTTAAAATGAAAAGTTAAATAGTTTTTTATTATTACACTTTATTTATTATGTTGGGTACATGAACCCACATCATGTGATACATGTGGAAGTCAGAGGACAACTTACTAGGGTCATTTCTTTCCTTCTCCCATGTGAGTTTTGTGGATGGAATTCAGGTCATCAGAACCGGCAGCAAGTCCCCCTCCCCTCAAGCCACCTCACTAGCCCTCCTTCCAAGTTATTTCCATCCACAGACCTCTGGCTGCTGGCAAGCTTTGGTTTTGCATGGGTGATTTTATGCCATAGGGCAGCTGTTACTTCAAGTTAATGAAGGCCAAGAAATTGCCTCTCACACTCGGCCCCTGCTTGGCTCGTAAGATTCTATTTGTAGGGCTGTAGTGTTTGGGGAAAATGGCTGTGTGACAACTTATGGCCACATGGCTTAGGATGCGTCCTCAACATTATTCTGCCAAGAACACGAGGGAGCCTACCTCACAGAAGCCACCAAAGTCTGCTCACAAAGCCCAGGAGGAAGTGCTGTGAGTCTCGGGGTCTGCTCTGAGAAGTGTAGAACATGACTTCCTCCGAAAAAGCCCCAGTTCACACCAGTTGGCTCCTCCCTGGTTGAAGGGACAGACAGAACGTCTCCAGGAGAGATGTTTGCTCATGTCTTCAGACCCTCACCCTTGCTCGGCCAGATGCCAGCTAGTGAGCGCCTGCTGTGGGCTGGGTTCGGCTTCCCTGAGCAGCCACTGTTGGGTGGGCTCTTCCTCTCTCGGATGCTGTGCCCACGCCCCCATGGGAGCAGCCAGATCTTCCCTGCTGAGGTTCTGCTCCAATGTCACTGGATCAGGACCGAGAAGGAAAGTGTAGCTTCTCCTGTATCCAGTGGAGCTACTGTCTGGTGCCTTAGTGTGGCTCCACTGCTAGCCCTGTGTGCCGTCTGTTTACCTAGCTGGCTCCTAGCTGCTCACTGGGCGGTGGGTCTGAAGGCCGGCATTAGCGGCTCTGAACACGCACATGAACAGTTTGATCTGGGAACCCTTTGCCTGGCTGGAAGTAGAAATGGAACTGTTGGGCCAGATGGACTTCCTGAGCCTTTGAAGGCACTGAGTTAGTGTCTGAAAGGTCCCCAGAACATTTGACTCCAATCCAGGGGAGTATGTGGCTGCAGTCCGGAGAGAAGAGAGCCACGCCTTATGGTTTCTGGCTCTACTATAGCTCTTTCCTGCCTCACTTGATGCCCCTTGAGTCCCATGGTCAGGGCCACCTCCCTCCACCCTTCTGGCATAGGACTGATTGGGTACTTTAACTTATGTGCAGGCTGTTGTCATCAACCACGCAGGGAAGCAGCAAAAATGGCTGACCTTGTGTCAGTGTCCTGCACCAAGGACATTCTCAGGACCTGAGTATAGGATGCTAAACCAACATTGTCCAGCACACCCACACAGCAGCAGGCGTCTGAGGGACACATGCAGAGTGGAGGTGGGGCACTGGGGTCTTCGCTGGCTCTATGTGAGTGCAGAGGGTGTGCCAGGGAATGAAGGAGAGCGACAGTGAGAACGGAGAGAGAGGCTTGTGGGTAAGCTACTCTGTAGACAGAGCAGGTGGCAGAAAAAGTCTGGCCAGGAAGACAAGTCCTCTAACACCTGCCAGTCCTTGACTTACCACCTCAGATTTAGAAGCAGAGCCCTGGTAGGCACAGCTGTCCCACATCAGGGAAATGTAAACAGAGTAAATGACGATCCTGCCTCAGCCCCTCCTGAGCAGCATGATGTGAAGCATTTCTTTCTTTTTTTTTTTTTTTTAATCAAGAACACTTTATTTCTTTAAATAAACAGGATAGCTCATATAAAACACAGACTTATTGAAATGGCAAAACTGATTCCACTTTGTTCCTCACCCTGAGATCGCCTAGCCCTCCCCCACCACTCTGGCGACAGCCAATCAGAACTGGTCCCATGAAAGCTGCACCTTTAGATTCAAGGGGTACACCGGTGAGGTACTTCTTTGAGAGGCCTGAGGTGAGTGCATTTTAACATTCCAGGGAGTTCAGAGCTAGTGCAGGCTGCCCAATATAGGCAAGCTCAATTCCACCCTGCTGAACACAGGTCCAAAGTGGCTGAGACCCCTCCCACATCTCCGCTACACAGGATCCTGGGGTCTAGGCCCAGGGCTGCTAACAGTAGGCATTTAACATCACCATCCGGGTAAGGCACAGATAAGCCTCTGAGCAGCCAGGATTGGACTGACTGTAGTGACATGAGGGAAAATTTGGGAAATTTGATCCTTTTGGGATAGGTCACTATTTCTCTCTCTCTCTCTCTCTCTCTCTCTCTCTCTCTCTCTCTCTCTCTCTCTCTCTCTCTCTCTCTCTCTCTCTCTCCACCCAAACTAAGGGAAAGGTATTCTGTCCTCACAACCCTAGAAGAATGAATACTACTTTAAAAATTCCTGCAGCTGGATAAATATGCATTGTAAGAAATTAGGAATACAGTAAGTCCCTTGGTGGGATTGTTTGTTTGTTTGTTTGTTTGTTGAGACAGGGTCTCATTATGTAGCCCTCCCTGGTTTGGAACTTGCTATATAGAGCAGGCTGGCCTTGAACTCATAGAGATCTACCTGGCCTCTGCTTCCCAAGTGCTGGGATAGAAGGTCATGTGTGCCATCATGCCCAGCTCTTGATAATCTCTGAATAGAGTCAGTGCCCAAGGCAGAGAAAGACTGTGTGTGACTGGGAAGCACATCAGGGGAGTTAGAGACCAGTTCTGACTGGTGTACCTCCCAAGAAGAAGGCAGAGAACCTGCCTGCTGTGGTTCCGCAGTCTGGTTTGTCCTATGTCCACTGCATGTCCACCCTTAGAACAAATGCCCTTTTATCATGGTGATATGGTTGGTATCTGTTTCTTACTACTAGGCATAGCTCAGGCCACCTCCATGACCTCCATGCAGTAACACTACAACCATTGCTACAGTACCATGCTCAGATGGGGCTGCACAGACCTGTTTCAATGGGAAGGAAGAGACTCAGCGATAAGTAAGACCTGAAATTTGAGGGCAGGGGTGTGCTGGATCACTGATAGGGCCTTTCTCGTAGCTGGTAAAGCTCCCTTCAGAATTGTGGGTATAGCAGTCATTACTAAATTAAAAAAAAAAAAAAACAGTTAAAGAATGCAGGAAATTAGAGCCCCAGTCTTCCAAGTCGCTGATGATATCACTATCAGCTTAAGTTATTTATTTTTTCAACAATGTTATCTTTGGAGATGTTTTCACCAGTGAGTCAACCTGTTTGCTTGAATTGGTTTCACCTTCTATTATGTTTCCCTGCTCTCCTTTCAGCTGTCACTATCTACTGAACCCTGACCCAAAAAGAAGTCGGTGTGTTGACACATTGACAACTCAGTAAGTTACCCACACACATGTCACTCACACAGAAGCCACATATATGATGTAACATGTCACACATGCCACACACTCCATACATACAACACATCTCCAGTGCACATAGCACACACATGCTGTGACATGCCACATACCCCATACGTACTGCATATCTTCAATGAACACACCACACAGAATGCAGTGTGCACAGATGCTACATGCATATGACTGCATGCTACACACACAGCACATATGTACATATCCCATGACACCCCCCATATGCATAGTGAATACACCACATGTATACGGGCACGAATACATATGACATTCACCACATATGTACCACACATGCCCATAAGCTATGTGGATCACATGTGACATGAATAACATACATGCCCCCACATACTGTTCACAGAATATGACATGCATGGCATATACATATGCTGCACATAATATATATCCACACACATAATATATAGACAATTAACATGCAGCACTCACCCACCCATGCCTAATGTGCCTACACACTCCTGCACACTCACACCACACACAAACACCCACCCATGCCTAATGAGCCTACACACTCCTGCACACTCACACCACACACAAGCACTCCTCAAGTTCACTTATACAAAGTACTAGTGTGTGATTTTCTCCAAGGCTGATGGTCAAGTGAGCCCTTCCTTTCCACTCTCTCCTGTGTGTCTGTCCTTCTTATAACAGGCTGACCTGTGTGCCCTCTAGAACATTCAGGCTTTGACAGAAAGTTCTTCTGTTCCTTGCCTCCTGAGGGCTGGAGTGCTCTGGGGTTTGGTTCCTGGGGGGGTTCGGGTGGCTGTCAGAGGCTGCTGGGTGAGGGTGGTGTCTTGTAGGAATTCTGGAATCAGTGGCCCCGACCTCAGCGTCCAGCAAATCAAAACCAGCATCTTAGATAATTCCAGCCGATGACCGGGAGATGCTGACTTGAACTATATGTGCTCTAGCAGACGCCTTTCCAACATCTCCTTTTTATAGCCCTCCAAAATGTCAAAGGACTGTCTCCCAACCAGCCGGTGTGGTGGGCACTGCAGTCTCACTCAGTTTGCGTCATGGACAAAAGCTCTGAAAGTCAGGGTAATTAGTGACTATCTGCATAGTCCTCAGGACACAGGAGACCAGTGCTCCCAAGCCTGCAAGCTCTTAAGCCTGTGGGCTCTTGAGCCCAAGGCGCTGCCGGGCTTCGGGGGCTTCCACAGCTGAGGGTTCTGCAGCCTCCCGAGCTCCTAAGCACCTGGCCTCTTCCACCCGTGGCAGAAACCCTCCTAGAATCTGTTTGCCTCTTTCCACTGTTCTGTTTCTAACCAGTGCTTCAGAAGATGGCAGGGCTGGCATGCAATTAGATTTCTGAGGGCATCCATGCAAATTAAATGGATAAATCATTATAAATTATTATTTAATAACTATAGAATGGATACAGAGTGTCTGCTTACGACCGCACGCCTAGGCCTGTTCCTTTTGAACTGACTGCTGGCTAGGAAACATCAGGCAAACTTTACTTATGATTTTAGTTCATAATAACGGAACTAAAGGTAAGTCGCTTTGCAGAATAGTGTGGAATACGTATATTTATTCCCTATTGCCTTCTGGTTTAGTTGATTCCATGTGAAGTGAGCTCCACAATGCTGGTAGACAGATCTGGATGGGTGAGTTTTGCTTCCCCTAAACCTGCAAGGTGCTGGGCTGTAACAAGAGGGTTAAAGGACTTTGTGAGAACAGAGACCACGGAAATGTGAACAGAGATCAGGAGAGTTCACACCCCGCTCCCACTGCCATCTCTAACAGGTTCTGTCACCCAACCCATGAAAGCAGTAAGGAAGGTTTTCCTTTGAAACTCACTCCTAGGATCTTGCTGCTGATTTGAACAAGGAACGAGGCTGGTTGCTCCTTAAAATCTTATTACCTGAAATTAATACCCTGTGTTCCCATCTACCACATGTTCCTCCATTTTGATGGGCCTGGAAATAGTGATCTTTTTCCTTTATTTCTTTTCCTTTTTGTTTAATTTTGGTTTATCAAAACAGGATCTCACTATGTAGCCCAGGCTGGCCTGGAATTCACTATCTTCCTGCCTCTGCTTCTGAGTGGGTAAGACACTGCACCTGGTCCCTCCTTTTCTTTCAGAGAGATTGTTATTTCTGCTGTTTCCTGGTGGGAAAAACCGCCTGGCTTATACTTGTTATACTTGATGATTTAGCAAGGCCTTAGGGGAACACTCACTAGTGAATTTGACATTGATAAAGTGTGTGTCACTGTATTTCAGGTCAAGATTGGTCTACCAGGATCTAGCTAGACAGACTCCCTCCAGGAACGTTGGAGTGCCCAGGACGGAGATGATGAGTTATGTGACTCCATTCCCCAGGACGGAGATGATGAGTCATGTGACTCCATTCCCCAGGACGGAGATGATGAGTCATGTGACTCCATTTCTGCCGTCACTCACCCCTAGTTTTAAGAATCAGCATGCAGAACAGCAAAATGGCTTTGAAAGGCTACAGCTAGAGCCAGAATCTAATGCACGTCATACTCTTTGTGGATGACCTTAGGAAACTATGGACTGTTTCCTCATCTCTAATATGAGGGGAAGCAACGTAAGCCCCTGTCAGGATTTTGAAGGTTAAGTGGCTTCACCCACATTTCAGCTCTAGCACAGTATTCTACACGGGGCATGTGTTAAACAGTGGCTGGGGTTTCATGCTATTCCACTACTTTTCCATCTTATGTTTGTTTTTTGTTGTCATCTTGAATGACTTAGTTTTTTAATATATTTATTTATATTTTACGTGTATGAGTGTATTGCTTGCATGTATGTACATACACCTGTGTTGTACAGTGCCTGCAGAGATCAGGAAAGGCTGTCAGATCCCCTGGACCTGGAGACGTTAGCTGCCATGTGGGTGCTCTTTACCACTGAGCCATCTTTCTTGCCCCAACTTAATCTTTTAGTCTGTGCACACACATCATCATAGCAATTCCTTCTCGGCTTACTTGATTCATTTTTAGCTGCTTGCTTCACAAGCTGAGTTGAGGCTCCATCTCTCCTCAGGGGCTGTGCAGTACAGGCTTCTCTCAGGCCCCTATGTGGACGGACAGCTGGATAGTCACTTCCGCCTTATTCTCCATCTTTCCTTTCCAAAAACGATGTCCATCTTTGCCATTGTTTGAGCTTCCTGTCTCCTGTCCACTTTCTATTCATCCACCTTCTGACTCTGTCCCTGAAGTTGTTCCACAGACACTGTGAGATGAAGATGGTGACCTATAAACCAAACACAGTTCACTGTGGTTGAAACGCACGGTAAATCTGCCAATATAAGCAGAAAGCCTTTGCCACTTTGGAGTCCTGGCTCCTCTGGAAGGCAGTAAGACCTGGCCACCCTGGGCTTGTGCTGTGAGAGGCACCAGTCTGTGGGAGCTCAATGTTCCTCCTTTCTCTACTACACCCTCGGAGCCTCCACCCAGCCTCCGAGGGGCCTCTCAGTTGCTTCTGGTCTGGATCATAAAGGCCCTGGACCTTTTTAAACCTGAGCATAGCAGAGGCCACAGTGACAGCTTGCCGTGTGCAGACCCAGCTTCCCGCTCTGACTTCCATTCGCTGTCTGGTTGTGGGCTGGGCCCTTTGTTCTCTTTTCTTTTCATCAGGTAGTGGTGAAGAGAGGTCACCTGACCTCTGTACCCTGTGGCCATGGAAATGAGCTTTGTACATACAGGGTGTGACAAGGTCTATGCAGTACAGTGTAGATATCGGCTGAGCATGGGGCCTCTCTCCTTTATCACTTGGGGCTTTCTAGGGGTCATCACATTGCTCACTGGCATAACAAGTGGTACCAGACCTTTCTGGTATTTGACTTTGAGTAGGACAGTTTTCGCTTATGGTATGAAAGCCATGAAACTAACCATGACTCTGGGACAGTCATTCTTTTTTCTCTAGGAGGAGGAAATGCAAGGATGCTCAGTGCACAACTTTCTCTCTTTCTTACTGCCTTACTTGGTCAAAGGAAGAAGGCTCCTCCTACACACCTCCATGCTGGCTTTCACTACAAAGGGCCTCACACACCTACCTGTGGCCCACAAGTTGGCGCATCCCCAGGATAAATAAAGCCTGTGTTTTTCTTATTAATCACCAATATAAAAACACATATCCTCTTTCTATTGTTCTGTGCCTGTTCACACCCTATATAATTTTATACTGTTTCTACAGCCCTGACATGCCCTAAGCTACAATTGACATTGAGTCAGTGGCTTTCAAAATGTGCTATCTGTTCTCTGAGAGTTGCCCAGGCAGTGACTCAGGCCTTCAGAGAACAGGGCGCAGAGAGGTCACACACCACCAGGAAAGTGACTTAGAACTCAGCAAACGTAATGGCAGAGCACATTTGAGCCTGATTTACTGGTTTTCTGTGGATAAGCTCAGAATAGTTTCTAGTTGAATCCCCACACTGGCATGTTAACCCTCTTCTACCTCTAAAACAACAGGCCCTTTGAAGGGCTCCTTATGATTTATATCAGGGTGGACAAGAGGTAAATGTGGTCTTGAAGCAGTCCTGGTCCAGCTGCTGTAGCAAAGAGGAGAATTTCCCTAGCAAGATAGCAAAGATTTCACTAGTATAATGCATCAGAAGTGCACTGTAAGTGTGTCCAACCCCAACCTATGTGAATCCTGGTGGAGCTGGGAATACAGACCTATATGTATGCAAATTAGAATACCATTGCCATATCGGAAGTTTGGGTACCCCTTGTATTGTATCATTGAGAAAAATCCAGCTTTAAGAATATGCCAAACATGAGTTTATCAATTTATGAACAAATGTGGGTGGAAAAAACTTAAAATAATGTAGACGTGTCCAAAGCAGACAATAAAAGTTTGTAAGTTTAAAAGTATAAAGTGTGCCAACTTCCTCATAATCCTAGTCAACTAGCAACTTCTTGGTCATCGTTATTAGCAACTTCTCTTCGGGTGACCTAAAAGATTTGAATTGTGGCTGAAACAGAGTTCTTCAATCTCAAACTCCTAGTTTTAAGATACTTGTGACTAGGGAAAGATAAAGTCTTGAGAGGGTGTGGCAGTTTGCTGAAGCCCCTGTGCTTCTGAACTTCTTTAAAGTATTTACGGGCTGTGACATAAGAATGAAAATGTCCTGTGTCACTTTCAGTTGGAAACCATTGTAAACCCATGACAGCACATGTATCTCCCAACCCATGACATTGGAGGTCATGTGTAAAGCCATAGAAGGACGGCTGCTCAATCTACAATCAATTGTGACATTAAAAGAAATCAACATTATTATTATTAATTTTGGTCTTTTTTTTTTGAGACAGGATCTCCCTGTAGCCCCATCTGTCCTGAAACTTGCTAGGTAGACCAGGCTGGCCTTGAATTTACATAGATCACCTGCCTCTGCCTCCTGAGTGCTAGGGTTAAAGGTGCGTACTACCATGCCTGGCAGAAATCAACATTATTAATCATGCTATAATTTAGAGGATTTCTTACTAAAGCATGATGCTGCCTCACTCTGTCATACATTTAAAGCAGAATAGACCTTTCCTCTTGAAAGTTTAATATTAAATCTGTGACCAACTTCATGGTGATCATCATACAAATCAAACACTGAAAAATACTTTTCAAGCTTGGTGGAGGCCGAAACAGACAGATCTGTGTGAAATCAAGGCCCCAGCCTGGTCTACATAGTGAATTCAATCAAGGCCCCAGCTTGGTCTACATAGTGAGTTCAATCAAGGCCCCAGCCTGGTCTACATAGTGAGTTCATTCAAGGCCCCAGCCTGGTCTACATAGTGAGTTCAATCAAGGCCCCAGCCTGGTCTACATAGTGAGTTCAATCAAGGCCCCAGCCTGGTCTACATAGTGAGTTCAATCAAGGCCCCAGCCTGGTTTACATAGTGAATTCAATCAAGGCCCCAGCTTGGTCTACATAGTGAGTTCCAGGACAGCTGGGGCTATAGGAAACCCTGTCTCAAAAAAAGAAAACACCCTGAAAATTATGTTTATTTCATTTCAGTGGTAGATGAAAAATTCCTGAAGCAGTGATTTTACCTAGAGAAGTGTTCTTAGTCAGAAATGAGGGTGTCTTATAGACAGATAGCTCCCTGGAACACACCCACAGTATGCACACCTTTTTTCCCTCTGACCCATCAGATTTGTGTAGAGCTTTGTCCTGACTTTTTAGCTCCACAAAAAGAGAGAGAGGAATAAATTTCAGAAGCATAATCATAGTCCTCAAGTTAAAAATAAAATCCCTCCATTTTTTCTTTTAGTTTTTCTAAAATGCATATTTGTGGTTGAGGAGATGACCAAGTAAATGAAATCGCTTGCTACTCAAACCTGATGACCTGAGTTCAAGCCCCAGATTCCATTTCGGAAAGAGAAAACGAATGCCTGAAAGTTGCCTTCCCACCTCCACATGGATGCCATGGTATCTGGGCTCTCTCTCCAACAACAAAAACAACAACAACAACAATAATAATAAATCAAATAAAAATTTTAGAAGAGTCCAAGGAGGCAATGCCAGAGGGAGCAGGCCAGATGAGGCCAGACAAGAACGCAAAGACCTTGAGACTTGCTAGGTGGGGACTTGAGGGGGTTACAAAGAGAACAGAATGGGAGGAGCAAGAAGCTGAAGCTGACCAGTATGCACCCTGGTTAGAAGATGAGTACATTTATTGAATATAACGTATGTGGAGTTTCTCTTGTCAGTGACACATACCATGGAGGTCCCATACAACGAGGACACTGGAAGGTCCTGTCAACTAGTGTTGGCACCGCACTTGTTTTTTTGTCCAGGTACACAAATACAGCCATCTCATTCCTCAGGTTTTTGGCCTGGGAGCAACAAGCTAAGCCACATAGCCTTGGTGTGTGATCAGCACAGTGGAGGACTCTCTGAGTCTCCAGCAAATAGGAAGTTGGCTGATAGATGATGCAGAAATGCCCTTGGAGAAATGGCTGATTCTAGGCAGAGTAAGAATCCACAAAGGACTGGGCAGGTTCTACCAGAAAGAAACATGTCCAAAGAAGGCAGGGATATGTGGAGAGAACATAGTCACCCAAAAAGCAGCTGCTGATGGCCAGATCTAGATAATTTATCAACAAAATAAGAGATAAGAACTGACTATAACACACTGAGTAAAATAAGAACCTGTAAGTATGCTGAATGCATATAAATAAATATTGCGTGGGGAAAAGGTCAAAGTTTATTATAATAGAATGCTACCTTTTGTAAGTAAAAAGAAATAGAGAATCTCTTCTTGGCAGCTAAAATATTAAAAATTAATTAATGTAAGACAAAAGATATTTGCCTGCTCTTTTGAAGTATTTCAAGACAGACTGCTCATAAATTACAAGAATTTTATAGTTAGGAAAGTAGGAAGACCACTCAACCCTGAGGTCACCATTAATATGTCAACTGAGATGGATCCTGACAAGGTCTTCATCTCATCTCTGGGATTCCTGCCAAGCATAGACAGCCTCAGCCTAATCATGAGAATGAGCTGATGAACCCAAAATGCAGGAACCCACATGTTCTCAGCCATTCTCTTCAAGAATGTTGACAGTGAAAGCTAATAGAAGGTGGAGCACCTATGTGAATGCATGTGCAGGTGTACATGCATACGTGTACGTTCACGTGGGTGTGTTCTTGTGTGTGCTTAGTCAGCCCTCCATATCTGCAGGTTCCTTAAACTTAGATTCAACAAGCCACAGATAAAAAATACACCTGGTGTTTGAACATGAGAGTTTGTTTGTTGTCATTATTATAACAATACAGCATGAACTGCATGCCATCTACGTTGCGGTACATATTATATAGGATTTCAAGTATGTGGTAGGGTGTATGTAAGTTTTATGCAAATATGAAGTAATTTACATAAGGGACTTGACTGACTTTGGATTTGAGTATCCTCGGAGATCCTGGAAGCAATTTCTGGTAGACACCAAAGGCTATCTATAGATATAGGCACAGATACATAAAAGGCAGATGACGGGCAAGGCGAATGGCAGCTGAGAGTCCCCAGGAAGAGTATGTGCAGATCTGTGTATAATTTTGTTAATGGTTATTGCAATTTTATTTTTATTTTTGTTAGTTAATTAATTTTAAGAATATTTTTATTATTTGAGAATTTCACATAATGTACTCTGATCATATTCACCCACCCTTCCCACCTCCTCTCAGATCCACCTCTACCTCCTTAATCCCCCCCAAATTTGTGTCCTCTTTTTAAATTAAAGCCCATGGAATCCAATTTGTGTTCACCATATACCCTTGGTATGGGTCTATTCCCTAGAGTGCAGTTGACCTACCAAAGGTCACATCCTTAAAGAACCCGACTCCACCTCTCCCAGAAGTTATCAGTTGCCCATAGCTCCTCAGCTAGGGGTGGAGCCACATCATCCCCTCCCACCTCCATGCTGGGATTTTGACTGGCTTCACTTGCTCCAGTCTTGTGATACTGACACAACCACCGTGAGCTTATACGTGCACCTGCCCCATTGTGTCCAGAAAACACCGTTTCATTATAGTCATTCACCCCCTCTGGCTCTTATAATCTCTCTAACCTCTCTTTTGTCATGATCCCTGAGCCCTGGGGAAAGAGGAGGTGATATAGATGTCCTACTTAAGGCTGAACACTTTTAGTCTCTTGTTCTCTGTAGGATTGTGGGTCTCTATGTTAATCTCCATCTACTACAAAGAGAAGCTTCTCTGATGAGGACAGAGAGCTGTGCTAATCTATGGTTATAACAATAAGTCACTAGGAGTTGGTTTAATACTGTGTCCATTTAATTATTTATTTTATTATTTTTTTTTTATGTGTATGCATGTACTGTCTGCATGTAGGTTGGTGCACCTGTGTCATGCAATGCCATGGAGGTCAGAAGAGGGCATCAGATTCCCCTGGAACTGGAGTTAAAGACAGTTCTTAACCACCCTGTGGGTTCTGGGAATCAAACCCAGGTCCTCTGCAAGAGCAGTCTGTGCTCTTAACTGCTGAGCCATCTCTCCAGCCCCATACTGTGTCCATTTAGCAGAATGATAATAATAGTAGGATCTTCCCTAGGGTCTATGACCAATCTAGCCATGGATTCTTGGCCCCAATAACAGTGCCAAGTAGGGGTTCCATCTTGTGGAGGTGGGCTTTAAATCTGATTTAAAAAAAAAAAAAGGTGTTTGATTGCTCCCATAACATTCATACCACTATTACACCAATGGGCATATCTTACCAGACTAATCATTAGTGTAGCTGGCAGCTTTCACAGCTAGATAAGACTAATTACTTTTTCAGTAGCATTCCCAGCATATTCCAAAACTATGAAAGCTAACTATGAGGATGAATCTTTGTGCAGCCAGTTTGATTTCTCTACATTTGTTCAACAACTCATGAATGTAATGTCTTTAGCAATAGGGTCTTACAGTCCAGTTCTGTAGGGCAGCCCAAAGCAATGACAATACCCAATAAGGTTAGGAGTCTATGGGACCAACAACTCCAAAGGTGGCAACTCATTCCTGGCACTGGGATTTTTATTTGCTAACTTATGGTATCTTGTATGGGCACTGTCCCTCCATCATAGGGTAATTCCATTTAAACTGCGCATACACACACACACACACACACACACACACACACACACACACATTTCCTAGAGCCTGGGGGGACCTCCATATGATTAACCCTCTGTGAGCCCAGGTTTCTGGGGAGTTGAGGAGGAAAAAAGAAAAGAGAACTATGTCTCCATGATGGACAAATCTAAGAGAGAGAAACTAGAATATCTAACACTCACTCCCTAGGGAGTTGTGAAGGACATCAAATGAAAGTAATCATTGTTAGAGTTTTGTCCAGTTCTCTCCAGATATGAAGCCCCTGTCTTTCCAATACTTCACCCCAACTCCCATCTCCACTGAGTCCTCCTCCAATTGGTCTCCCCTCCAATTCTTACACTATATAAAGGCTGTTTTCTTCTTTTTTAAAAGACTGAGTCTTTTTTATTAATTTTATTTATTTTTGTATGTGTATGAATGTACTGTCTGCACGTAGGTTTGTGCACTCGTGTTGTGCAATGCCTCGGAGGTCAAAAGAGGGTGTCGGATTCCCCTGGAACTGGAGTTAGAGACGGTTCTCAGCTGCCATGTGGGTGCTGAGGATCGAACCCAGGTCCCCTGCAAGAACAGTCGGTGCTCTTAACCGCTGAGCCATCTCTCCAGCCCCACCATTATTTCTTAAACAATCCAGCATAGCAACTATTTATATAGCATTGCCATTTTAAATTATGGTTAAACACACAGACAATAAACCCAGCGTTTTAATCATTTCATGTATGCCATATTGAGTTTATGGACCGGGTTCTGCATCCATCACCACTATCTCCAGAACTTTTCATCTTCTCAAATTGAAACTCCAAACTTACTGAACACTGACTCCCCTTTCTTCCTCCTCAGTTCTGACAATGACTACTCTGTGTCTTCATGGATTTGACACTTTTAGTCACCTTATATCCATGGGATGATATAATCCTTCCCTTTTATGATGGGTTTGCCTTACTTAGTGTAAGATTCTCAAAGTTCATCCATGATGTAGTGCATATTGGAATTTCCTTCCTTCTCAAGGTTGAGTAATGTTCCACTTCTCAGGTGCCCCACGTTTGGCTTATCCACTCCTTATTGACAGACACTTTGTTTGCTTCTACCTTTTGTCTATCGGGAGTAATTCTTCTGTGATCATGGGTAACAAATACCACTTGGAGACTTGCACCACTTACATTCCCACCAACAGTATACAAAGGCTCCAGAGGCTTTAGCTTGTATCTCCCTCATGCTCCCTGATCAATAGGCTCACACCATTCAACATGTTGATCTTACCTTATTTGAAGTAAGAGACTTGGAGGGGCTCTTTTGTACTCTGCCACGTGAATCCCCAGTAACCCTTAAGAAGCTGATCCCACAGTGTCTTATCCTCAGATTTGGAATAAGAGATTGTTATTGAAAGGAAACCGTGTAAGTCACACTGGGCAGCTAGGGTCTGTCCTGACTAAATCTACTTATGTCTTCACGGCTGTACACAATGGGCTTACGGAATACATGGAAGGTATAAAATACTGAAAAGAATAAGTTTAAGCTACACAAGACCCGGAATTAGCACGTGCTGGCCGTTTGACATCACATGTCTCGGACCAGCAGGAAAGTTGAAAGGCACTGAGAAAACTCCACCTTGTTTGAAAGACACATACATACACACAGACACACAGACACACCCAGAGACACCCACACATACATACACACATACACACACACACACACACACACACACACACACACACACACTGGCAGGAGACTTTTAAACACTCTAGCTATCAAGATTAGCATTTTCTGATTGCAGTAGCCAATGAGCCTTGTCTTAACCCCCTCTACTCTGTGGCCATCTGTGTGGTAAATCTCTTCTTGTCCATGCTGTGAGGTTAAGCAGCTGACAAACCTATGAGTTGCAATTGCATGGTTCTCAGCTACCAATTTGCTGGACTTAGTGAACAGTGATTTGGAAGATGTGTCTCTTGGGTTTCTTCGCATTTGACCTGTGTCCTAGGGACTATGGGAATGGATGTTGGCAACATACACTTTCATTCTTTGAATCCCTGCCTCTACTCTGAGCCCAGTAGGCTATACATTATGTGGAATGCCATGAGTGAGTGATTTGAATAAGAAATGGAAGGGTGCCCTCAGAGAAAGCCCCCACCCAACTAAGTTTCCAACTTGTGAAGGGAAAAGTCTTAAGGTGTTTTGGGCTCCTAGAAAACAGCTCCATACCAAAGCAGCAGGGAGCAAAGGTCCATCCCAACATGGCAGCTGAACTTGACGGTGTCATTCACATGGGACTGGATTTAGAGGCATGAAATAGTCTCCGCTGTGGTTTCAGATAGTTACTCAGGCTGGGCACATGTGCCAGTGCTGCAGTCACTACGAGAAGGCTTCCAGAGGAAGCAAGGCCATGAAGTGCCATCGAATGAAGCTGCGAAAGGGAAGCCTGGGTCGTGGTGGAAACCTCCAAGATTTCAGAGATGTCAAAGCCATGAGACATTTGATAAGGAGAGCTGTATTCAGGGAGTAGAACCAGCCAGAGAGAAATACATATTTCAGGCAGCAAAGTTGGAAGGGAAGAGCCATCTAAGCCCTTTGGAACTAAAGTCTCAGACATTGGGCATGGAGTGACAGGGTTTAGTGTTTGCCCTGCTGAATCTTGTTTTGTTCCTCTATTTCCTCACTATGCCTCCTTTCCTCCTTTTTGGAATGGGAATATACACCCTGTGCCATTCATTGTATGCTGGAATTATGTAATTTGTCTTTTTCATTTTGTACAGGGTTACATTTTAAAAAAATTGCCTTGAGTCTCAGAAGAGACTTTGCTCTTTTTTAAATTTTTATTTATTTATGTGTATGAATGTATTGTCTGCATGTAGGTTTGTGCACCGTGTCGTGCAATGCCTCGGAGGTCAGAAGAGGGTGTCGGATTCCCCTGGAACTGGAGTTCTCCTGGAATTGGAGTTACAGACGGTGCTCAGCTGCCATGTGGATGATGGGGATAGAACCCAGGTCCTCTGCAAGAGCAGTCGGTGCTCTTAACTTCTAGGCCATCTCTCCAGCCCCAAGGACAGCTGGGGCTACAGGGAGACCCTGTCTCAAAAAGACCAAAAAAAAAAAAAAAAAGAGAGAGAGAGAGACTTTGGTCTTTAGAACAGTGTTGAGACTGAGGGAAAATGGGGACTTTCAAAGTTGTACTAATTACATTTTGTGTTATGATGTGGTCATGTGTCTGTAGGGGCCAGGGAGCAGACTGTGGTAGTTTGAATAAAAAATGGCCCCATACTTTCACATAGTTGAGCATTTGTCCCCAGTTGGTGGTGTAAGTTTAAGAAGTACAAGCTTGCCGGAGGAGTTCATAGCCTGGCTCCACTTCCAGTTTCCTTACTCTGCTCCCGAATGTGCTTGAAGATGTGAGCTCTCAGCTTTCTGCCTCCTTTCATGCCTGCCCGGACATCACGGATTCTTATCCCTCTGGAACCTTGGGCCCAAATAAACACTTCCTTCCTTCTCTAAGTTGTCTTGGTCAGGATGGTTTATCACAGCAATAGAAATGTAGCTAATAGAGCTGACCCCTACCCAGCCTGCTTCATACCACACGCTTGTCCTACCTGACAAGTTCCCATGGTGGCATGAACCCTAACCCACAACCTTCAGGCTTTCTAGGCTGTGGTGCACGCTGTTCTCCCCTTGGCTCTCATTCCATGAAGAAGCAGCCTTCTCCAAGCTAAAGTAACATCTCCTTTCTAACCATTCATTGCCAGTTCCCACCATTGGCTCTGAAAGAGAGATCTACGGGAAGAATGTGGAGAAGAGGAGGTGCCACGCCCACTTTGTTCGCTTCAAAGGCCTTGCTAATGAGCCCGCCTATTGTCTCAGCTCCTGTCTATTCCTGCGTTTTGCAATCGGAGTACTAGGGAGATCACAGAGAACCGAAAGGAGCCTTTCAGACAGGACAGGACAGCCCACCCTCCCCCTCCGGAGGAATCAAAGGGGCAATTGTCAAGTCAGATGACTCCGATCTGGAGCACAAGCTACTGAACAGGTTCAGTGAAAAGAAGGAATGTGCACTGTTGGAAGGAGGCAAGAAGGAGAAGGAGCTGGGGACAGCCAAGTAAAAACCAGCCACTGAGACAGCTTCATAACATGGAGGGGAGTAGCACAAATTCCCTTTCCAGATCTATTCCTCCTCCCTGGCCAACCTGTAGGCCAATTGTCAGCTGCTAGTGTGTACGTGTGTGTGTGTGTGTGTGTGTGTGTGTGTGTGTGTGTGTGTGATATTAATATTTAGAAATGTCTAAGGACCATTTTGGTTGGCATAATCATGGTGGGGGTATTCCTGACTTGTAATAGAAAGAGACCACAGATGTGGCTGTGTACCTTTCAATGCACAGAACAGCCTTCCATGACAAAAAACTGCTTGGCTCAAACTGTCAGAAGTGCTGAGGTTGAGAATCCTTGTGTGATGGCTCACTTCTGGGGTTTGTAGGATTCGAAGAGCATCCCATGGCCCTCATGTGGCTTCTGGGGAGAGCGTTGTGGCTAGTGCTCTCATGGCCTCTAGAGCATTTTCCCTTGTACACATCTCTTCACTATTCATCCCAGGCATCGGAGTGAAGAGAAAGGATACTTCTGCCACAGGGTCCTCTAGAACTTACAAATTATCTCACAAGTCTGGCATGGTCTTCTAAAAGATCACTGTGTTCCCTTCACTGTTTTTTTTTTTTTTTTTTTTTTTTATTAGCTCTGTGCTGAATATTTCCCCTTCGTCTAACCTCACTCTTCCTTTATCAGCTCTGTTACTTATTTTCCCATCTTCCTCCTGACCATCCGAGAGCAAAGTCAAACTCACAACAAAATATCCTGTTGTTAAGGGGAATATTGAGACCAAAGCAGAGAATTTAAACACCAGATCCTGAATGCCGTGCCACATGCTTTCGGTCTTCTGTGGCTCTCACCGTAACCAGGGATGCTTTTTTCTTCTGGCTGCTTGTGAGAAATAATGTTCAAGTCCCTCTGCATGGAAGGTCACCACGGGCAAGGAGATGATTTACTGTATTAAGAATGAACTTCCAGATTCAGATGAGAGGGGTAGAAGATGATCCCATTCATCACCAGTAGGTAGCCATGAACAATTACCTAAATTGGTAATAAAATTATGAGCTATAAGGAAGATGCATCATGAAACTAGAGAATTAATTACTCATCTTATGAGCTCTACCCCCAAATGCCTCAGTCCTCTTAACACTGATGTTCAAGACCACCATGAGACTCAAAAGGCCAAACACCCCAGGGCAGAGACCAAGACTGGCAATCCTAGAGAGCCCACGAGTCAGATAGGGTTTACGATAAATATCTGCCAAAGGAGTAGGTCTGTACATTCACAACTGGCCTTAAAACTGAAAACAATAAACAAATGTGGCAATGTAAAAATGTTCTGAAACCCAAGCCAGCGCCCTGTTTATGGGAATGCCGCGGCCTTTCTCCAGCAGGATTCCACAGATGCTTTATCCATCCCGCAACATGAGTCAACGAACATGGCCAAGCACAGCTGAGGCAACCCAGGGCGAGGCATACCGAACTACCTTTGTGTAGAGGGGCGGCCAGCACCAGGTCACTATGATCCGGTGTGCACAGCCTCTGATAGTGGTAGAAGATGTGGCAAAATGCCTTCAGAGTAGAAGTCCCCATTTTTTACATCTCTTTTACCTGAACGGGTTCTATGGAGACAGAGGACTACTGACAGGGCCATGTCATACTGGCATCTGTGTCTGTCTACATCTATGGTTACTGGGTGGCTATGGGTATGACAGTGGTTGTATCTATGTCTGTATCCATGGTTATGTCTGTGTCGACTGCTGTGACTCTGTCATTTGGTTATCTCTATGGTTATAGCTACTGGGATGACTATGTCTGTGTCTCTGACTATATCTAGTCCATACCGATGGCGTTGGCTATTGGTAAGCATGTGGCTGCATCAGTGGCTATGCCTGTCTTTGTGTGTTATTAGACAGACCTAACTTATGCCTAACTGGAAAGGACTGTGGTCTAACCTAAAAATATACTCAGTCTCTCATTTAAGGTGCACAAGGGAGTTATCAGATCTCTGTCTTTCAGCAACATACACTTATGAGGGCTTCACATGCTTTTCAACAATCTACTTACATTTAGAAGCTTTTTTACTATGGTCAGTTAGCAGGATATGTTCTTTATATGGGTGAATGAACCATGTGCTGTCCCTCTTCTTATAGGGTAAGTAGCCATTGGTTGTAAACTTTTATCTCCAGCTTCATGTAAAAGTTGTATAGAATCCATCTGGTATGACAGCAAGTTATGAAACACAAACACCAAAGGTATTATAAAAGAAAACTGGAGGAACATGTTGTGTCTGGATGTCTGTCATATACTTCAAAAGTTTCAGCTTTGGAGAAGACATGTTTCACAGCGATGTACAGAAGCACAAAACGTAGCTGAGTGGCAGCAAGGCCACTGTTGGGGGTTTGCATCATCTGGGCAATCAAGTCAGTCAGTAGGTTGCAGGCTGGGGAGTTTCTGGGGATGAATTCATCCTTGGGAGAGACAAGCTCCCGTGGCTCTGAATACATCCTCAGGGGGGAAGGGATGTGGGCCAACCCCAGAAGGCCCTGAGGCCTCATCTTTGAGCTTTGTGGAAAAAAGATCTAGAGACCAAAGATAAGGTATCTGTGTTTATAAGAGACCTTGACATGCAAAGCTCATTGGCCAAGGGTGTGTGGGGAGCCTAGGGAATCCCGACAAACAAGGGGCAACGAGTGCACAGGGTCTGCTCCTGGGGTCTGGCAGCTGTAAGAGTATTGAGAGAAGACACCACTTGCTCACATGCCAGTGTAACCCCTGAGGGTGGACTTCAAAAACTCTTCTCACTGAGGCATTGTTGTGGCTGAACTGTGTCCCTTCAAAGAATTCATATCATGAATAGTGTACTTCAGGACCTAAGAATGTGACTATGACTGGCTATGAGTGTCTCTCAGAGGTTATTACAGTAAAATGGGTTTGTATGGGTGGATGTGCATCTAAAACCACCGACATAAGAAGAAAATAGAACACAGGCAAAGGTAAGACTATGTGGGGACCAGAGAGAAGATACCATTAGGAAGTCAAGGAGAGAGATTTCAGGAGAAGTCTCTGCTCACACCTTGACCTTGGAGTTCTATCCCCCTCATACCCAGAGGTATGAGGAAATAAATGCTTGTTGTTTGAGGAACTGCAGCTATAGTCTTTTGTTTGGGCAGCTCTAGTAGTTAACATAGACCTGTATAAGAAGAGGGTGGGTGAGGAGAGCATCAGGGGCTTCTTTATGACTGCCCATAGGGAAGCCTCTGCCTCATAATTGGATGTTTTCAGGAGACGGACACTAGAGGCAGGCATTCTGCAGGTGGACAAAAACCAACAGAGCTTAGTTTTTCGTCAGGAGCCACCTATCAACAGATGCATTTTCAGAAATTAATCATTAGCTGATTTCCTCATTGTGTGAACATCACAAGGGTCATTAGCTCAAACACAAGCAGCCTAGCCTATCATACACCTAGATTGAGTGACACAACCACAATTAAATGTGAGTATGTGAGACCATCATCAATTAGAGCCCATAAGAACCCAGGAAATGCAAGACCTCTGAAGATGCATACAATCTTCTACCTGACTTCATGGAGGCTACATCTTATACTCCTTTGTTCCTCTCTCTCTCTCTCTCTCTCTCTCTCTCTCTCTCTCTCTCTCTCATTATTTAGTTCTAGCTCAAAGTTCTAGCCTTGCCATAGCTTGGCCCCTCTCTGTACTCAGGAATTTTATTCCTCCTGTCTTTCCAGGACTCACTCTACCAAGGTTTAGAACTAGCCAAGATGAGTTACCATAGCAACAACTGTTCTAGCTGCTTCCCTGCAGAAATGTGTCAGGTGAGGATGAGGGAATCCCTTTCTGTGGCCCAGAGAAATCCAATCCATCCCTCAACTCCAGCTAAAGCCCCACATCTTCCAGAATCCCTCTCTGACTACCTCATACCATTCTGACTTTTCAATTCTCACGTCTTACAGAACACTGCTGGTCTCAGGAGGTGTGTGGTGTGTAATCTACTAATTCCATCACTCCCAGTACGTTTCTATTTCTATTACTGTTTTATTAAAGGTGTTCATGCCAGTTAACAAAATCTCTCTTCTACTGTGCTCTTGATGTCTTCTTCCAACCTTTGTTCTATCTTTCCTGCATCAGTCAGGACATTGATAAGATCATGGAGAGCAAGCCTGTGCTTCCCCTTCCCTCACATCTTGCCAGTTCACAGGAATGAAAGTCAACATCCTTTACTGACCTAGAAGAGCCTTTATTGTGTGGCTTTGCCTGGGGAGGCATGAACAAGGTCTATTAATGTAGATAGCTCATTGGCTCATTGGTTCATTGATGACAGACCATACAAGTGTTTCTACGCAAGTCTAGCTTGGTGAAACAATTAATTTATTGTGGTCACTTATGGGAGCATGGATAAACGATTGTGTACTGGAGCACAGGTGACTCTCAGGCACCCTGCCTGCATCACTGAACAGCCCTCCCTACCCTGTGTGATAAAAGCTATGTCTCTGGGGTTCATTGCACAACTCGTAGGCAGCTCTACTGAAGAGTCTCCTCTCTTCTAGAAGCTCAGTGCTTATATAAGCTTGGGCATGGGCCTTATGAGCCTTGTAAATTTCGTGAGCTTCTTGAATCTTTTTAGTCCCCTTCATCCCTCCAGGAAGGAATGAGGAAATAGCTAGACAGCAGCCTTTACCAGTGATTTCTACTCAGTCCTGGTTGCAGCTGACTCTCACCTGAAGAGCAGTAAAAACAAATAATGCCTTGGTCTGAGTCATAACCATTGAAACCAAATTTCTGGAAATTGAGCCCAGGCATGCTATTTACATTTTAATACAATTTTAATAGTAATAAATAGGATATTTTACAACTATTTTGAGTGTTTTGAAAAAAATGAAGACCAATTCTTACTCATTCTGTAGCTGTCCTATTATGAATTAACTCATGCAAACATTCAAAGAGCATGAAAAACATCCTCCATTATTTCCAGTTTCTGTTGCTGTAACAAAATGCCTGTGGCTGGGTGCTTTACAAAGAATAGTTTGTTTAGCTCAGAGTTGCAGAGGCTAGAAACTCAATTTAGCTTCTGATGGGAATGTCTGATAACTGGCAACAGGGTAGGAAGGCATGTGAAAGAGTACCCAGGTCCACTTCAGACTCAGTCTCAGTCCTCTGTGACATTGTGACCACTCGCTCTCGTAAATGCCAACTAGGATCTTTTGAGAACTACTTGATCACTTCTTGTGTCCCAAGCACCTCCCATTAGGCTCCACTCTTAAAGGCTTACCTCACCCCAATGCCAGTAACATAGGGTCCAAGCCACCACCCTCAAAGCTCACCTAACCACAGAACCTACTCTAGCAACAGTAACACTAATGATGCATTGGTGCCTTATTTTTTTTTATTTTATTTATTTTTGTATGTGTATGAATGTACTGTCTGCATGTAGGTTTGTACACCCGTGTCATATAATGCCGTGGAAGTCAGAAGAGGGTCTCAGATTCCCCTGGAACTGGAGTTCTCCTAGAATTGGAGTTACAGATGGTTCTCAGCCACCATGTGGGTGCTGGAGACCAAGCCCGAGTCCTCTGCAAGAGCAGTCAGTGCCCTTAACCACTAGGCTATCTCTCTAGCCCATGGTGCCTTATTTTACGGCAAGCACAACCCAAGAGATTTTGCATGAATTATTCTTTTTTTATTTTTTTGTCTTTTTTGAGACAGGGTCTCTCTGTAGCTCTGGCTGTCCTGGAACTCACTCTGTAGACCAGGCTGGCCTTGAACTCACAGAGATGCCTCTGCCTCCCAAGTGTTAGGATTAGAGGCATGTACCACTAAGCCCGACACTTGCATGAATTATTCTTAACGTTAAAATATCTAAAGAGGAAACTGATGTCTCCATTTCACAGGGGGAGAACTGAAGCTCAGTGGGGCCAGTACCCACTATGACCAGTACCCAGGTCATAGTGCAAGTAAATGCGGGTCTGGTAGACTGGCCCGGGTGACTCTGAAGCTGGAGGGCCTCCCCTTTCTCCAGCACAGTCTTGTTTTTTCACACCCAGGTAAGAGCCCCACAGAGAATATCATGGTGCCTGTCACCTAGTAACATTGGTCAACAGCTGGGAGAGGCCTGGATGAGGTTCCTGGAGAAGAGGAGAGGAAACAGGAAGCTGACGTTTTTCATCTGATTTTGAGCTGCCTTTGGCAGAACATAACAAGGAAGCCAAATGTGGACCTACATGGAGCGCTTTCTTCTGGAGGGTCCAGAGCCTGTGTTCTTTGCCCTCAACAGCAACCTCTCTCCACAGTTCCTCTCCACCACCCAAGCCGCCAGGACAACAGGAAGCAGATGACAAAACACTTGTCCCTCAGCCCATGGGGTCGCCTGCTGTGCCATCCCTAGGTCTCCAGGAAAGGTCAAACAAAGCTTAAACCGCCCCTGGAGTAGAACATCTGAGCTCGGAAGTCCCAGGGAACTAGTCTCTTTGAAAGTGAGGGAAGTTTAATTATTTTGGAAAAGTGGCCAAGTCCAGGATGTGAGCATGTTTTCTTTCTTTTGTGTAAGTGAAGCAAGCAAGGGGAAAAGCGTGGGCGTGAAGGAGGAGGGAAGGGGAGTTGCTATTTTGGTGCCCAATAGACAGCAAGCAGCATGAAATGCAAAGGACTCTTTCCTCAAACTGTCAAAGACAGCAGCTGAGGCCTGGGATGTGGCAAGGTCAGGTGCAGGAGGACGGCCCAATCCTGCTGCGCTAGCAGTGGAGAGAGAACCAAAAGAGCCACGTGAAGCACCATGGTAATCAAGAAGCGGCCCCTGGGCTCTGGGCAGAAGGCCTGTGACCCAGTTGTGCCGGCCCTCAAAGAGCAGAAATGGAAATTTGTTGTAACGTTTTATGAGACCATCAAAAATTTAACTAAATAATTAAAGTCGTTGTTGAACAAGTTGAATTCTGTTTCCAAGAAGAAATGGTAACAAGTAAAAAAGAAATGTGTGTAGAACGATGCCAGAGGACATTCACGACTTTTCTAGAAGGTTGGTGACACTCCACCCCCCCACCAAGGACTGGTTAGCTGACCGTGTGAGAAGTGTTGGGTTCATTCTGACCAATGAAAACTCTGAGAAATGGAATACACTACTGCTCTGTTTTCTTGTTTATGTTCTTTTTCAATATTCAATTCTGTACAGATGTCATTACTACAAGGAAGAGATACTGAAAGATTAAAGTTTCAGTTCCATGAGGGTTGGAACTTGGATGGAAGGATATCACGCAAGTGCCACATGACTCAACCTGCAACTCAAATGTGAGAGAAAATCACAATTTTGAATTAATGGAAATCAAAGGAATCATCAGATCCCTCTCTGATTAAGAGGAGAGATTCTGCTGGCTACCAGTTTCTAATGGGAATCTGTAGTCAGTGAGAAGATACAGGGTGAGCAGGATAGAAAGTAGGGAAGAGTTCCACTGAGGAGAGAGACAGACCGGTGACTTCAGGTGTGCAGAGAACCAGTGGCATCACCAAGAAGGACAGTGGTGAGCCATTCGCTGGACAGACATGCCAGCTAATAGCTACCTAAGAAATCTTAGGTCTTCACCATGTAGCTTGTGTATTCCAAATTACGTTCCTAGAGTACCCGGGCTGGCACTGTGGGTTACAAGGACAGGCACCTACTTCCAGAGTGTTCTCCAATGTGATGTTCCTCCTATCTAACAGAAACAGACATTGCGACAGAAACCAAGGCCCTGCGGTGACAGGCATCCGTGTTCACATCATGGGAGTGCTGGCAGGGCAGCACGGTGAAGGAGCAGCTTGCTGGAGGTACCAGGGAAGAGACAACAGAGCAGCTGGGAAAACCGCAGTCCTGTTTCCAGGCCCAGATGAAGCCTGGAAGTGCTGAGTCATGAATCACTCCAGGAGCTCTGAGACATCAAGTTCACCCAATGTCCTCTGGGCATTTGGTGGCCTGGAGACCTAACTGGCATCTGAGAATGGTGAAATCCACTTTCCAATCAGTGTCATTTATTTCCTTGGCTTTTAGCATGGGAAAGTTTGCAAACTTTGGTAACAGAAAAAGTCAAAATGGATCATGTCTAACACACACACACATACACACACACACACACACACAAATCAAAATTCATAGGATTGCTCATGACAAGTCTTTTCTAGCTTTAATTTTTTCTCCTTAATTTTTTATTATTTGTGCATTCCATACATTTCTTAATCAAATTTAGACCTGTTCCTGCATCCATGCCCTTCCCTCAGAACTCATGCATTCTGCTGTACATTATAAGTCCCTTCTTATATCGTTTTCTTAGTCTTTTTTAACTTTTTTGATGCAGAAGTTTACTGTTTTGGTCAGTTCATTGAACAATTCTTTTTTTGTTGTTCCCTTTAATTTTATATCACTCCAAAATATGCATATATACACTCCACTCATAAACCAAAATTACAAAGTCTGAAAATAGGCTGTAGGCTAATTCCAAAACACATTTAGGGATTCACATTTTAGCAGTAAAGTTGCATGTAAATAAGAAGAAATATAACTTTGTATTTCTAAATAGCTTTAATTTTTTTAAAGATTTACTTTATTTATGTGTGTGCGTGTGTGCGTGTGTGTGTGTGTGTGTGTGTGTGTGTGTACATGCATGCGATGCCTACAGAGGCCAGAAGAGGGCATCAAATCCCCTGGAGCTGGAGAGTCACAGGTTGTTGGGAGCCTCCCAGCTTGGGTACGGGGGGGGGGGGGGGGCTGAACTCCAGTATCCTGTAAGAGCAGCAAGCATTCTTCATTACTGATCCATCTCTCCAGCCCCACTCTCGATGTTTTTTAGTGATCATTCTCAGTCCAAAATTCATGTAGAAGCAGTTATTCAGAACCTATAACATGTTGCCCTCACAAACAAAGCTGCAAATCATGACTAAGTTTCAGATTCTTCCAAAGATTCCTGATAAACTTGCCAAGTAATTGATGCTGAGTACGATACTGTTGTTTATTCTAACCAATGCCTGGTGCCACATGGGCATTTGTAAATACACACCCTTTTTTCTTCTCCCACCTAGTTACAGTAAACTTGAATTTGTGCTTATCAAATTGGACTGTGTGAAGGGTACTTTGACTCAGTCTCATAAATTCCCTCAAATATTGTAATATTGTTCCATTTCCCTAATTGGGAGACTCATTATTCCCATACCAAAGGGACTAGAGTTCCGAGGTACAATGCTGAGTGCACCCTTCCTTTCTTTAATAGGAATGAGAACTCCCATTGACCCCAAACCTGAAGACAGAACTGGAAGCACATTCTCTCCATTGGGACCCAGCTTCAGACTCAGAAAGAGTGCAACAGGATACAGATAAGTCAGATAGTGTCAGATACAAATCTCAGGAGACAGACTGCTAACTCTACTTTGATTTTCTTCATTTTAACACTACAAATGGAATACATGCTATCTATTAGCACGACTCATATTTATGCTGTAAATGAAATCCAAATTAAGTATTTCCCTGGAATTATTCTAAGGAAAATATACCATCTTCATATCAGGAAATACAAGCAATTTTTTTTCAGTGCCTTGAAAAAAAGCTTTTACCTCCAACAAACCCATAAAAGTGTCCACAGGAAAATGAGCTCTAAACATCTACCAGGTCTGTGATCCCTGGAGCCATTTTTATGGCAGCATCAATCAGATAACTCCTTGTCATTCCCTCCTTTTACCTTTCCTTCCCATTGCCCCTTGACCTGATGAGACTAGAGCCCAGAGCCTGCCAAGCAGAGCAGAGGGCTCCAGAAAAGACGAGACCCCAGTCCTTGCCATCGTGGGACACTGGTAAAGGCCACTGGGAGTTCGAGGCAGATCAACCTGCATTCTGCTGCTGTTTACACTGAACCCTGTTTGGTCCTGATTGAGTCTGTTTTGTATGATAAGGTGTTGCTGGTGTTTTCTAGTACCAGTGGCCAGCCAGCCAAGATGGTGGCACTATATTTCATTTAGGAGGAGGAGAGCACTATAAATCCTCATTAAGCAGGTTGCAAGTGGTAGTAGGAGAGAAACAAGATTTGTTGTTCACAATCACACATCTAAGCTTTGCTTTTTAATGCACCAGCTACAGAATTAACAAAATGTTTCTCATGCCTTTTAACTTCACAGACAATCATTTCACAAAGAAGCTAAGACAGACTTGAAATGGCCCTTTGGAGGTCATGGTTTGCCCCTGAGAAGTGGCCAACCCTTTCTTCCCAGTACCTTCCTCCCGTGCTTGGGTGTCCTTGGGTGAGAAATGGGTGGTCAGGCTACTCTTTCTGGCCACAAAAGGGCATCTTGTGAGATAGCTGAGCCTGACTTTTGCTCCCAATACACGTGAAACACAACCCTTTGCTCCTGGACGTCCATGCCCTTCCTCCAGGGAGGCAGAGGGAAATCACTGCTTCTGCAATCCTGTATGTCAAAGGAGGTTTGTTTATCTTACTTGTAAAGTCAACAGACCTGTGACTTCCTGCCAGGACTGCATTCTGTAACAAGAAAGCCAAGCTGATAAAAGCAGCCATTCTGAAAAATATGCTAATAATGCACCTGCAACTCCTCTTCCCTGGGAGCCACCTGTCAAGAGGCCACCTGGTGTTCAGTGGCAGGAAGATTTGTGGTGCAGCTCAGACCCCAGTTTTGACCCTCCCCAAGCATGAGATGTGCAAAGTGAAAACACACACACGCACACACGCGCGCGCGCGCGCACACACACACACACACACAAACACACGCATACAAACACACAACTGTACATTCTAGAGAAGTGGCATGGCTAGCCCAGGCTAGACCAGAACCCAAGAACCCGCACTGTTCAAGAGGGGTGCCAACTGCAGCTCCCAGGGAAAGGGTTGTAGCTAAAGATATCTCCTGAGAGCACTTGAGAATCGGGGTCTGCTCAGAGCAACAGAACACCCCATTCTTTCTGGGACAGCCAAAGGTGCATTCTTGCAGATCCTGACTAGTCCATTTAGGATGGCCTCAGGAAGTCCTTCCATCTTTCCAGGAGGATTTCAGGGAAGGGGGGAAATCTTTCCTGTGGTCTGTTTTTGTAGTTCTATGTGTCTGGTACATGGTAGGACTCAGTATGATTAATAAGATTGCTAGAGTTCTAGTCACATTATAGTCGAGTGATACTAGACCTTGTCTGTGTGACGTTAGGAGTGAGAGAGACAGTGCTCAGAGGACAGTGCAGTGCGGCTGCTGTTTGTTGTGTAGCAATTGGGTTAGTTTAAGAGGGTTTAGGATTTGGGTTTCGGATTTCCTGTCAGCCACATTCCATGTTGCCCTCTACTCTTCTTCCCCAGGCAAGACGCATGCCCATGGCTCACCACTGGTAAACATGACATGTCTCCAGATAATTACAAGAAGAAAGGAAGAGACAAGCAGTAACCAAAGTCTGTCTGAGTGGCACACAATCCTTCCCTCACTGTACACCACTGAGAGCCACAGTGGCCAAAGCAGAAGGCTCATTACAGCTATGACTGTTGATTGCAGGGCGGTGAAGTAAGAAAATGCCATAGAGGCAGATGGGTTTTGGTTAAAGACCAAATGCTGAAGATCCAGAGGAAAAAACTGATCATCACATGGCGCCATCAACAAGCGTACCCACGGCCTGATAATGAGACATCCATCCGAGTCAAACCCAAAACCCTTCATCCCAGGCAGACACTCCGCACACAGGACAGTGGGCCTTAGGTCCACCTTAACACATGTGCGACAGAGATAGAAAAGAATAGTTTCTTGTCTCAGGATCTCCTGCCCTCTGTGCCAGATCTTCTTGAATTAACATTTCTAAGGGGGTGGGGGGAAAGGGGGCTGTGACAGAGCTTGTAGGAGGTGGGGCCTGTGAAGGGAAGTCAGGTTGTGAGGACACACCCTTGAAGCTGATGTCTAGCCTCAGCCCCTCCTCTCTCTCTTTGCTTTCCAGTTGCTACCAGACAAACGGGCTCCCTCCACCACATGCCTCCACGAGGCATTGCCTCATGACAGCCCCCAAAGCAGCAAGGCCAAGCAACCACGGACAGACTGAAGCCTCTACATCATGAGCCACACAGCCTTTCCTCCTTTTAAGTTTTCTCAGGCAGTTTGTCACAACAGAAAGCTGATTGACAGTCCTGAATGTGCCCATGGCTTTGTATCTGTTTAAATGAGATCATTTTATATTTAGGAGCTGCCAATGCCTTTTGTGATATGCTTTTATTGTGGCAAATATTTAGGTTATGATGGCTATGGACTATAAAAAGCACTATTTTTAGTTTATCTTTAACAAAATGTTTTTCCAAGTGGATCGTGCCCTGTTTTAAGGGCTGGCTATCTACTATCAATAACAAACACTGCTCATTTAAACAGTCCCTTGTCTTTGGAGCAGGAAATGAAATTATGTGGCTCTATACTAGGGGCAGCTTAGAACGAGGCCTATGATCCCCCATTCTGCCCTCCTTCCCTGACCTCCTCTTGTGGCAGCATTTTCCCATCACCACTGTCCCCCACCCATCTCCCATTGAGAGGAAATTATCTAAGAGCCAAAAAAGTGCACCCACCTTCTATTCCAAGGCCTACAATGTGTTACAGGAATGGTCCTGATTTAAAGAAGCTGTACAGTGTTCTGCAATGTGAACCTGCTTATAAGACTGAACCATGCACCCCCAAACAGTTATGGTGATAAAATTTGCTATATGCTTTCACCATGACAAAAATACATTTCTTAAAAGGAGCTATAAGAAGAAAGCAACTCAGTAACACCATGAGGAACAGAGGTAGAGTTCAGGCAGGAAACCTTGGGCCACTGGGAGCGACTGTTTCCATGGTGGGTGAAAGGAACACCACTGACAGGTGTCCCTGCCCCGCATCCCGCGCCCGCCCTGGAGTCACTTGCCTGTGTGAAAATGGCAGCACTGGGGGCTGGGAGAGAGGGAGGCTCTGACAACCTGACAACAACAGAGCCTGCTTCTCCACAGATCCCTGGTGGATGCCTGAGGCTGTGGGTTCTAGCAATGCTCATATGCACAATACTTTTCCCTGTGCTTTCATTCCCATGTGCACACCTACAATAAAGTGCAAGTAACAAGCTGGGCGTGGTGGCGCATGCCTTTAATCCTAGCACTCGGAAGGCAGAGACAGGCGGATCTTTGTGAGTTCAAGGCCAGCCCTGGTCTACAGAGTGAGTCCAGGATAGCTGGGGCTACAGGGAGACCCTTCTCGAAAAGACCAAAAAAAAAAAAAAAAAAAAAAGTGCAAGTACACAATAATTCATATAAATAAAGCAATTCTAACAATGTAGACCTCCTTCATTGTTTCATGCATGGAGGGTTCACCTTAACCACAGATCTTAGCAACCTCAGAATACAATGCTTTCCGTTTCTTGTTAAGCCCTGTCTCTTACAAGAAGTACTTTCTAAGGTCTCTTTGGCATGTCTCAACTTCCAGCATCATCACTCTCACTCATGGGTCCGCTATGAAGGGTTATTTGAACAGAAGCACTGTGGTATAGTGACATTCCCAGTATCACAATGGTCACTAAGTGACTAAGGGTGAATAGTGTACACAGAGTGGATCCGCTGGACATGGAATGAGTCACATCCTGGGTGAGGCAGCATGGCCTGAGATTTCATCACACTGCTCAGATTGGTACACAGTTCATGGATTGTTGATTCTGAGGCTTTTCCGATGGCTGTTTCAGGCTATGATAGGTCAAGAGTAGTAAGACCATGGGAAGTGAGACTGCAGAGAGGGGACCTATTCTTCTCAAGGGAGAGGATGAAGACTCTCTGTTGGGTTGGGTTGGGAAAGAGATTTACTAGATGGAACTTTACAGTGACCAAACCAAGTCTACCGGGGTCGGTAGGTGCACTTTAGGTGGATGTCTCCATCCCCTAGAGTCTACACAGCCCCGCTTCAGCCCTCGTCCTTCCCCTTGCCGGGAGCCTGCATTCTCTCCTTGCCCTCAAGACAGGAAGACAGGATGGCTGGGTGGTGGCCACGCATGAGACCAAGTTGATGACTTTCAGCTCAACCTCACTATGAGGCAATCTTTAGGAATCCAGAACCTTCTTGCTTGCAGATATCTAAATAAACAGCAGCAGTACCTCATTGTGTGGGTGGTGATTAATCAAGGCAACCAGCAGTCTTCTTACAGAATTTCTTCTCTTCCTTTGTTCCTTGTCCCCACCCTTTGGCATGGTTTCCCTGGGGATTTTTTTTTTCTTCCTGGAGGCAGGGTTGTGTACACACACATGTAGTCAGTGAACAGCCAACAGGTTGACTTCAGGGTCCACTGTCTCCCCTCCTGTGGATAGTGAAAGACCACAAATCCATTGGCCCAAGAACTAGACTGATTCAGACTTTTAATGGGAACTGGATCTGTGCTATTTAACATGGTCAGTCGACTGGAACATTCAAGGAAAGGACAGACCCTGCTAATAGTTGTGGCAAAGGTTTGAAAAGTAAACTAAAATTCATGGACTCTTGTGTTCTTCCAGTGGGTACAAACACTCATTTTCCCCAAGTCATCTTGAAGAGAAGGGTTCTCTCTCTCTCTCTCTCTCTCTCTCTCTCTCTCTCTCTCTTTCTGCTCATACACACACACACACACACACACACACATGTGCAACATGGTTTATGTTCTGTACATATATTTTCTAAAGATCAGTTGATTAAATGTTACTGGGGAAAGCATGTGTTTCTAAATCAAGGATGAAAAGTTCTTAAATTACATTGGACCAGAAACACTTTACAACTAGAGAACTGGGGTTCCTCCCTATCTGCTGCTGTCTGGTCCTGCAGATTGTCCTAGGAGTGTGTTCTTTAGCTTAGTCTCCAATATGACCACCAACCAACTCACAGTCTCCAAACAGCACCAAATGTTGGACACCAGTTTTCTGTCCCTGCGGCCTGATATCTGTGTATTCACACACAGGAAAACCAGATATGCTTCCAAATTTACATGGGACCCTGTAAGTCCAATACTAATTGCTCAATTGTGACTTCTTATTAACTATCAGGAATAACATCTCAGCACAGCTCAAAGACACAACACAGGAATGAAAAACCATACCGCAGACTGTGACATATCTAAACATGTGGCTCCATCTCTTGCTTCTTTATACAGGAGCCATTGTCTGAGTCCAGCACAGGCTTTGGCACAAGCTCTTTCTCTCTCTCTCTCTCTCCCCCTCCCTTTCTTCCCTCTATGGTAAGGAGCTCAGGAGGGCAGGGCTACATGTCCACAAGCTGTGACAAGTGAGATTCGCATGTCGTAGAGTCTTCCTAAGCTCTGGCTGTTGAGCTCATTAATATGTCCACGTATAGCAAAGGCTTACACTAAATCAGCCAGTGTACTAGCGTACTGGAGCTGCTCTGCATATGTGGCCGCATGACTCAGACCCACCCTTCACCATGAATAAACTGAACTTGTGTCAGTTCATTGCCCCACAGCCACAGAGCTACTGTAGCCAATCCTGCCCACTCACGTAATTTTTTGTTGTTTCTGTTGTGCTCTTAATATCATACAAATTGCAAAAGTCCTTGGGTTGCATTCTAGAACTCTGATGAAGAATGGTGGGGTGGCTGAGAGAGGAATGCTGGGAAGAGCCTGGGTAGTACCACCTATTGTCTCTCTGCCATCAAGATCTCAGGGCTAGTTTTTGAACCACGTCCCTGGATTGTTTGGGACTTAGTTTTTCTAAAGCCCCTGTCTTAGCAGCCCTGTCAATGCTTAATCACGTCCAGAGGATGACTAAAGATGTCGTGAAATAGGTCGTTTAAGTAAAATTATCCCATCCCACACTATCTAGGAAAGAATTATTGTAAGTTTGGAGTTTAATTTTTTTTCTAACATTCGTAAGTAGTAATTTTTATCATATTCTATTTTTTTCCTTGAAATTAGAAATAGACCATTAATTAAAAACAGAAAACTGACAACTAATGTGAAAGCAGGGTGAAACGGAGAATGGGTGTGGACTCGTACTGGACAGAAACTGGTGTTTCTTTCTGTCAACTCTACTATCAGCAAGACACAAAATCAATGAGATGAAAACAAGAGAGCATCACTATTCTCTTTCATGAGGGTTCACCCTGAGCCCTCGCTACTGCATGAAGTTTTAGAAAATAGACCGGTATGCTCTGACTACATGAAACATAGAAAGTTATCAGGTCAGAATAAGGCCTCATAGAATATAAAAGCACAAATCAAATAGCTCAAAGTCATAAGAAATGAATGCACATAAAATTTAGAGCCAGTAGTGAAACTGCATTCTAACCATTGCAAAGATAGGCTGCCATCTAACCCAGGGGGAGCAGATGCTCATTAGGCCACACCCAGTTGTCACATTTGGTATGGTGTTAACTCTGTTAGAGGAGCATGTTTCCACAGAAAGCAGTCCTCCTTCAGCATGTGCCAGCATCTGGCCTTAAGGTCAGGAGGCTGACCAACCTTTGGTGTGTCCCTTTCACCCTGTACTGAGGACAGCTCAGTTCCCTCTCTAGATTCATGGCCAATCTACCTGCTCCTTCAGCTCTGACTGCTCCATTTTGCAAGGGCCCTAGACAAGCTGCCATAATCTCGCTTCAGACTGTGGCAAACCCTCCCAACTGCTTCACCCTGCCTCTTATTAAAAATAATTTTAAAAAAGAGAGAAATGCCTCTCTTTTTAAAATTATTTTTATGTGTATGAATGTTTTGCCTGCATGTGTGTAAGTGTGCTGGTGTCAAGTCATTCCTACAGAGGTCAAAAGAGGGTGTCGGATCCCCTGGAACTGGAGTTACAGATGGTTGTTAGCCAACATGTGGGTTCTGGGAATTGAACCCAGGTCCTCTGTAGGAGCAACAGTGCTCTTAACCACTGAGACATCTCTCTAGTCCCTAAGGTATTTCTCTTTATTAGTTGATTATCTCAAGTACTTGCTATAGTAATGCAAAGCTGTCTGGCACAGGTATACAAATGCTTTGTTAAAATATATGAAAGTTGGGGCTGGAGAGATGGCCTAGCGGTTAAGAGCACCGACTGCTCTTGCAGAGGACCCGGGTTCGATCCCCAGCACCCACATGGCGGCGGCTGAGAGCCATCTGAAACTCCGATTCCAGGAGAACCCCAGTTCCAGGGGAATCTGACACCCTCTTCTGACCTCCGCGGCATTGCACGACACGGGTGCACAGACCTGCATGCAGACAGTACATTCGTACACATGCAAAAATAGATGAAATTAAAAAAAAAAAAAGAAAAAAATATATTAAAGTTATGCAGGGCATGGTAGCACATGCCTTTAATCCCAGCACTCTGGAGGCTGTGAGTTCAAGGCCAGCCTGGTCTACATAGTGAGCTCCAGACCAGCTAGGACTAAAGGGAGACTTTGCCTCAAAAAGACCCCCCCCCAAAATGAAAGTTATGACAGGGGCTTGAGAGATGGCTAAGTGGTTAAGAGCTCTGGCTGCTCTTTCAGAGGACCCAGGTTTGATTCCCACCACCCACATGATAGCTAACAACCGTCTGTAACTCTGGTTCTGGGAGATCTGATGCCCTCTGCTGACCTCTGAGGGCATTGAATGACACGGGTGCACCTACCTACATACAAGCTATACACTCATACACATACTTTCCAAGCAAGTGCCAGTTAGTCTCAGGAGTTAGCAGCTAAGGGTATGCTAAAAAAGTCTGCTAACAATGTGCAATGGGGCAGAAGGTTGTATCACCCATCTCAATTGCTTCTTTAAGTAATCAATGTGGAGTGCATAGAGATCAGTGAGGGATTTCGCCAGACCACCTGGAGCACAGGTAGGGGCCAGGCACTTCAGCCAGGCAAATTATTAGATTGTTGAATCATTGCTTTGTGCAGCTGTGGGGGCTGAGTTGCCCAGCTAGCTGGTACAAAGGTGGCCTGTTGCCACTGGGGGACTTGAGTGCATAAAGATCGGGGCTTTCCCCAGACCACCTGGAGCAACAACATGGGAAAAGAACAGAATAATTCCACACCAAATTCTACCAACCCTATAGAAGATTCATGTAATGAGATCTCCCTAGAGGTAGCCCAGGACACAGATTTTAGAAGAACAATCATAGACATATTTAAAAAATCAATGAATATAAAGAACAAATAAGAAAACTAAGGAGAGAGAATGAAAATCTCAGGAAGGACCTAGAGAGAGAGAATAACAAACTTCAGAAAGAACAAGAGGGAGAGAATGACAAACTCCAGAAGGAAGTAGAAACACTGAAAAGATCCCATGCAGAAATAAAAAAGGAAACCAATCAGCAAAGCAAGGAACTACAGGAAGTAGAAATATTAAAGAAATCACAGGATGAAATGAAAAAGGAAATCAAATGCTCATCCAATCAAGAGGAAAGTATGGGAAAAGCCTCAGAAGTAGAATGGACGAAGCAGAAAAAAAAAAAGAATATCAGACTTGGAAGATAAAACAGAACAACTAAAAAGCTTAAGTAAAGATTATGAAAAATTTAAAAATACACAAGAGTGAAACAGTCAGGAAATGTGGGACACTATGAAAAGATCAAACCTCCACATCATAGGGATAGAGGAAGGAGAAGACTCCCAAGAGTTGATCAGATCTTCAACAGAATAATAGATGAAAATTTCTCCAAACTAAAAAAAAGACAAACCCATACAAATACAAGAATCACATAGAACTCCAAATAGACAAAATCAGAAAAGAAACCCCCCATGCCATATCATGTTGAAAGCGCTAGATGCCCAAAACAAAGACAAAATTCTGAAAGCCACAAAAGAAAAATAAGTTACATATAAGGGGAAGCCCATCGGAATTACAGCTGACTTTTCAGGGCAAACTATGAAATCAAGAATAACATGGACCAAAGTATTCTCAGTGCTAAAACACTATAGGTGCCAACCCAGGTTACTATACCCAGCAAAAATGTTGGTTGCAGTTGAAGGAGAAAGAAAAGTCTTCCATGACATAAACAAGATGATAGAATACATGCATGGAAAACCAACTCTACAGAGAATACTTGAAACAATTCAAAGGATAGAGGAGAAGAGCAACTATCCCCAGGCACCTAGAAAGAGAAATTAATAAAAGCATAACTGCAGAAGTAGAAACCTAGACCAAAAATGCAAATGGTTAATAAGGTGAAAGGCATCAACACAGATCTTTCAATTATAATCTTAAATATTAATGGACTAAACGCCCCAGTCAAAAGACATAGACTGGGAGAATGGATAAGGAAATGGAACCCATCTATACGCTGTCTACAAGAAACCCATCTCACTCTCAAGGACAAGAACCAACTTAAGGTGAAGAGATGGAAAAAGGGGCTGGAGAGATGGCTCAGCAGTTAAGAGCACTGAATACTCTTGCAGAGGACCCAGGTTCGATTCCCAGCACCAACATGGTGGCTAAGAACCATCTTTAATTCCAGTTCCAGGGGAATCCAACTCCCTCTTCTGATCTCCATGGCATTGCACAACACAGGTGCACCAACCTACATGCAGACAGTACACTCATACACATAAAAAAATAATAAAAATTAAAAAAAAGTAAAGATGGAAAAAATATTCCAAGAAAATGGTACCAAAAAGCAAGCAGGAGTTGCTATTTTAATATGAGACAAAAGAGACTTCAAAGTAAAAGTAATCAGAAGAGACAACGAGGGCCATTACATTTTTATCAAAGGAACAATTAACCGTGAAGATTTCACAATCATGAATATATATGTACCAAACTCTGGTGCACTCAACTTTATAAACACAATTCTCCAGGACCTCAAGGCACAGATTAACCCCATAACATTCATATTAGGGGACTTCAATACTGCACTGAGCCCTTTGGACAGGTCAACCAGACAAAGAATAAACAGAGAGACATCTGAACTGAATGATATGATACACCAAATGGACCTCACAGACATCTATAGAATAGTCCACCCAAACACCAGAGAATACACTTTCTACTCAGCACCCCACAGAACATTCTCCAAAATCAAACCCACACTGGGACACAAGAAGAACCTCGAAAAATACAAAAAGACTGAAATAATTTCATGCATTCTATCAGACCACAGTGCAATAAAGCTCAATATCAACACCAGGACAACCCTTACTATCTACAAGAACATGTGAAGACTAAACAACACACTCCTGAATAATGAATGGGTCAATGAAGATATAAAGAAAGAAATAAAAGCATTCCTGGAACTAAACAAAAATGACAATATAACACATAAAAACCTATGGGATACTTTAAATGCAGTCCTAAGAGGAAAGTTTATAGCCCTGGGTGCCTAGACTAAAGAAACAGAAAGAGCACAAATAAACAATCTAACATTGCAGCTAAAAACATTTGATAGACAACAAAAATGAACCTTAAACCCAACAGACAGGAAGAAATAATAAAAATCAGAGCAAAAATCAATGAAATAGAAACAAAGAAAATATAAAATAATCAATGAATCTAAAAGTTGATTCTTTGAAAGAATGAACAAGATAGACAGACCTCTAGCCCAGTTAACCAAAAGAAAGAAAGAGCAATTCCAAATCAATAGAATTCCTGATGAAAAGGGGACTATCACAACAGACAATGAAAAGATCCAGAAAATCATACAGGAATACTTCAAAAACGTATACTCTGCTAGGTTTGAAAACCTAAGGGATATGAATGAATATCTGAAATCCTGGGAATCACGAAAGCTTAACCAAGAAGAGATTGACAGCTTAAACAGACCCATAATATATGAAGAAATTGAAAATGTAATAAGAAACCTCCCAACTAAAAAAAGCCCAGGCCCAGATGGTTTCACAGCAGAATTCTATAAAACATTTCAAAAAGACCTACAACCATTATTACTGAAACTGTTTAGAAGGATACAATCAGAGGGAATTCTCCCAAATTCCTTCTATGAAGCCAGCATCACTTTATTACCAAAACCAGGCAACGATACAACAAAAAAGAAAACTTTAGACCCATATCTTTAATGAACCACAGATGCAAAAAATTCTTGGCAATAGTACTTGCAAACCCACATACAGACCCACATCAAAAAGATCATCCATTGTGACCAAGTTGGATCATACCAGGATTCAGGGATGGTTCACATACAAAATCAATATAAATAATCATAAAAACATAAATGGACTGAAAGACAAAAACACACATGATCATCTCAATTGATGTGTAGAACAAAATTCTTTCACAAAATTCCAGCATCTCTTCATGCTTAAAGCCTGCCGTAGATGGGAGATTGGACGGCATGTATCCTTCCTCAAATTATCAAAAGCCATATTACAAAACCCACAGCCAACAATATCCAAATGGAGAAAAGTCAGAAGTATTCCCCTTAAAGGTAGGAAGTCAACAAGGCTCTGCCCTCTGTCTCCAACTTCTCTTCCAATATCAGTGAAACACTTGCTACACAATAAGGCACAGAAAAAAAATTAACAGCGAGTGCTAATTGGAGAAGAGGAGGAATCAAGCTATTCCTTTTTGCAGATTATATGATAGTTTACCTAAGGGATTCTAAAACCTCCACCAGAAAACTCCTAGAATGATTAAGGAGTTCAGTAAATCAGGTCACAAGAATAAAAAATACACTAGAAAAAAATCAGTAACCTTTCTTTACACCCACACAAACAAGCAACTAAAGAAGGAATACAGGAGACCTTCCCACTCCACAATAGTCTCAAAAACAATAAAAATACCTAGGAGACACCAAACCATAACGCAAATACACACAAGAATCGCTACAACAACAAATTGATAAACCCCATTGAGGAACGGAGATTGATAATGACATCAAAAGATTGACCAGAAAAATGTTGCGTGTTAGAAAAATTCGAGTGTACAAATGTCATCTACTCCAATAATTTAAACAGATTCAGTGCCAATCCCCCTTAAATCCCCAAGAGTTTCTTCATAGGCTTGGGAAAAATCCTTAATTTCTATATGGAAAAAACAAAGCATTCTGAATAGCCAAAGTCAACCCTGAGCAAAAAGAGAAATTACAGCGGGGATGGGGGGGGTCTTTATACCAGACTTCAAACTACAAGGCTATAGTCATAAAACAGCTTGTACTGGCACAAAACAGACCTCCTGTAGACCAGTGGAACAAAACTGAAGATCCAAACTTGAGCACATTACAATTTCCAGCCACCTTCATATTTTGTTAAGGGAGCCACAATCGACACCAATGGAGCAAGACAGCATCTTCAGCAAGTGGGTGTTGGCAAAACTCTGAATCACCACTTGTAGAAGAATAAAAATTAAACCCCTACCTCTGCCCCTATGACAAAAATCACACTCCAAATGGATCAAAGACCATCAACATGAAACCCAAATTCTAGAAAGAAAAAGTTGGCAGCAACCTACAAGACATAGGCATAGGGAAACGACTTTCTACACTCAGACAGCAGCTGCTCAGGACAATCAAGGTCAACAATTGGCAAGTGGGACCTCATTAAACTCCAATCGCTTGTTGAAACCCAAAGAAAAATCAGGGAAGTGAAGAGAAAACTCCACAGAGTGGAGGAACAACCTTCACTACTGATATATCTGACCAAAGCATTAACGTTTATAGGAAGTATACAAATCCTCAAAAAAAGCACAGAAATTAAGAAAACAATTATGCAGCCGTCCGAAACGATGGAAGTAAAAGCTGAACAGAGCAATTCGGCAACGTGAAGAACTAGAAAATGCGAACTGGGACACAGTCTTAAAAGTAAAGTATTCAACGCCGCATCCGATCTGAGACTCTAAACAGAAATGCAAATTCAAAGGCCCACCTTTCCGAAGTATATACATCATTACTTAATCACTCCGAATAATGACTTGGCTAGGATTCAAGTAAGTCATCACGTAATGAAGCCTATCCAAGTAGCGGAGACTAGTTTTGGCGGAGAAGGGGGACACTACATCTTAATCTCCTAGCTGCCGTGTCGGGAGATGGTAAACTCGGATAACTTTGCCGACCAAAAACAGTCTGTTGGGAGAGAATCACCTTGTTAAACCACAAGTACGCTGCGGAGAAGCTGGGCATGGCCTTGAAATGCCTTCAGCACTTTGGGAGGCACGAGGCAGGAGGATCTTCTGCGTGAGTTTAATGGCCCCATGGCACTGGTTTACGATTACCCAAGCCCCAGGCAGCTGCGGACCCTGTGTCCTGCTTACAAAGCTGATCCACGCAACTACAAACCGCCCAAAGTGATAGCCAATATCCTACAATGCGACCGTCTTATAGCACTCCTGCCGGTATATCATACCTCCACAGACAGCTCATGTCCTATCAGTCAGAAGCATCAAGTCATGCACGCATCCGCTATGTTCTACTATGCACTCCTCTTACACGAATAGGAAGCTAGAACCAACCCATCCCCTTCACACCTCACCAGAGTGCGATAAGTGAAATAACCTGTGGGTACATTCTACACAATGGAGTTCTTATGTAGAGGTAAAGAAAGATTGATCATCCATGACACATTTGCAGGTAATATTGAAATGAAACTATATGATCATTAATCGCTTACAGTCGATAGTTGATCCACAGTTCCCAGTATAACAAACAACGTCGAATGTTGGTATTCCTCTACGCACTATGTGATGACTATCAGCACCAGCAACTGTACCCAGTCCTGTAAGGTCAAATGCTGAGCTTCAATCGTTAACTAGTATTATTCGCTCATGCATCTTCTCTCATACAATAATCAACTGTGCTCCTCGCCTTACTTACTGTGAAATCCACTTACCAGTTCACGAATATTTCACACCCAATACCATTGTTATCCTAACGACTTTCGGCAATTTTGATGCTATGTGTGGTGGACGGGAATATGTATGTATATTAGCAGTAATATAAAACTCACACAATGGAAAGCATAAAAAAATATTAACAGAAAACAAAAAGATAGTCAATGTTGATACACTGGGATTGTATCCCCGTCCCTCAGCTTGGTAAAGTACCAATGATTTCTGAATGAAACCCCAGCACTGAAATGAATGAAAAAAAAAAAAACAAAAATCAAAGCAAAAAACTAGTCTGTCATGACATTTTTTCTAACCACAGTATTTATTTAATGGGAGTGCTTCTTAGTATTTCTTATACAAGGCTGCTTGAGCTTTTGTTCAAGCCTTTTCTAAAGTATTATACAGTAATTAAAAGTATCAGCCTGGTGTAACTTAGCTTTTTTGGATGCTTAATGACCATACTTTGGTCCAGGGACTTAAGGGATAACTTTGTTCCTTGCCCTCAGAGGTCAACTAAGTCCCAGGGGACTATGCATGGGGGCATCTCTTGAAATGTCCTGCATATGTGGGTTACCAGTCTTCCTGTGCAGGGAGGTCTTGGAGACCCACTAATGGGACTTTAGCCAGTGTCCAGTCTATAAAGAGGAAAGTCTGCTCATGGTTCAAAAAGGGAAGCCTGGTCTAGCAAGACCTGACTTTGTCCTTGCGTGGATGGAACTGGTAAATGAAAAGCCAAAAGGAGCCGGGGGCTCCCCCCACTCTCCCAAAAACTGAGTGACCCCTGAGGACCAGATCCTTAACTGACCTTGAGAAAACAAAAACCTTGGTTAATCTGGGCTAACTGTGTGGCCTTAAACACCCAAAAGGAAAGTATAACCAGAAATAAATAATCAGTAAGGCCTGAGAAATTGCTACTGCTTTTGCCATCTTTCAAAGACATGAGACACAGCTTTCCAACCTTCCAATATGGACCGAAGACTCATGTCTCTCTAAGAATCCTCCAAACCTTCAGTGCCAGATGGGGACTGCTGAGACATCCAGCTTGTTGACTGAGAAGCTACTGGGGTTTCTGCCTCATCAGAGTATAGACTGCCATTGTTGGACTACCCAGGCTGTATCATGGAGGCCAGTACAGGAAGATCAAGACAGGACGCAGTGCTTACTGAACCTCATTTGGTGACCATGGGAAGGGAAAATCCCAGTGTGGAAGACACTGATGGTGGTTTGGGCTTGCCAAGGAAGAGCTTTCAAACAATTCCTTAAGAAAAACATGACATCTTTCAGCCTAATAAAGAAAAAAAAAGACATCATAAGCTAACGATGCTAAAATCTATGATGTCATAATCTTGGTATATGTGTGACATGCATAGATGCATATTTTGGAGTGATACAAATTGGAAGGAGCAACAACAACAAAAAGACTGAGTCAAAGAACTGACTGAAACAGTAAACTTCAGCCCAAAACAGTAAAATTCTACATCAAAAATTTTAAAACTGACTGAGAAAAAGATGAAAGATATGTATGGCAGAATGCATGAGCTCTGGTGGAGTGGGGGGCAAGGAAGGGGGACTGGGTCTACATTTATTAAGAAATTTTGTATGAAATGCACAAAATTTCAATAAAAAATTGGCTTTGAAAAACAAAGAGATTAATGTTAGGTACAGTGGCATGGATGGGAGGCACTATCCTAAGCCCTGCACAGTCTCTATTCTCCACGTCATGCTTCCTCATCCTGGGGCACTTCTATTGGGCCTCTGTGTAGCTCATCATGGTCCATGGACTCATTGAGGTTGAGTCAGGCTGCATGATTTGGCCTCCGACCAAGGGGAGATACCTGCGCTCGCCCTCCATGCTATTCCTCTGGACCCACTTGCTGTGCCTGGCAGGTTCCAGGCCAATACTACACTGTAGCCAAGAGGTTCCTCTCCACTGGCCTCACAGGGCTGCTGGAAGATCCCCTGGATGAGCCAACAGCCCCTAGGGAAGAAATTTACATAGCATTTTTGGGGAGAGAGCATATGTCCACCCCTAGGTCAACCTTAATCCTTCTGCCTGTGCCATGTTATCTCCATATCCAGCATCTGATGCTCAGTGCTCTGATTCTCCTGGGGGTCACCAGGTACCAAGATACAACAAATTTCGGCATCTATTCAAGACCAAATATCCTGTATATTATTGGAGGACCAATAGAACCACAATTGAACATGCAGTTTCCAGTTGCCCTGCGTGATCTTCAGCTGAAGGCAATTTTGGTTACTACTTTAGATAAGTGGCTTTTGTAGCCTCCACCTCACAGAGCCCCTTCTTCCAAAGCTTCTGACACAGTGGGGCTCATCAGTACCTCTCCATTATTCATCCCTATGTTGAAAGCCATTCAAGCTTTAAACCTTCCCAAAGGCTTTTTTTTATTTTATTTATTTTTGTATGTGTATAAATGTACTGTCTGCATGCAAGTTTGTGCACCATGTCGTGCAATGCCGCAGAGGTCAGAAGAGGGTATCGGGTTCCCCTGGAACTGGAGTTCTCCTGGAATTGGAGTTTCAGACGGTTCTCGGCTGCCATGTGGGTGCTGGGGATCAAACCCAGGTCCTCTGTAAGAGCGGTTGGCACTCTTAACCGCTAGGCCATCTCGACAGCCCCATAAACCTTCCCAAAGGTTCTTGAGCATAACATTTGGCTTTCCATCTATTTTTCTTCCCACTAGTAATTTTAGAACAACACACAGATCTTAATAAATTTGCTTTCAAGTGACATGGACAGGCCCCTTTCCCTCTTTTTCCTTTTCCTTGTATTGTTTTTTAAGTCAGGGTCTCCTTGCAGTCCCAGCTGTCCTGGAACTTGCTATGTAGATCAGGCTGGCCTTGATGTTACAGAGATCCCACTGCCTCTGCCTCCAAAGTGCTGGGAATAAAGGCCTGCACCACCATGCTGGACTTCTTCCTCTTTCTTATTCCCCGTTGATTGCTTTAGCAGTTATAAACCCAATTTATATACTGGTATGTTACTGAGATTCCCCAGTGCCTTTCCTACCTCCTTGTAGGAATGAAACTTTGTGTGGCTTGAGGCAAGAACTTGTAAGACCTGTCCTGTAAGACCTCCAAGGAGGGTTATCTGATATCTCTGTAGGCATTCAGTTGCCTCTGTAGCTCCGGAAGGTTTAGGGATATTACAATGTTTTCTTGCTTCACCTATCTCTTCAATGTTCCAGGACTGGATGGCCCTTTCCCTTGAAGCATTAAGCAAAATGTCGCACCCCTAGTTACCTGTTGCACAAACAGGGGCTCTGCAGCCCCCTCTCCAATTAGAGCCAAGGTGGCTCACCCCTCCCTTCCACCTGCCCCCCACTTCCTTGCCCAGAGCACAGTAACTTTTGGTATATAAGCACACTGCTGGCATAAATAGAGACTCTATTCTCCTGGGCTTTCTCTGAGTCCATGTCTGTACATCTGTCCTTATCTTTCCTTGTCTTTCCATTCCATCCGGTAACTCTCTGGTGGTTCCCTCCCCCCTCCTTGCCAGAGCTAAGCTGAAAGATTGTCTGCCTGCAGACAAGAGACAGCCTCAAAAAATGCAAGAAGGGAAGATCGGCATGAGGATGTTGGCCACACATGACTAAAGGACTAGTCAGACGATTATTTTTTTAATTTTTTTAAATTTATTTTTGTATGTGTATGAATGTACTGTCTGCATGTAGGTTTGTGCACTGGTGTCATGCAATGCCACAGAAGAGGGTGTTGGATTCCCCTGGAACTGGAGTTAAAGACAGTTTTCAGCTGCCATGTGGGTGCTGGGGATCAAACCCAGGTCTTCTGCAAGAACAGTTGGCACTCTTAACCACTAGGCCATCTCTCCAGCCCCTCAGACGATTATTAAACTCCGACACCTCCTAAAATTATATCCCACACGAAAGTCATCAATATGAGCTCTGAAAACTTTCCCCTACTGATGTACTTCCTTCAAGGAGGCCACCCCAACATAATGACTCCATAACCTCCCCAAACAGCACTGCCAGATGACCAAGTGTACAAATATTTGGATCTATGGTGGACACTTCCCATTCAAACCACCACATTGTCCCAAGGCACTTGGTGAATTAACTTCCTTTCTGATTGGTGAACACAGTCCCATTTGCAGAGTCAACTGGATGCTGCATACCACCTCTTTCTTGCCCAGTTTTCTCACTATCATTTCTCCCACATTTTCTTCCTCCTCATTGGTACAATATTTCCATGGGCTATTATGCTTGAAGGAAAGGATAACATCATGCTCTTTTAGAACAGGATATTGATTAGGATCAATGCGTGATAAGCTTTCTCTCTTATTTCAGATGTTTAGTGTTTTACAGTGTGAAGCACATTTGTCGAACCAGTATTGAGCTGGATATTTCTCTGTTACTACAACACAAAATGGATTTTAAAGGTTAGGTTTTTATAATGACGGCTAACTGGCTGGCTGGTTTTTGTGGATAAATGTACTATATTAATGTATATAAATTAAACATACATAGGCATCATTGTGAATCTTGGAATGGGAGTGTTCTCATAATTTTCATTAGTTCTTTCTATTTAAATACCATGATAAAACATATGTGACACAAAATTTACTATTTTAACTTTTTTTTTTCATCTTTTAAAGATGGGTCTACCTGTAACCCCAGCTGGCCTAAAGACCAGTCTTGTCTAGATCTCACAAAGATCCACCTGCTTCTGCCTACTAAATGCTGGGATTAAAGATGTGCACCACCATCCCTGGATTTATTTTAGCAATTTTTTTAATTGTACTATTCAGTTTCATTGAGTACCTTCACCTTTTTGTGCAGTATCACCACCAGCACTTTTTCGTTGTACTGAGCAGACGCTCCATAGCTCATAAAAACTTACCTACACCTCTATGCAGCTCCTGGAAACCTCCATTTGACTTTCTGTTTCTATGACTTTGAGTCATTAAGTGCTTCATGTAAGTGGAACCATGCAGCTCTTATCCCTTTGTGACTGGTTTATGGCACTTAGCATAATGACCTCAAGATTTGTCTATGTTGAAGCTAGCCACTTGACAGAACTTCATTTTATTTATTATTATTTAAATTTTTATGTGTATGAGTGTTATGCTGCCTACATGTAAGTAAGTGCACCTGTGTCATACACTACCCCCAGAGGTCAGAAGAGGATGCCAGTTCCCTTGGAACTGGAGTGACAGATGGTTGTTAACTGCCATATGGGTACTGGGATTAGAACCTGGGTCCTCCACAAGAGAAGCCAGTGCTCTTAACCACTGAGCCATCTCTCCAGCCCCACAACTTCCTTCTTTTAAGATTAAATTATGCTGTATAACATGGATACTTGGGTGGCCTCCAGTTTATGGCTATTGTAAGAACATATGAAAATGGGTGTACAAATATTTGGCCTAATCCCTACATCCAACATTTCTGAGTGTCTACCCAGAAGTGGAATTGCAGGAGCATATGGTAATTCCATTTCCAACTTTTTGTGAATTTCTACTAGATTTCACACAGAGCACTCTGTTGTCTTTCTTTCCTCATGCATATATTCATATATATTATATTAGTTACTTTCTTCATTGCTGCAACAAGATCCCTAGAAGAAGCAGTTGAAGGAAAGAAGAAGGAAGGAAGGAAGGAAGGAAGGAAGGAAGGAAGGAAGGAAGGAAGGAAGGCAGGAAGGATTTATTCTGTCTTATAGTTTGAGGGGAAACACTCCTCCATCATGGTGGGGTGACACGGGGGAGGCATGAGAGGCTGACTGGTCATATTGCATACAATCAGAAAGTGGAGAGAGAACAGGACTTGGTACTGGGGTGTAAAATCCAAGCTCTGCTACAAGTGGCTCACTTCTTCCAGTAAGACTCTATCTCCTGAAGGTTCTACGACTTTCCCCAAACAACACCAGCAGCTGGCAATCAATTGTTCAAACATTTGAGCCTATGGGGGTCAAATACACATTTCACAAATCACAGCACTCATATGATCTATAGCCAAGGTCTTTATCTCTTTCATCCAATTTTATGAATCTAAATTCTTTTTTTTTTTGGTCTTTTTGAGATAGGGTCTCTCTGTAGCCCGAGCTGTCCTGGAACTCACTCTGTAGACCAGGCTGGCCTTGAATTCACAAAGATCTGGCTGCCTCTGCCTCCCAAGTGCTAGGATTAAAGGCATGCGCCACCATGCCCGGCTACAAATCTAAATTCTTTCTCTTTGAAAATACCTATTGGGGACTGGAGAGATGGCCTAGCGGTTAAGAGTGCCGACCACTCTTACAGAGGACCCGGGTTCGATCCCCAGCACCCACATGGCGGCCGAAAACCGTCTGAAACTCCAATACCAGGAGAACTCCAGTTCCAGGGGAATCCGACACCCTCTTCTGACCTCCGCGGCATTGCACGACACAGGTGCACAAACTTGCATGCAGACAGTACATTCATACACATACGGAAATAAATAAAATTAATAAAAATAAATAAATAAATAAATTAATTAAATTAAAAAAATACCTATTGGGTAGAATTCTGGGATTTACTTAATATGAAATGGACCATTATTATCCTGGCATAATTTTTTTTATTATAGAATTCATGTTTGCTGAGAAACAGGATTCTAAAACAAATACTTCAATATAAAACAAGTCAGCTCTTTTAGCTGATGAGGACCCTCCACTAGTGAAAATGTGCTCGCAACGTGGTTATAAACATGGTTTCATTAATAAGCCGAAAGAGTCATTTAACAGTGATCCATTGTGTGGAACCTTCTATGTTGAATTAGCATGCAGCATAAAATAAGTGTAAATTCTGAACAATTTGACAGAAATAACTTGGAGGTATTTGAGATTTCTAAAAATGATATTGTAAAATATATTGGACTAGATGTCTTACTCTGAGTTGCTCTCCCCCTCCCCCCCCTGCAGATCACATGTTTAAGCCCTAAATATATTTGATCATAGAGTCTTTAAGGAGATGACTAAGGTATTTAACCTTAGTCGTGGGCATGGGGCCTAACCTGCAGGGACTGATGTCTCTATAAAAGAAGAAGAGATACCAGAGAGATCTTTCTCTCTCTTCCTACACACAGAGACAAGTTATGTGAAGACAGAGGATTCAAGTAAGAGTCTTTAGTAGAAATTGGTCCTACCAACATATTAAACCCTCAGTCACCAGAACTGTAAGAAAATAAATACCTGTTGTCTGGGCCATTTATTCTGTGGTATTTTGTTCTGCAGCCAAAGCTGACTAATGTATTAAGAATATATGGCAGATATTTTCTGCCCACTAATCCAAGCATTAATTGGCTGGGGAACTTGTTCTTTGAATCCCTCTTACCTGAGCATTTGTCTACTTATGACTATGAGCAATTCATAACTACCTTCGTTATTCACATTAGCATAGATGTGTATTTTTCTGGCCATGTTGACCAAAAAATAGACTTATACCTGACATAGGTTTATTTATTGATATTACTGTCTGAAATATTTATTTTCTTTTTTTTCCTGTTGTTTGCCAGAAATTAAATCATTTAATAACTTCAGAGAAAGAAAAGAAAAACGAAAAGGAATGGTTTGTCCAGCAAATACTTATTAGTTCATTCAAACCGAATTAGATCTCCTTTCACTACCAGACTAGGTTACTCATATAGGTGAGCAGAGGCTGCCTGGAGTTTGACTCCCATGAAAAGCTGATTTTTCTTCACTGGAATCTGAAAGAGATTTGTTTAAGTAAATGCAACACATCTTGTACTGTGGAATTATATTTCATCCTGATAAAAAAGTACCTTTAACTCCCAAAGCTAGCTTCTAATTTAATATATATTGGAACTAATTACCAGTATGTATCAGGAGTTTCAATTCTGTGTAACAAAAATTAATAAGCTATAAGCTGAATGTTAAAGCTGACACTAAAATACATTCATATACTGGATTTCAAATTTTATGGTCACCAAAAGATTCCTTGTCTCCCATTCACTTACTCCTTGATATGGCTATGGACTTTAAAATGGGGTTGTAACAATTCATTATAACTTCTGTTGGTTTCCCAGAATGATCTAGGAGGACCTAAGGATACTTACATTTTCTGTGAGCATCTTTCCACTCTCTATTTCTAGACATCTGATTGTAATTATTTTGTGAAGAGTTAACTGTGTTTATGTTCCCTTACATAACTATAATTCTCTCAGTTTTTAAACTTCTTTTCTTAATTACTTGATTATTTATCACCAGAATATCTGTTACATTTTTGAAGTTGACAGATTTGATTTGATCTTACTAAATAAATATATTCCGCTTGCCTTGTAATTATACGCAATATCCACAATGAGCTCTTTCATTTGGCTCTTCAACAAACAGCCCCCAAAATAAACAAAGTCTATTGTCTTCCCACGGAACAGCCCAGAAGCAGGTTTGGCTTCAAATGAAATCCACCCAGGCCCTAAGCAAAAGGGTTGTGGAAGGTTTTTCTGTTTCTTAGCTCTGGGTCTGCAATATTGCCTTGGCTCTCCAGCAAGTCCTCCCTGGGTGCTCCCCAGAGGCTGACTGAATTGAGTTTAACTCCAGGAGAGAAAACCTGCCTTTCCAAAAGGCCATTCAGAAGTTTGGCATTGACTCCTGTGGGTCCCTCTGGGCCTTATGTGGGTCATGGCCCTGTTCTTAAGAAATCCTAGATGTAACATTTGCTGCTGTGTCAAGTCAGACAGGTCCCATTGCTCCAGCAAGGACATGCTTAGTTCCATTGAAACCACCTCGCTCTGAATGAGAGTGCAGAAGGAAGGGCAGAGTAGTGGTGGCAATCAGAAAGCTCTCATATTCTCTCTCTCTCTCTCTCTCTCTCTCTCTCTCTCTCTCTCTGTGTGTGTGTGTGTTTGTGTGTGGTGTGTAGTGTATGGACCTGGGTACATACATGCAGAGGTTGCAGGAGGGAAGGAGCCAGGTGTCTGTCCCACCACCCTCTGCCTTAATCCCTGAGCAGGGTGTCTCAACGAATCTGGAGTTAGCTGTTCTTCCTACATGCTTGGCTGGTGAGAAGCAAGTCCCCACAATCCTCCTGTCTCCACCTTCTACAGCACTGGGGTTACAGGCTCCCATGATCACCCCCAGCTCTTTACGTGGTGCTGGGGACATGAACTCCAGTCCTCATGCTTGTCCAGCAGGTGCTCTTGCCCACGGAGCCATCTCCCCAGCACATCTTTCTCCTTCTTCGTTTAGAGTGGAATTTATTCATTTGTGTTCATGGTTTCCACTTCTGTGTGACTTTCAGAGATGTGAGTAAACTCTCTTTATGTCTCACATTTAATTAAGTGCCATCTTCGCAAATTTTACCAACTTACCGATTTGACTCTCTATCCACTACGCAGCATTCATTGAGCATCTGCCATTCAGTAGTCTTGCTTGTAGGACTGGGACTTGCATAGGATCCCCACAGATAACTCCTCTGCCCTCCTGGGGAGCATATCTAGTGTATTGGATGAAATGAGAGGGAATGGTTTTTCCAATAACTAAACATCACTGATCTATTCTAGGCGATGTTATTTATTTTATTTTTAAGTTTAGTTTTGTGGCAGGATCTCACTATGCCTCCTAGGCTGGACTTGAACTTTTAATCCTCCTGTACCAGCCTCTTGAATGCTGGGATTAAAGCATGTACCATCATGTCCGCCTATTATTTTATTTTGTTGGTAAAGAGAGATGTGTGGGAGATGAACAGACTTGCAGAGGGGAAGGTTTGGGTAGTGAGAGAAGCCCAAGGCCACCAGAAGCTCCCTGGAAAGGCACCACGTACATCTAGGCTCCGAGGCTTTTGATTCTTTAGGTTCAAGGCAAAGCCCGCACATAGCTCCTCCCTGTTTCTGAGTTATTTTGCCTGTGCCCAATACCTGCAGCACTGCACTGGTCTATAGCTTACTTCTCTTTAGTCCCTCTCTTCTTCCTCCACTTCTTCCCAGCTTTTCTGCCCCAGGCTCCTGCAGTAGGTTGAGAAAACAAAGGCCCAGGACCCCGTGAGTGTGCACAAACTGAGTATGCTCACATGTATGGCAAGAGGTCTCAGTGGTTACTTGGGGGTGGTCTTATAGAATGTCCAGAGCTGAGCACAGCCAGGACCTGTTCACTTGCATCAAAGGTCTCTGCATCTGCATCTCAGTCTCTGAGTGACCTTTGTGCTGACAGTAAGGGATCATGCTAAGCTCAGCTTTCCACAGGTCAGAGTGTGCCCAATATGTCCTGCACCTTGTTCAGCAGATTCTCCATGTCCCCTTTACCGGCATAGTCATTTCCATCTTGCTGAGGATGTCTGGCCCCATCTATATCTGTCACCTGACCCAGTCATCTGCCCGTGGAAGATGCCCTGAGTGTCTGCTCCCTTTTCTTAGTCCCTACACCCTTTGCTTCAGGGAAGGGGAGCACAATTCTGACTTGGTTGCTTCTTCCTCCTCACTCGGCACCTCCGCAGGAGCAGGGCTTCCCATTCTCCAGCTAGGACACCAGCAGCTCATCTTTTATTTCTTATGTGACAATGTCTCCCTCAGAAAAGAGGCAACAAAGAAAGACAGGAGTGGCAGGGAAGAGTTTCCGGAATGCAAACAGGAGAACTCTGAAGGCCAGGAAACTAAACATGCCTGCAAGCTCACAGCAGGGCAAGCTTTTGTGAGCCCTGATCTCAGAACTCTGAAGGCAGTTTGTAGCTCTGGGTCTTCTCTTTGTTCATGCATTGTTTGCTTCTCAGTGATGTTTTAGGAAGGGTTTCTTTTGAAAACCCCAAGCTTTCTCAGCTGTGCGAAGGGGAACAAAGCACAGGGCTTTGGTGTTTGGACCATGCTTGGACAAGTGCTGACCAGGGTCTGCACCTGTTCTTGCCCTGGTTTTGTTCTGGACTAGAGAGCGGGGTAGGGAGGAGACTGCTGCAGGCTCCGCCCAGCTGGGGCCTTTGTGGGCTTCTCACTCAGCAACCTGTCTGTTTCTCCCTTTCTCTTGCCCTTTCCACAAAGAGCTGCCAACTTCCTGCTTTATCAGCTAATAAAATAGAGGTTCATAAGGTAAGGATCTGCGGAAAGGTTATTGATTCATCTCATAAAAGGATCCAAGTCTAAATGCTAGCTCTCCCAGTCCCACCCTTGCCACCTGCCACAGTTACCAGCCCTGATGTAAGGAAATCAGAGGCAGGCGAGAACAGTTCTGGGATAAGCAAGTCCCTGAATCCTCCTGCTAAGCATCAGCTTCTAGACTTGAAAAGGAAGTAGTGGCACTGATTCCCAGGACTCTGGAGATGACAGAATGAGGTCCTTGCTGAATTTTGGATATATATATATATATATTTTTTTTTTTGGTCTTTTCGAGACAGGGTCTCCCAGTAGCCCCAGCTGTCCTGGAACTCACTCTGTAGACCAGGCTGGCCTTGAACTCACAAAGATCCGCCTGCTTCTGCCTCCCAAGTGCTCGGATTAAAAGCATGCGCCACCACACCCAGCTGTGTTTTGGATCTTAAATGTTCCCCAAAGGCCCACATGAGGCTTGGTCCACAGACAGCCGCGCTATTGGGCAGTGATGAAGCCTTGAGGAGTTGGGCCTACTAGACTGCCGCACACTTCTACCAAGATGAATGAATCAAAGCATTGAATTTAGGAGTATCAACTATTACCTAAACACTGCACCAGGAAAACTTCGTTAACTTCTCATTATTTTTTCCTACAGCACACAGGTCAAAGGCCCTGAGGCAAGGAAGCCAGGGCACCGTAGCCTGAGACCTCTAAAACCTGAGCCCAAATAAGTGTTTCTTCCTTCTACAGCGACTCATTAGCATAACATTAGTGGTGGAGAAACAAATCATTCACACTACCTGTAAACAGGGTTCTGTTTGGAGGAGTCATCCATAGTGAGTCTGTGCTATTAGGACCAGAGTTTTGTTACTCTGAAAGGGTAGAAAAGGAGGTTCAGTCTCACACTATATGACAGTAATGTAGTCAGTGGGTAGACCATGGAAATGACAGAGGACCCTAGTCTATTGCGGAGTCATAGTGATCCTGACATAAATATACTACTCACTGTGCTGCCAGGGATATGCAAGTGCAAACCATGGACAGGGCATATTGATTGTCCACCATGCATCCATTATACTGTACTTTTTGTTTGCTTGTTTTGGTTTGGTTTTTGTTCTTGGTATTCTGTACTTTTATTGCTACCTTAGAATGTACTCCTACTGTTAGAAAAATGTTTACTTTAAACCATTGTGGCATGTTATGCCAGGAGATACATCTTCTATCCAGTGATGGCTTATACCACCTGGGTTTGTGTACATGCTGTGGTATTTGCCAATGCACGTGACCCAAACAGCCTGATGATGGTTTTTCCACAATGCACCCTGTCAAAAAAAAACTCAGGGCTGTATTTACACACTATTTTTAAAAATTGATCCCAAAGTTTACACTAACTATGCAACAAAAGCCAGTTACTTAAATACTCAAAGCCTTTGATTGTTACTTTATAGCATGTTCCTTATACTTACCAAAAATGTTCTCTGTGAAACAATTTGCCTAGTGAAGCCAGCATCACCTGCATCTGTCTGCTGTTTACTCTCTTGACTGCATTATTTTTCCTAGTGCCAGACTTAATCTTATGTTGGTTGGAACTATGGGCTATGCTGTTTGTGTGTGTGGTGTTTGGTATGTGCTGTGTGTATGTTTGGGGGATACATTTGTGTGTCCATGGGAAAGAGCTACAATATACAATTTGCCACCTGGGTGAATTTTTGTAAAAAAGATAATAAAAATGAGAATTAAGAGCTGCTCTTGGGAAAGTGCATTTTTGAATAGTCACAAGTATTTTTGTTTATATATATATTTCAGATATATATATATATATATGTGTGTGTGTGTGTGTGTGTGTGTGTGTGTGTTTGAGCAAAGGTCCAACTCATTACATTTAATATAGTAAATGGGTCATTTAGAACATATTAAATTGGAACTTCCTTTTCATTAGTGCTTGATATCCAAGAACAAAACCATGATGTCTCATGAAAGTATCAGCTTGTCTGTCCCCTGTGGAAAGTGCGGTGAAGACACATCCCTCTACAGAGGGTTCCTGGCACTTCCAAGTTTAACTCAGTGAACTTGGCACTGTGCTTTATTCATATCGTGTCATAATAAACAATGCATGTTCCTTAAAGCTCCAAAGAGCCATGGTTGCTGGATAGAGCAATCAGGAAGCTTGCTATGGGTGGGACTCCCTGCCATGACATCTGGCTTCACCTTTAGGCCATAGAAAGGAAGTTCAAAATCTTTTCTAAACAGAACATAAATGAATTTCTCATGTCCTAGTGGCTTTCTCATTACAGCCACAAAAGTCAGTGTGACATGCAGTGGCTCAGGGACCTTGAAAGTGCTCTAGCAGAAGGCAATTTCCACTCCTGGCTTTCCACAGTAGACAAGGATGGTCCCCCTAGAGTCAGACACACAGTCTGATTGGCCAGGAGCACCAACTGCTGGGCTGGACGCCAGTCATTTGGACTAAAGCCAGACACTTTACGGTGTGGTTTTCAGCCAATGGCTGAGTGTGACAGGGGTCCTCAGGAGACAGAGTTCCTCTAAGGCAGAGCCTCCCTAGACCTCAGATCACAGGGCTGTGGACAGATGACTGTTCTTTCAGGCCTTTTCACCTACTACTACATAAAAATTTTTGTCATTTAAGCTTGTGTACAGTTGTCCTCTGCATCGTAAGGGATTCTTTGCAGGAGGCTCTTTACATATCAACTTGTCCAAATGTTCTTATATGACACTACAGCTTTTTATATAGAACCTACACACATTCTCCTGCATCCTATGCATCGGTGATGGATTTCCTATAACACATGCTGCTCTGTAAAGCACTCTCTGCTTAGAGAATAATGACAAAGAAAAATATCTGCACATCTTTAGTCAGATAATCTCATACAAATATTTTCAATCCTCACTTAACTGGAACTGAAGAATATGGAGGTCAACTGCAGTCAACTGCATCCCATCTGCTTCTCAGAGGATGCTGATTAACCCAAATGGCAATCAGAGTTGGTTTGGAAACTAGATCATGGACTGGCTGGTAGATGAAGTGGTCACCATCTTGGGGGAACATTGCGAAATATTGTTTCTGACGTAAGTTGGCAGCTCAATTTGCTAAAGACTTCACTGGGAGTGGCTTTGGAAGTGATGCCAAGACAGATGTAATGAGGCGAGCATTTGGCGAATGTGGAGGATTGGTGTCTGTTGAACAGTGGAGTTGCTGGTTCCACTGAGTTGCACGATATGCTCTACAGAAGGAGAAAGTGAAGCTGTAGTTAATGGTGAAGCTTCTGCAGAGCTGCAAAAAACTCATCATCTAGCTTTCCTGGGCAGATAAGGAACAGAGTCAGAGAGTTAAAAGACTAGCAGAACTCAGAGAAGATGAACGCTAAATTGATCAGGCCTATGATACCCAGAGAAGAACCTTGGTGGGGAAAATCTTGTATCTACAGAGCAGGTGGGCATCCCTGAGGATACTGACTTTCCAGACAGTGGGGTTGCAGATGTGGCCTACCTTTTCTTGATAAACGGTGTCCCACCCTTCATCCAACTGGTACCTCCCCTCCTGATACCAAGGAGAAAATAGTTTGAATGATAGCACATCTCACTGCAGACATTATGACACTGAGGGGAAGACAAAGACCATTCACCCAAAGAATTGGAGAGGCCATAACAGGTGATCAAACAGAAGCCCAGAAACTGCCTGGGGCTGGATATCAAGATATTTAATCAAAGGGAGCAGAAATTAAAGAATAAAGAAAAGCGTTTAGTGAGAGAACTCTTGCCTTGTCTGTGGATTTAACCCCTGGTACTACAATGGGTATGGGATTTAACATCCTCACCGAGCTTTTAAGAAATGGGGACCCTGAAGCTACCATCTGAAGACCTGCACCAAGTACCTGTGAGTCCCACAAGTAGCCCTTACCTCATCCTCTTCGACGCACAGGCACAGGCAAGGACTTTCTGAATTAAGAGCAACAATTAACAAGTAGAATCTCATGAAACTAAAAAGCCTCTGACAGCACAGGAAAGAGTCAAATTAATGAAAAGATAGCCCAGCGAACGGGAGAAAATCTTTACCAGTTATACATCTAACAGAGGATACGTGTCTAGAGTATATAAAGAACTCAAGAAATTAAACATCAAGAAACTAAGTCATCCAATTAAAAAACAATAAGCCATGGAACTGAACAGAGACATCTCAAGAAATAAAAATGGCTGGTAAATACTTCAGAAAGTGTTCATCATCGTCAGCCATCAAGGAACTGCAGATTAAAACTACTTTAAATTTCTAGTATACCCTAGTGGGAATGGTCATGAAAAAGAAGAATACAATTGACAACAAATCCTGCTGGTGGGATTGTAAAATGCTTTGGACTACTTTGGAAATCAGTCTGGATGTTTTGTGAAAAACTAGAGCTAGATCCACCAGCTATACCTCTCCTGGGCATATACCAAAGTATTCTATATTCTGCTACAGAAATATCTGCATATCCATGTTCCTTGCTGCTCTATGCAGAGGAGATATGAAGTTGAGTCAGCCTACTAGTTGTCCATCAACAGACTAAAGGATAAAAATATGATACATATATACAAATGGATTTTTTCAGCCATAAAGAAAATAAAAATTATGGATTTGCAGGAAAACAGATAGAACTGGAAAAATATGATGAATGAGGTCATCCAGACCTCAAAAGCCACATGTTGTGGATGACAGCTTTAATTTTTTATTTGTTTGCTAAAATTGGAATGTTTGTAGAGATGTGGAAGGGAGAACGGGGACATGGTGGGGGTGGGGACAAGCCAGACACTTTAAGTGGTGTGGGAGGGCAGAACACATGTGCTATCAAAAGACAGTAAGGGAATACTGGGGGTAACAAGATTTTAACAGGAATGGGGGTGACAAATGGGAGAGGGTTAACCAAAACTATGGATGAATGAAGGAATCACGGGCAAACCCATTACTTTATAAGTACACCATTTTAAAAAGTCTGAACAGAGAAGCCATTGGTGGGTGGATAATGCTGATCCCAGAAGCCATGGGTTCTTAAACAAAAATCCCAGGGCTGGGTGTGAGATTCCGCCCTAGAAGCTGTTGTACAGGCCTCCAAACCTCTGCAAGCTATGGCCATTGTTGTTGGCTACTCACCAGAATGCCATGGTAAGATCTTGTTGGCAAAGATACCACATACCTTGGTTGCAGAGTACAGAGAAACTAACTGCAACTGAGATGAAAGCTTCCTCCCTGCTGGGCACCTTTCATCGTGAAGGAAGCTGCTATGTCAGCAGCTGGGGTAGAAAAGCCAGTAAGGGCCCTTCCCAGCTTTAGACTCTGCATGCGACAATACCAAACTGGTGGGATAGTTGCATGACTGCTGCGAGGATAGCCAAGTGATTTCTGATGATATCTGAGACGTGTTCCATAGGGGGGAGCTCATGCCCGGTGCTGCGGATCTGGCCAAAGACCCACAGCTGAGGTCGTAGGCACTAGAGTTGAAACCATTACTTTTGTCTTGCTACTTAGACACATGGTCAAACTGCCTCTTAAATCTTTACATTTACACCCGTATACTAATGCTATGTCAGCCTTGATCAAAGAAGATTCTCTTTACAATGAACTATGGTTAATATACAGACTCATGGCTGGTCAAGTATTGAGAACAAATGATTGATTGTTCAGCATTAAATACAACAGCTATATCATCCCCTTAGAGGCTCAGGGAATGTGAAGGAAGAGGAGGTGGAAGGAATGTAGAAGTCAAATTACAGGGAGGAGGGCCAGGAAATGCTGTCGTATGGTGTGATGTGGCTACTGCACTCATGAACTCACACACGGCTGGGCTGTGGTTGCCTGCGCAAGGCTGACAGCAGGCACCAAGCCATAGATGGGATGGGGACTCATGGGGTCTTTCCCACCTGAAGGAGTTAATGGCAGTTAAGGGATATTGGAGGAGAGGAAGTCGTGTTCAGTGATGTAATCGTTGATGAGTTACTAACGCTCCATTGCATAGCTCTCCATCCATGCCCATGTGAATGTCCTTGGTTAAACCCAGGGGGTCACAAAATAAAAAGACATGGAAGTGGGATGGGGATGTGTTGGGTGGAAGGAAAGGTTGGTGGGGGTCAGAGGAGGATAATAAATGATGGAGGGATGTGTGACCAGAATGTATTATATACCAGTATGAAACTGTCAAAGAATAAATTAATTTAAAAATATATAGCTGCACAATAAATAAATTTGACATAAAGCCAAGCAATAAGAAAGAAAGAGAAAGAAAGTGAGAAAGAGAGAGAGAGAGAGAGAGAGAGAGAGAGAGAGAGAGAGAGAGAGAGAAAGGGATAAACTGGTAAACTGAGATGGCTTCAGAAAGATGAGTAGAAAAGGCTGAACTTCCTGGGAGGAAGGTAGAGGAAGCAGTAAATGTAAAGGAACCAACCGGATATGTGATACAGGGTTGGAACACCACACACATCAGTGCTTCAGGAGGTCTAGAGGATGTGCCATCCACCCAAGCCAGCAGGAGAGAGTGGGCAGTAATTCTCATAGTGACAGCACACCCTGCAGTCCAGGTTGACTGGAGGAGACCCAGAGCCACAATCACTGAGGAACAGCAAGGCAGGGGGGACTCCAGGGGACCCTGACGCACAGAGAGCTTCAGAAATGGCCAAGGATAGATTGCTTCTTAGGCTCGAAAGAGATAAGCCACCAGCAAGAGTGCTGATGAGTACCTATAACAGTAATGTTAAAAGGGAAGAATATGGGGCTGGAGAGATGGCCTAGCGGTTGAGAGCGCCGACCGCTCTTGCAGAGGACCCGGGTTCGATCCCCAGCACCCACATGGCGGCCAAGAACCGTCCAAAACTCCGATTCCAGGAGAACTCCAGTTCCAGGGGAATCTGACACCCTCTTCTGACCTCCGCCGCATTGCACGACATGGGTGCACAAACTTGCATGCAGACAGCACATTGGTACACATACAGAAATAAATAAAGATTAATAAAAAAAATTTTTTTTTTTTAAAAGGGAAGAATATGGAAGCAGGTCTCTATAGTAGAAGCCACAGCTTTGAGTTCAGTTCAGTTCTCCAACCTTCATTTCCAGACTTGAAATCTATGGGCTAGTCCCAGAAGGAAGGATTCCATATCCTCATGGTCAGTGGGCAATGATTCTCCCAGCCCTTCCCCAAAGCAGCCTTGGCAATTTATGCCCATGATATTACTAGGAAGAGGAATCAGACATTTCAGAGACTTTTGGACCTAGCATCTGAGTTGACTGGGATCTCAAAGACTCACATCTTCATTTTGGCTCTCCCTGTATAGCGGGGGTCCGTGGAGCCAAGTCATACTGGAGTCTGGCTAGATTTTCTTTTTTTGTTTTTGTTTTTTTTTTTTAATTTAATTTTTATTGATGCTTTGTGCATTTCATACATTTTTTCCAATTCAGTTCAGGCTTATTTCCCTTTCCCTTCCCCCCCACCCCCTCCTCAGTCAAGTATTGGGCATTATCCAGCAGGTGGTAGAACTGCCCCATGATGGGGTTAGTTTGTGGGGTGAGAGCTATTAGAGCAAGGAAAGACAACTGGAAGATTCAAAGCCCCCTTGCTGCACCCTGGCGGTCAGCCAAGATAGGGAATTAGGAACAAAACTAAATCTCAACAGGTGGCAGGGAAAGGAAGGCAGAAAAAAGAGCCACCATGGAGGGTCTGGAGGGGACAGCTCAGCAGGGGAATCAGGACAAAGGCAGCGGGGAGACGGAGCACAGCACCGTAGGGCAGAATCACGTACACAGATAAATAGATCATCCTGCTGAGTCCCTGGAGACCAACTTCTTGACCATAAGATCCAGAATTCCCATTCGTCCCCTGAAGCCCATTGTGTGGCAGCAGAGCGAGCAGTTCTCATCTGCAAGAGGAGCTGGTTCTTTTTCCAAAGTGCCGGGGAGGCCTGACCCCTGGAGTGTCTGCTGCACTTCTTGCCCCCTGTGTGAATGAGTGCTCTTAAGATAACTGATTTCAAGGGTTTGTACAGTTTCTCCCAGCAGAGAAGCCACTGGTGAGACCTGCTGAGGCACAATCTGAAAATGAGGGGCATTTAACATGGACAGTAGAGTCCAGAGAGGACAGGTGTTGGGTCCTTAAGTTAGTGCTAGCAACAGTGACATGGTCGACCACTGGCCTCCTTCTGCCAGGTCTCCTTGGGGGTGTCATATAAACCCCACTGCCTCTGTGGTTAACTGTGGCAAAGGCACTGAGAACTTCACCTCAGGGGCACAGCTAGACAAGGGTCCCTTTGTTGCCCTCTGAAACACTTCTGTGTTCACACCAGGCCAAGCTTTCTTCTGGTCTTCCAGTCAGCGCTGAAGAGGGTAGGGTGGAAAGTCAGCTTCTGCTTCTAGGATGCCTCAGGGCCTTCAGGTCCTCCCGCTTTGCTCCCTCACCGAGGGATTGGCAGAATCCTTGTGCACGTAACCCCATCAGACTCTTCTAGTTGGCTGTAGCCAAGTCGCTTCACCCTCCAGACCTTGGCTTCTCACCTGAAAATTTGCAGAGTTGAAGAATTCAAGTTGCCGCTGGAGAAATGAACTCATCTCATCAATGTCCTGATTCAGCTGAGAACTGATACCTGCAGCAGGGAACTGATTTGTATTCCTGAATTTTTCAGGTAAAGGAATTTGAGCCATGATGTGATATATGAGTTGAAAAACAGATTTCCTTTTAGTGTTAAAAATAAATAGTACACAGCAGTTCTCTTGAGTGCAGGGTCCTATCTTTCTGTTTTTTTCCTCCCTCACCTGCTGCCACAGTGCTGGGTAGATTCAGTGTTCAGATGGAAAGTGAACTGTGTGTATCTGGGGGTCATAATCCCTAGGCTCCCTCTCTGCCACTTCCACCCACTTTGGAAGATAGATCAGAGGAGAACTTGAATCTTACCATATTCTCACACAGAGCCAAACCCTTATTCAATGCCATATCGAATAATAACAATTTATTGAGTGCCTGGAACTTCATATTTATTTTTATAGTCCTTTCAAATAACTAGAGACTGAGGATAATATCTGAATTAAAGATGCAAAACTTGAAAAGTTAAGCCATTTGTTTCAAATCATAGAAACAAGCAGACAGCAAAATTTGAATTCAAATTCAGACTTTCGGATTTTACTAAGACAAAGTAGTTTCCAATGCCCATCATTTTGTAAGAGAGGGTAAAAATTAGAAGCATTTGAGGTGAAGAGATGGTTCAGTGCATAAAGACTGGCTGTCCTCAGAACCTATCTAAATGTCTGGTGGGCATCAGAACCTGCCTGTAATTCCAGAACTTGGAATACAGAGACAGCGGATCCCCGGGGCAAGCTGGCTAGTTGGATCAGCAGTACAGAAGAGCCCTGGTTCAACTGAGAGATGCCCCTACCTCGATGAAAAAGGTAGAAAGCAATTGAGCTAACCCCTGATTTCAACCTTGGGCCTCTACATAGGCACATACCTTCTTACATACACATGTATACCTACATACGCGCTTATAAACATGCGTACATATGCACATGCACACCACATACATATACATACAAAAAAAAATCAAAGGTGTTTTTACTACAAGACTTAAGGTGCTAGATCCTCTCTTCTCCTCCAGACCTCTGGCTCTAAGGGAGACGCAGGCAGGACACACTGCCTACCCACTCACCCTTCTCCCTGGGTGCTCAAAGGCAGGAACTGGCCTTATAGCTCTGCCTTTGCCACACTGAAACTCACCACATAGAAGACACCTCAAAATTACTTAGTAAAAAAATGATGCTAGGATTGGTTTAGCTTCTAAGCTAAGACATTTATAATCCCAGGGAAAGCAGTGATAAAGTTCTCATTTCAGTTCACTTTCTACATTTGTAGTACAACTTGATCTAAGTAATTTTGGGTTTCCTTTTAATTGTACAAGTCTGTAATACTAAGGAATATGCGAGTTATGAAAACTTAAAATCAGTTGCTCGTATACAATTGATCAAGGATGAGAAAGCTAATCCATTCCTGAAGCACAGGGTCCAGGTAGTCACTAACGTCGCTGGATTTAACACTTCAATTTGAATGTCAGTGAGGGGACGACACTGGCTGTGAACTGAAAGGGAGAATTGCTTTACTTGCAATCCACATGTGTTATTATCTGAGTGACACAAACATCTTCAGTGAAGCCTGGGAGGCAATATTTGCACAAAGGACCACAGCAGGCTAGTGATGTCAGTGTGGTCCCCACAATCATTGCCAATGTATTCACAACTTCAGACAGCAGTGTGATATGCACAGATCACCAGAACTGCATAAAAAAATTAATCTCTTGAAGCAATAGCATATTTTGTCATGGTAACCTGAAGAACAGATTTGTTCTTCCTATTCTAAATGTGTTTGGAGTGGAATTTCTTAGGAAAGGCCAGGAAATAGATCGCATGCATTAGCCTGATGTATAAAATGTTTGTGTTTATTACTAGAGCCCATAACTGAAACAGGATGGGTTTCAGCTTTCGATGTGCAGGTGGAAGCACTTAGTGGGAACTGTATCCTCTGCCACACACAAGAACGCTTGGGGAGGGAGATTAGAATGTTCCCCCCAAACGAAGAGCTCCTTGGGTTCTCACCTACAAACTAAAGCCAGACAATCTCTTAACAACCGGGCAGGGTTATTTTCCTGGAATGTCCTTGTCGCTATGGGTCATGTTCATGTTGGAGGTTTAGGCGTGCCGTACTATAGGGCACCTAAGAGTAGTTTTGCGATCTTCCATGTGACGTCTCTGTGTCAGCTTTATGAGGGATCTGCGGGCAGGTGTTTTGCCTATCAGACCTAACAGCAGTGAGTTTTAAACCTCTCTCAATAAAGCAATTATAGGAAGCTATGTTGGCTACTTTCAGAATAAAGGGATAAAATAAAAATGAGAAACTATTTTTGCTTTTATTCATAGTCTTGGCAAAGTTATCATGTATTCAGTTACCGTATGTATTTCCTTTAAATTATCTAGAAATGCATTCTTCTGTAGTTTTCTTTCTTGGACTTGGGTATTTGTTAACTCTGAGATGTTTTTGTTTGCTCCACTATGTTCAGCTAATGAATTTTTAGTGGAGGAAAATATGTAATTAGGATTCAATCCATCTCATAAAATAGTCACATTCATTAAAAATAAAGAATAGCCGGGCGTGGTGGCACACGCCTTTAATCCTAGCACTTGGGAGGCAGAGGTGGGTGGATCTCTATGAGTTCAAGGCCAGACTGGTCTACAGAGTGAGTTCCAGGACAGCCAGACCTACAGGGAGACCCTGTCTCAGACCAAAAAAAAAAAAAAAGAATATTATTATTAGCATTTGTTCTTTATTAAGCATTAATTATGTGCAAATAAGTTACTAGGTACCTCCCTTTCATTTTTTACCACAAGTTATAGGTAGATATATCCTTAAAATGTTTAATTTATTGTTTTTATTTTGTGTCTGAATACACCATGGGTGTGCAATGCCTGCAGAGGCCAGAAGAGGGCGTCAGATCTCCTGGAACTGGAGTTACAGATGGTTGTTCGCTTCCTCGTAGGTTCTGGGAATCGAATCTGGGTCCTCTGGAAAAACAGCCAGTGCTCCTAACCAGTGAGCCATCTCTCCAGACCCAGATATATCCTTTATAATTTTCTCTTTTGCAAGGAAGAATTAAGTCTCAGAGAGATAAGTGAATTCTGGGTCACACAGCTAGTGATGAAGAAGCTTGGGGTTAGACTCATGAAAGCCCCATTCTCATCAATGTCTGCACAGTAGCCCACAGACAACTTGTTTAAAAGTTGGTAGGACCCAAGTTGCCCAGCTCTTGGTCCTACTAACTGATTGTGTCCACGTCTCCAGGTGATAGGGAGACATTTCTTGTGCTCTAACTCTCCCGAGTCCAGGCTACAGCTAGGTTTCAGAGTTATCTCCTCTTTCATGGGGGTCCCCATGGACTATGGACACTCACTCATAACTGACATAACCCTCCCTTGTAATCTGTTTCTCAAAGTAATTATTCAAATGTAACTGACAAACTATTTTGTTTCTCAAATTATCTATCCTGCTTCATCGACTATCTTATTCTCCTGCTCTGAATCCAAGTTAACATGGTCTTGTTGGCTTTGTGAAAAACTAACATCCCTTCAGTCCCAGAATCCAAGACTGGACTCAAACAACCTCAGGTTGTGTATGATGTAGTTAGACACACAATAGTTATATCTGTTCTGAACAGGTGCATTGTTTCTTTGCCATTATTCCTTGTATTATACAGTATAACATTTACACAGGATTCACGTTACATTCAGTAATTCTAAAGGTGATTTAAAATACATGGAAAGATAAACATGGGTGACACGCAAATATCATGGCATTTCATATGGCTTCCCCCCGGCTCTGAAGTAAATGTTCTATAGACAGCAAGGGAAGCCTGTGTTCACTCCATTTCTGATGTGCACTTTTGGCCTGGCAACCTGGTGGGCTGCATGGGAACTGGAGCCTGCTGGGGTCCACCTTGTTGACATCTGCAGAGGAAATCATGTGATAGTCAATTGGTGACCCAATCAGAATTTGGCCAGGTCCCATTGTCCTGCACTCTGAGGCACAGGAGACAGTAGCACTCCTACACACTGGACCCCTGAGGACTCCTCCATAGTATTATATTTTGACCACATCCCCACACTGTAATTATCCTTCTTTCATAGATGGAGAAGTGGAGGTGCAGAGTGAGAGAGCAATAGGTCCCAGACCCCAGCTGGTGCGGCTACAGGAGCTGAGATTCCAGTCCAGGCCATTGGCTCCAGCTGATTAACGTTCTAACCTTCAGTGTTGGTTCGTAATCGGACAGTATAACACTGAAGCCTGAAGTAGGTAGCTCTCTCATTCAATCTTAACTAACCACCACTTGTGACATAAAGTACAGATCAGGTCAATGAAAACATGCAGCACCCTCCCCCTGGCCTAATGAATGAGATCTGAGGTCTGACTAGGTCTAGCAAACATTCTTCTGTACCCAACCCTGCCGTCTGTCAATTGTCTCTGTGTACTTGTAGAGGCCTGCTCTCTCTATCCCATGGCTTTACTTAGTTCACTTCTTCCAACTCAGGAGACCTCTTAATTGCCTTCTGCTCTTCTTCCTTCCAGATGTCAGCTCATCAGAGTTTATTAGTCAAGGCTCAGCTCAAGGACCATCTTATCCATAAAGCTTTTGTAATACCCTTACTGTGTTTACTTTTCATGCATATGTGAATAATAAAATCCCTGCAGCCAGGAAAAATGAACTACTTTTTTTCTTCTGTCTTCTCAGAATTTGTTGCTTTCTATTTCCATCTTAATCTTCTATTATAATGATCTGTTAACCGTCTTAGGGGACCTACTAGATTCCTCAAGGAAGTCAGACCCAAACATCCCATCAGAACTAGGCCAGCCCTCCACAAGTTAGCAATCCCTTTGAATAAATCAGTCAGTGAGCAAATAGATGGGTGAATAAACATGAAGTCCTTGAGGTTGGGATAGGTCCCAAGATGATCTTTCTTCTTCAGTAATTTTGTAGAAGAGAACATGTGCGGTTTGCACTGTGCACGCAGGACTCTAGGACACTTATTTAGGGGAAGCTTTCAAACCTGGTTGCTGTGACACTGGTTTGCTCTGCCAGCTTTTTGATAGGAAGGATTATTAGAAGGAGATTTTATAGCAGTCTTGTAAACAGAGTGTAAACAGGCCAGAGGAAAACAAATGTGACAGCCACGGGTCTGTTTATTTCCTTTATTTATGCTGTGTCTTCTGTCTTCAAATTAATTTCTGGATCAGAGGCTCTGGAGGCAGTTGCTGTGCTGGCCTGTAATTAAGTCTATGGGTGGGGGTAGAGTGTCTGCTCTCCATGATGTTGAACTGAACAGTAAAAATTTAATCAAATAAGCAATTAACAAGATTCCTTATGGCTCTAAATGCATCAAGAGTTGCCGACACCCCATCTTTCAAATGTGTCTCCTTGTTTTAGATGGCTCAGCTATAGATCTTCATGAAGGAGGGTCAGGCTGTCTAATTAAACTCTCAGTCTGCCCTTGGCTGTACTGGAAGGAACTCAGAACATGGCCAAAGCAACCTTATTCCAAGTGGACCATGGCAGTTCTAGAATCTTCTCCAGTGCAGGAAGCCATAGTCAAACAGTATGGGTGACTCTACTGTGAATTCACTCAGTCCATTTACAGCCTGGCTGGAGATGTGGGTAAGGAAGGAGGTCTCCTGGGGCTGGTAGGTGTCAGTTCATCTGTGACTTCAAAGTACTGGCTGCTTATTGTGAGGACAACCTTGGAGCCACCCCTTAGAAGGGAAGGAGACTGTCTCAATCTCCCCAGGAACTATAACAAAATGTCTTATACTGAAGGATATATAAGCCTCATAAGTTTATTGCTCATGATTTTGTAGTCTGGAAATCCAAGATTGAGCTGCCATCAGGTTTGGTGTCTGTCCATTGTTTTCTATTCTGTCCACACAGGGAGAAAAAGTTACCCCACACCCTTGAACCTCTTTGGTAAAGGCATTAATCTCATTTGTCACTTCCCAAAGGTCTTACATTCTAGTACCATCTCATTGGTGACTATGTTTTGAGTATGTTAGCATTGTTTAATTACTGTAACAAAATGCCCACAGTAATTAACTTAAAAAAAAGAAAGGTTTGTTTATATTGACAGGTGTTAAAGCTCCAGTCTATAGTTAATAGGTCTGTTTTGAGTCTCTCTCTCTCTCTCTCTCTCTCTCTCTCTCTCTCTCTCTCCTTCACCTTCATCCATTCTCTTCTGAGAACCCATTATGGTCTTGACATGAAAAAATGTACTTCACATGAAAAATGTACTTTGTTTAAAGCTTATGAAAGAAAGGACACTCATCATCTTAGTACCATGTGGTAAAAGCAGGTGCTCTCCTCATGGTAGCCAAGAAGCAAAGCTCCCAACATCCCCTTTAAGGGCATGCCCCCAGGGACCTCGTTTCTTTCTACTGGTCCTCACCTTCCAAAGGTTCCACCATCTGGCATTAGCACCATGGCCTGGGAACCAAAACTTTACACACAGAACTTTTGGGAGGTACATCCAAAGCATAAGAAGTTTCACCATAGGAATGGAGAGGATGAGACACTGTGTTCAGATGTAGTAGGGTCTGAACTCAGCCTTGAAGGCCTCTCTAACTCTGGCTTCTATTGATTTGCTATGTTCTTGGGAAAGTTGTGTCACTTTGTTGAGGCTCAGGTTTCTGCCTATTTACTTCTCAATATGGTTTTAGGAGCTGAAAACTGTAAGCAGACCTCCAGACCTCCTTGGGTCCTTGTGAAGTGTGTGGGACTGAGGCTTCTGAACACATTCCAGATGAGGCTGTCATGGCTTGCTGAGTGAAAAGCACCATCTCCTTAAAATATACCTAGAACAGTCTGAAATGTTCATTGAAAACAAGCAGATGAATAGGTCTCTGGAGATATTTACTTATTGATGGGTTTCTACAGATTATCCATTTATGAAAATATGTAAGACTGAAAAGACCCTAAAAAGATGAAATTAAGTCTTGGAGGACACACTAAGGAAAAAGCCCTTCAGCTGGACCCTTCCTGAGTTGGGACGATTGGTGAGAACACGGGCACAGATCATTTATCATAGAATGCTAAGGCTCATGCAAAAATTGTCTTGTAGGGGCAGGAAAATAATCCCAAGCAAATGTAAACTTGCAAGTGAAATGTTTGTATAACATGGGCTGTGGGGTCTGTTACAGCTTCATTTGGCCTGATGGTTAACTACATCAAAAGGAAAAATATCATAAATACAATGTGATTTCATAAGCTTTAAACAAAGTACATTTTTCATGTGAAGTACATTTTTTCATGTCAAGACCATAATGGGTTCTCAGAAGAGAATGGGTAGAGTTGAAGGAGAGAGAGAGAGAGAGAGAGAGAGAGAGAGAGAGAGAGAGAGAGAATAAATGAATGAAAGATTAAATTCATCAGGACTTGATTAGATGAACATGGTCAAATTTCCCACAGGCTTCTTGGAAATACCAGTTCATAGACAGTGCCTTGAGCTGGCAGTTCGACCAATGAAAAGGAAAATTAAGTTAGATAAGATCAAAAAGGCCTGGAAAAAGAGAGCAGGGGTCATGGTGGGGTTGAGAGGGGCCACCCACTACCAGGAAGAGCAATCACAGGAATGCTTGCTTGCTTCCTATGCAAAGCCAGGGGACAACTCGTGAGTGTCACTGAGATACAGTGGGATTCCTTCTTTAAAGATGAGCACCACGGGGGCTGGAGAGATGGCCTAGCGGTTAAGAGCACCGACCGCTCTTACAGAGGACCCGGGTTCGATCCCCAGCACCCACTGGCGGCCGAGAACCGTCTGAAACTCCAATTCCAGGAGAGCTCCAGTTCCAGGGGAATCCGACACCCTCTTCTGACCTCCGAGACATTGCAGGACACAGGTGCACAGACTTGCATGCAGACAGTACATTGATACACATACGGAAATAAAAAAAAAAAAAAAAGATGAGCACCACGAAGAGTCACAGGACCCAACATGGAGGGGCCCTCTCAGCCTCCTCATAGGCTTAGGAGTCTAAGTCCTGCTCTATCTCAGCTTGTCCATAGGCCAAGTGCCTGGCCACTCTTTCTGCAGTAGAACTAAGAAACCCTACAGCACTGGGTCATTTGGTGAAGAAGCCAGAATAAGCAAGGCGGATGCTGTTTCCAGTAACAGGTTGCCTGAAAGCCAGGGCTCATAGCTAGTGCTGGTGAATCTGTGTGAACTATAATATAGGCACAATGTACAGGTCATATATAGGTAATTCCACCTACCCATACCCATACTATCTTCCATGCCCCTCCACCACACCTGTACAATTACATGGGTGCCACTGCTAGTAATACACTTCAAATTCACAGTATCTTCTTATCGAATATTTTAAAAACCCATTTGGCACATGAAAGGTACCGCCAGCCACCTGTGTCCATAGGTTCTGACTCTGTGGAACAAAGGTGACCCAGAATCCACAGCATGGGAGTGCAGAGTCACTTTGGGAGCCTTGGGTAATGGAATCGCCAATTCTAGCAGAAAGCAGAAACCTACCTAGGCAATGGATCTGATGAGCCCTGGGGAACTGCACGAGGGGTCCTTCCAAGGTGGCGGCTCCCTCACCTCTTGAGGAATTACTGAGGGAAAGATTTAAACTGAGATCAAAGCTTATGATTTGTACAAAAAAGCAATGACTCTAAGGAAAACCTGGATAATAGAGTTGAGCTATATTGTCTTTAGGTGGTTAAAATTAATCAAGATGCTTTTATTTTGTGCTGCTCAACTCAAATTATTTAAAAGAGCCTTTTAAGTGACTGCGCATTCATTTAAAGATGGAATGAAATGTCCTTGGTTTTCCCTGGGAAGCTCATGTTCTTTCGGTCTGTGTATTTACTGTGTCATAAAAACACAGGTTACAGCTCATTTGCACCAAGTGCCAGAAATTAGGGTTATTTACAGGGCAGACGTGCATGTAAAAAAGAGGCACTTGGATGCTGGACATGGATGGCCCTACAGGGACAGCTTCAGAGCTGACATTGCTGTGCGTGCTTCGGAGCCAGCAGCCTGGAGCATACATGCCAAGAACTTCATAGACAGCCCTGGTTTAGGAAGCTGATGTCACACTGTGTGACATAAAAGATCTCAGATCAGAGTGGGAAAGGACAATAACTACAGACCAGCTGAGGAAAGCAATCCAAGCTCCAGAGCTCCCCTGCCCTGGGGTTGCAGGAATCACCATGTCTCTGCCCAAAGCCAGGGCCTCTCAGCTCCCATCTCTGGAGGCAGGAAGCACTGTATGTGCTTCAGGAGTCTGTGCTGTGTGTGGAGAAGTGCATCCTGAGAGCACAGGGCGGTGCTGGACATTGTGGGGAGGCAGGTCCAGGGATTTGATGTCCTGGAAGGTTTCAGAGGATAAGCAAGCTTTGCATGGGGGACAGTTAGAACCAGGGTTTGAGAAGGCAGAGAGACCTTTCTGTACTGGAGCACCGGTACAGTCCACAATAGGGAAGCAAGTCCCAGGGGTCAGGTAGGCACACACCTTTAATCCCAGCACTTAGGAGGCAGAGGCAGGCGGATCTTTGTGAGTTCAAGGCCAGCCTGGTCTACAGAGTGAGTTCCAGGACAGCTGGGGCTACAGGGAAACCCTGTCTCAAAAAGACCAAAACATATGTATTTTTTATGTTTCTTGACCAATTTGGAAAATATTGTGAATTCATAAACATACTCATAAATTTATATACTTATACATGTATTATATAGGAAGTGTCTGANCGAAAAGACAAAAAAAAAAAAAAGTCACCACGGTCAAGGACAGAGGGAGGGTAGACAAGAGGAATGAGAAAGAAGGGAAGTAAATTAGAAAAGAAGGAAGAAAATGACGAAGGGAGTGTGATGATTGGAATATTAATTGTCCCCCAGGTTCGTGTGTTGGATACTCAGTCCCCACCTGGTGGCACTGTTTGGGGAGGTGGTGGAAACTTTAGGAAGAGAGACCTGGCTGGAGGAAGTGGTTAGCAGGGTTTTGTCTTGGAAAGGCAAAACAGTCCACAGCAGGGAAGTGAATGGCTTGCCCAGTGGACAGGCAGAAAAATGACCAGGAATGGAGGAAGGAACAAATAGAAAGGAAGGGAAAGAAGGGGAGAAAGAAGAAAAGAGGGAAAGGATGAAAGAAAAGGAGAAGGAATAAAGGAGAAAAGAGAGAAAGGACTTTTTGTGACGGTGTAGAAGGAAACAGGGACAAAGGCCTGAAGTCTAATTGTACTAGGCTTTTACTCCTGGGAGAGTGTGTCCATCGCCTGTACTTTGAGCAGTGTTTCTGTCACTTGTGACTCATGAGAGACAAGGTTGTGCTGGCCAGGTGTCGGCTGGATGGGCCTGAGGGTAAACTCTTCTGACCTAGTGCCTACCTGGGGTGTTGTAGAAACCCCAGCCAGGGTCTTTTGCTCCCTGAGGACACTGCAGCCCCTGTGGCCCAGGAAGCTTTTCATAGCTAATGCCACTGCCGCTCAAGGCCCTCCCCCTCCAGAGCCTCCCCACGTGGCCAAGCCCTATGGCCTCCATGTCTCCAGGACATTTGCTTTCCTGGGCACTTGCATGTTAACTATATAAGACTAGGGAAACGTTTCCCAGCCAGGAGCTGGACGGCAGTCTAGACCAGGCAGCTTGGTCTTTCAGAAAAGGTACCTCTTTTAAGATCCACTAAGGATATTTTACACTAGTTCTGACAATTCAGGAGGGACCAGATCGCACAGAGTTAGCCTCCCGGGGCCTCTCACTCTGGTGCTGATGTGCCACCATTCTTAAATGACACTTAAGCCCTTGCCCACAGGATGGAGTATTGCTTCTTGCCATTGGCCTGCCTGGGGTTTGTTAGTGAACAGTCCCAGGGAGCAGAAAGGTCAGCAGGTGCTGAGGGCTCTTTGGCAGGTGTGGAGACAACTTGTCACGCGTACACCAAAGGTGATGACCAGGAGGCTGCACAGCTTATCCCAGTCCACCTGTGTTCTTGTCAGCTGCCTCTTCACAGATCTTGCTAGCTGACAGCAAGCTAAATCTGTTCCCTTTATAGTACTGACATGATAAATGTAAAAATATTATATCTAGGCTGGGCGTGGTGGTACATGCCTTTAATCCTATGATTCAGGAGGCAGAAGCAGGCAGATCTCTGTGAGTTCAAGGCCAGCCTGGTCTACAGAGTGAGTTCCAGGCCAGCTGGGGCTATAGGGAGGCCCTATCTCAAAAAAAAATGTAAGAGACCACCCTGATTTATGTACCTATGAACACCTTAGGCCAGGATGTCCTAGGATGACTGTGTATTATTCGGATTTTGCCTCCCCAAATTGCTCTAAAAGTAACTCTTTCTCCTTGCCCAAGACCTCCACATTGCATTGAAATCCCATGTCCCTTAATCTGGAATAGCTGAGCCCTCTGTTGTATTCAATGCAGTTAATGTTTCCAAAGCTCCCTGGCCATTGTTCTCTGCTGTATTTCAGTGCAAATATGGCCACTTAACACAGCATCGTGTCATCCAGGGTTGACTCCACCCTAGATTAGCAACTGCTCAGAAGCTAAGAGACTATGACATCCTGCCCAAGCCAGACGTGTATGATGGTGGCAGAGTAAAGATCTCAGCCTCCACTATCCCTTTATATGTGAATTGATGCTGTAATACACGGAGAACCTTCCCTTTGACCTAGCTCTTGTTTGTTTGATGTCATATGATGGTGATGATGCCCTCAGGTTGTTTATTTGTTGAGGTAAAACTCAGTACTCGCGTTGCTGTGGGTTTCTCCCACAACAGCAGCAGCCCCTGCTAGCATCCCCAGTCCCTTTTGCCCCGGCTCGTCCTCTTCTCTTCTTGCTCTCACTCAGAGTCATGCTGACTCCTTCAGTGGATCTGCCACATTTTTAATGAAGATGGGATTTTACAGCAGCTGGCCAATCTCTCCTCAATCCTCACCTTCCTAAACCCTCATGACCACTATTCCACTCTCTAAGTCTATGAGATGAACTTAAAAAGAAAAGCCCTCTATGTGTGTGAGAGGGGGGGGGGCATAGACTGTCTTTCGGTGCCTGGGTTAGTTTTCTTAGTACAGTGTCCTTCATTTCTAGCCACACTGCTGAAAATTGAATTCTTTTTATGGCTAAATATTATTTCAGTGTGTGTGTGTGTGTGTGTGTGTGTGTGTGTGTCCCCAGGAACCATCTATCCAAAGACATTGAGAAATGATTGTGTATCAAAGCATTATTTCAAGCACAACAATTTTTGCCTATATTTAAATTTTCTTAAAATTCTTGATGCTTTGTTTTTTAACTGTTTCAGACTTACAGAAAATTCTCCCAATGGAAGGAAACATTCTTCTGGCCTTCTCTCTACCTCCTCGGGAAATTAACATCTATAAATACAACCTGTGAGTTGTTTATCCACTAATTCAATCAGTCCAAACTCAGAAACATTGTGATAAAAAGTATACCTGTACTAAAGATGTACAGACTTCATCCTATCCCTAAATAGCTAAACAGCTGAAACACCTTGAACCAATGCACAGACTTTATTCAAATTGTTCCATTTTCCCTAGCACTGCCTGTGAGGTCCAGGACCCATCAGGCAAAACTTGGTTTTCCATGTCCTGTGTGCTCAGGCTCCTCCAGCCGAGGGCAGCTCCTGTATTTCTAATTCTTGGGAAGTGATACTGTGTAATGTCCCTCAGATCGAGTTTATCTGATGTTTTGTGAGTGGTGACAGGAGACACTGTGGCTTTAAGAAACCCATTTCTAGACAGCCAGCACACTCTGCTTAGTTCTCCAGGAGAGAGCCTGGTACCCCTAGGACATGGGCTGTGACCAAAACTGAAGCAGGACTTGAAACCTACAAACCATGTAGCTACTGAAGGCTACATGCCCACGCCTCCATCTCCTGATTCCTCTGTTCCCACATGTCTATATGATCTGAATTCTCCTTGCCCTGGATAATCTTTCTGGACCTTCTTCTAGTCACCATTCCACTTACCTCTTTTCTTCCATGGCTAAGACAAATGAGTGAGTAAATGAATGAACAAATGAATGAATGCAGACTCTTCTCTCAGCCTTCATCTTTCTTTCATACCTAGACCAGTAGCCACCCAGCCTCCTTCTGTTCTCAGTTGTCCACATGCAGCCTGACAAGCTCTAGGAAATATATCAGGTGACTTTATCACCATGTGAACACCACCAAGAGTTTACATGGAGCTCCAGGGTCCAAGTCAGGTGCTGGACACAGCCCTTCAATGCCAGAAGCTGTTACTGGTATTACATGAGATGCTGTCAACAGGTTTCTTTAAGTAGGATTACATTCTATGCTAAAGATAAAGCATAGTGCAGTAAATTAACAGACCAGCAATTCTAAGATGCCTTTGTAATATTTGACAACTGCTTTATAAATAGTTGTTATGTTGTTTAGAGTGAATGACAAGAAGAAAAATATACATTCTGTACAAATAAAGTTCTTTTCCCTAATAACTTGAGCTGAGTTTTGTCAAGTCCGTGGTTGAGGAGCCTTCCATTATGACAGGATAATGACAATGGACAAGCAGTCGGTTGTTTTTGAATATCGTTTTATCTTTGAGAATCTAAGATCTATGCAGGCTAGGAGCAAAAGTATGAGAGAGAGAGAGAGAGAGAGAGAGAGAGAGAGAGAGAGAGAGAGAGAGAGAAAGAAAGAGGAGAGAGAGGGGGAATAGGGCATAAGCTCTTACTTTCCTAGTTCCTCCTTTTTCCATGGTTTGATTTTAGGTAAACCTTGTCTGTTAAGGATCATCTGACAATGAAGAGTCAGATATACAGTAGTGGAGCACCGACTGCTTTGGGGAAAGGGGTAGCTGTGGTTAGATGATCAGGTGCCAGGGCTCCTGCTCAGAAACATGATGCTTTTCTAGGTTCCCTACTTTGTCTATTTTAGTTCCTCCTTTTTTTTTTTTTTATCTTTGGCCCTTCCTTTCTATATGCTCTTAACTAGATATGGAAAATGCCAAGGGTAAGCCTATCTTTTCTTCAATGATGTTACTTTATTGCCTGGAACGTCTTATACTGAATATAGGAAAGTCACAGAGTATTTGGGATTTTCTTTTCTCTATAGCCTGCTTTCCTGTCCCCTTTTTTTCCATCTCAATCCCTGACCCCAAAGAACATGCAAGTCAATTACTGAAGCAAAAAGGAACATAATTTTTGAAATGTGCAAGCCACAAAAAGCAAGACTGTCAATTTGTCTGATGTCCCGTGCATGACTGTAGTTTGACTTGGACCACATGCTCACTTCCATAGCTGGAAAGCACAGTGGAATAAGGGCAGATGGCTACTCATCTCCCCACATGGGGAGTTGGCTAACATGGACTATAGGAGGCGAAACATCCTGTAAACTTGGAAGCAATGATCGAGAGTGGCCTATGGAGCCATTCTTCACATCATTGGCAAGAGCTGAACTTAAGTGAACCTTAACACCAGAAGCCATCTGTTTTGAAAGTGAGCTGAGGTTAGCAGCCACAGTTACAAAGCCTGGGTCAGAGCTGCTCTGTGCCCTTATTTAGAGAGGGTTCAGGGAAGACCCAGCTTCCTCAGCAGCTCATGGATTCCTGAGTCAGACAACTTGCTCTTCGGGTTCTTGGCCAGTGTTCTTGTCTCCAGACCCTCTAAGCCCAGACTGTCTGGGCTTCACAGTGGAGTTTACACTAGTGCATTCCCTGGCTTGGATGGTGTGGTCTGATGAACATCAAATGATTCTGCTTGTGCTTGAAGCTGATCCACACAGCCATCCTGATTCAGACGTTATGCCAGCATTATTGGTCTACCAGATCAGACTGGTAATCTCTTATGAAGACATAACTGCTTCTTTCTGTCTTTGGGAGACAGCAATAGGGATCTCAAAGGGTTAGGCATTGCTTGTTTTGGCTTCAGAAAAAAATCCTTATGCTTTTGAAGATCTCTTTTTAATAAATATTTTATTTATTATTTTTATTCAATTTATGTGTTATGAGTGTGTTGCCTGCATGTATGTTAGTGGTACATTGACAAAATGAAGTTCTATGCAGCAGTAAAAAAAGGTGACATCATGAACTTTGCAGGTAAATGGATGGAACTGTTGGGAGCTGCGAAGTGCCACGCCTCAAAGATGGCGCCGGTTTCTGCCTCCCACCCTCACGGGGGTGAGCGCTCCTTGCAGTAAACATGTCCTTATTTGGTTTGGCCTTGCTGAAGCCCTCTGTTCCGCATAGAGATATCCTATCCTTGAGACCCACATGGTGGAAGTTGATTGGTTGTGACATGCCTTATAGGTGGTGAACCGGGAAGGGAAAGAGAGAGAGCGGATGTAAGGGTACCCGAATAAACTGCTCAAGGAAGATCGCTCTCGTGTCGCGTCTTTTTTTGCTGGACGAAGGGGGTCGCGACGAGTGGTGGCCCGTACGGGGAACCTCGCTTCTGATCAGAACCTTGGGCAGTCGGGGTGGCGCCGGTAAGTTCCCGGGTAAGGAGGGATGATAAAGGTCGCGGTGAGCGACAAGTCAAAGACGGCGGTAAAGCGGCAAGGATAAATTCGCTGTTTGGCGAATCAAAAGTGAAAGCTCATGGATTTGCGAGCCAAGATCAGTAGATGGAAGTATATCTACTTCTTGCTGGAAGTCTGTTTGTTAGTTTTCTTTTCTGGGTAATCGTTTTCTCAGTATTCTGCAGGGCATGTCACAAAGGAGTTAACATGGGGAACTCACCGACCCACCCAATTTTTTATGCCCTCAAAGACTTGCTTAAGGCAAAGGGGCTATAACTTTTAAAAAGAAAACATTGATTAATTTTTTGACAGAATGTGACCTTATTGCCCCCTGGTTCTTAGTGTCAGGGAGTTTGACAGTAACAAGCTGGGATAAATTGGGGAGAGATCTTGATTTTGCGTGGGAGCAAGGCACGCTTAAGGCTGGTACCCGCCCGATATGGAGGTTGGTGCGTGCCTGTTTGGGGGATCAAAATTGCTGTCCAGCATTGGAAAGAGGGCAGGAAAAAAGATCAAAAAGAGATAGTCAAATGGTAGAAAAGGAAGTGACCCATCTTGAAAGCTCAGATTCAGATCAGAGTGAACCTCAGGATGAAGAGGAGGAGATTTTTCAGTTGATCAGGAGTCTGAAACAACAAGAAATAGGGAGCTCTCCGAAGAGCACAAAACCTAAAAGACCATTAAAAGAGAAACCTCCGGGTTTGAGGCCGTGCCCTATGGCGCCTCCTCCTTATGACCCTCCCCCAAGTAGTCGGGGTGGCGCCTCTTCTATTTCCTTCTGCCCCGAGGTCTGGAGGGAAGTGGCCACAGCCTATCCAGTGTTTGTAGACCCAGCCAACAATAATCAAAGATATCATGAACCCCTTGACTTTAAAGTAATAAAAAATTTAGCTGAATCAGTAAGAGCTTATGGGGTAGGTGCCGCATTTACTGTTACACAAATAGAAAATTTCAGTTTTGCTTGACCCCAAGTGATTGGGCTCAATTGACAAGATCAGTTTTGAGCCCAGGACAGTATCTAGATTGGAAGTCCTTGCAATATGAGTTTGCCTGTGAACAAGCAGCTATTAATCTAAATGCTGGCCTCCCCCAGGATGCCTGGGATAGAGACATGCTTTTGGGGCAAGGCCACACTGCCAATCACCAAATTAATCTCCCTGACCAAGTGTATACTCAAATAAATAACATTGCCATTAGGGCTTGGAAAGCATTGCCAAATAAAGGGGAAGTAACAGGCAACCTAACTAAAATCATACAGGGACCTACTGAGCCCTTTTCTGATTTTGTTGCCAGACTTGTTCAAGCGGCTGGTAGGATTTTTGGTAATGCTGACACTGCCATGCCACTTATCAAACAATTAGCTTTTGAACAATGTACAAAAGAGTGTCGGCAAGCGATAAATCCTTATAAAAACAAAGGCATTGAGGCATGGATGAAAATTTGCAGAGAAATTGGCGGACCCTTAACTAATGCCGGTCTTGCAGCCGCAGTCATACAGCTTTCAAAGCAAAAGAAAAACCCAGGAAGATCAGGCGCTTGCTTTAGATGTGGTGAGTTAGGCCATTTTAAAGAGCATTGTCCTATGAGAAGGGAGAGGGAAGAATTGCAGCAAGAGTCAAACAGAGACAAACCAGACCTTTGCCCAAGATGTAAAAAGGGAAATCATTGGGCAAATGAGTGTAGATCAGTGAAAGACGTTAATGGTAAACCTCTTCATGCTGGTTATGGAGGAGCTCATTCAAAAAATGGGCTACAGGGCCCACGTCCCCAGGGCCCACAAATATATGGGGCAGTGGAAGACATCCAACAGGCCCAGAGCCCACGCAGGTGGCCCACCTTTGTTCCTCCACAGGACCGTGGAGAGCCACTTCGGGCTCCGCAGGATTGGACCTCCACTCCACCTGCAGGCTTGTATTAACCCCTAGCATGGGAGTACAGCTTATTGATACTGATTTTCATGGACCGCTAGAACCTGGTACTGTAGGGTTACTCTTGGGACGCTCATCATCTGCCTTAAAGGGGCTTCACGTCCATCCAGGAGTTATAGACCCCAATTATACAGGCCAAGTTAAAATTATGGTGGAGTCCCCCGTGTAAAATTGTTTCAGTCTCTCCTGGGGATAGAATTGCACAACTATTATTGCTTCCCAGTCTTCATGACAAATACCCTTCTAATTCTAAGGAAAGAAAAGACAAAGGATTTGGGTCTATGGGAGTTGACTCTACCTTTTTGGCTATGGATCTTGGTCAATGCCCAGTTTTAGAATTAAGCATTAAGAACAAAAAGATTCTTGGACTGTTAGACACTGGGGCAGATAGAAGTATTATAGCATTAAAAGATTGGGTAAAAGGATGGCCCATTCAGACCTCTGACCAGATCTTGAGAGGTTTGGGTTTTGCAAAGACACCTGATATGAGTGCTAGACTGTTAACTTGGAAAGACAAAGAAAGCCATACAGGTACTATGCAACCTTGTGTACTTGAACTGCTGATTTCTTTATGGGGAAGGGACATCTTACAAAACATGGGTTTTCACCTCACCAATGAATACTCAGACACAGCCAGAAACATTATGACGACAATGGGTTATATGCCAGGAAAATGTATAGGAAAATATCACCAAGGATGCAGTAGTCCGATTATTATTCAAAAAAGACAAGAAAAAGAAGGTTTGGGTTTTTCGTAGTGGCCACTGGGGACAGTATTCCCATTACTTGGAAGACAGAGGATCCAGTTTGGGTTCCTCAGTGGCCACTCTCCTCTGAAAAGATAATGGCAGCAAGAGAGTTAATACAGGAACAATTAAAATTTGGCCATATCCGACCGTCTGTGTCTCCTTGGAATACTCCCATTTTTATAATAAAAACAGAACTAAAAAAAAAAGGAGACCCTTCATGATCTCAGAGCCAGTTAGTTAACCAAACCAAATGGCAGGATTCTGGGACCGGTTCAGCGTGTGGTCCTCCCTCTTTTCTGCTTGCCAAGCTCATTGGCCCCTGTATTACACTAGATATAAAAGATTGTTCTTCTCCCTTCCTCTCTGTTCAAAAGTACCCTATAGGTTTGCCTTTCCTTGTCCAGCCATTTGCCAAATCAGAAACAACCCGTTTCTAGATTTGAATGGGTTGGTGTTGCCCCACGGTATGGCCAACCAGTCCCACCATAGTCCCACCATGTGTACTAGTTGTATGTAGACAATGCTTCCCTAATCCCAGTAAGACAGCAAATTCCTTCAGTTAAATGTGTCCATTATATGGATGATATCCTGTTAGCAGATAAAAATAAAGACACTCTAAATCATGCCCATTGTGTCATTTAAATACATTAGAAAGATAAAGTCCTATTTATGCTCCTGAAAAGGTTCTTAAAGGCCCCGATAATTAAATTACTAGGTGCTTCCACATTTTACCTGAATGCATTGTTCCTCAAAAGGTTAAACTAAGAAAGGATAAGCTTTCCACCCTCAATGACTTTCAAAGTTGTTGGGAGATATTAACTGCTGAGACCTTATCTTAAAATACCCAATCATATACTACAAACACTTTAGAGATCCTAGTGGGGAACCAGCTTTGGACTCCCCTAGACTTTGACTCCACGGCGGGGGCCCCGCATGCTGGGGAGGCATTGACAGAAGGCATTCTTGCGGCGAGGGCACCGGATGCTCCTATTTCTTTGTGTATACTTACAGGACAGTGGAAGGACGGACAGTCGGTCTGGGCGAGAGGCAAGACAATGCAGGGTGCATGATGCTAGCTTTTCCCCCTTTTTAGTACTAATCATCATGTCGACGTATGGGTACTCCGTACCCTATTGCCCTTAGATGTAGGAATAGCCAGTATTAATAAAATAGAAGTTTTTTCATTAAGTGGTAGTCCATATTTTCTTAAGTTAAAATATTAGCAAAATTCAAATGTGTTCAGATGTATAATCAGATAGAGGCTTGGTTTGATTTGCCAGAGATTCCTATGGACCCTGTCATTCTTCCAATGCCTCTTGGATTAGTGGATGGTGGCCACTAAGCATGGGGAAGAACAAGCACCCCGCCAACCTAAATATGCTCCACATTGTTTGGGCATTAATTGGGGGAATTCTGGCCTTGTGCCTTAAATAACTTGTCCTCCAATGTTGCCCAGGCCCTGACACTCAGCTACATATCAACATCCTCCTAAAGGAGGACTGATGATTGTTAATAACGCATTGATCTTGTCCAGAAAGAGATAGATATATTGTGACAAATAGCACAATTAGAATGTGAATTTAAACATTCAGCCTCTGCGTAACTAGTATTCAGTATAATAACTTTTCCCATGCTGCAAATTATCTAAACAACTTTCTAGCTATCTTCTAGGAAACTGGTCTGAGCGTTTGAATGATTGGTGACCCACTAAGAGTGGAAATAGTGAAGTGAATTCAACGCGAGTGGACCTGGACCTTGCCATCGGACTGTCATCCTGGATCCCAACAGCCATGAATCATCTCAAGGAAGGGCGGGGTTGGGATCTGGCATGCGTAATGTTGTTCTGTATCTTTCCTCTTCCTGTGGTTTGTCTTGTAATGAGTATATCGAAAGTGGAACATGGCTTTACTAGCACAGGCTTTTGCTGCCTTGAAGATGGACATTCCCCACAACTTGGCTCTCAATTATGCAAAAATCTTAAAGGTCGTGTCGCCCCTAAATGTTTCACATCCTACTCAGAGACGGCAACTTTCCTTCTACCTAAGGCATGGAACCCTCAGGGCGATGGGGTATCCTATGACGGGTTTAATGGAGGAATGATCCTAAGACAGGGGGGATTGTTGAATTCAGCCATCTGCCGCCTCAAGACCATGCTCTATTAAAACAAAAAGGGGGAACTGTTGGGAGCTGTGAAGTGCCGTGCCTCAAAGATGGCGCCGGTTTCCGCCTCCCACCCCCACGGGGGTGAGCGCTCCATGCAGTAAACATGTCCTTATTTGGTTTGGCCTTGCTGAAGCCCTCTGTTCTGCATAGAGATATCCTATCCTTGAGACCCACGTGGTGGAAGTTGATTGGTTGTGACATGCCTTATAGGTGGTGAACCAGGAAGGGAAAGAGAGAGAACGAATGTAAGGGTACTCGAATAAACTGCTCGAGAAAGATCGCTCTCGTGTCGTGTCTTCTTTCGCTGGACGAAGGAGGTCGCGATGTGGAACTAGAAGATATTATGTTAAGTGAAGTAACACAGTCCCAGAAAAACAAATGACGAATGGTATCCCTCATCTGTGGATGGTAGTGCCAATTACCTAGTTGTAAGTATTTCTTGTGCAGGTCCTTGAGCTTTTGTCCAAGTAGTTGGGAGTGATGCATATTGGAAACAACAACAACAGAAAAGACTGCATCAAAGAACTGACTGAAATGGTGAACTTCTGCTCGAAACAGTCAACTTCTATATTGAGAATTATGAGAAAGACTGAGAAAAAGATGAAAAACATGTTTAGCAGAATGCATGAGCTCTGGTGGGGTGGGGGGGAGGGAGGGGGAGATGGGTCTAGATTTGATTTGTAACATAATCTTGTAATATATATATATATAAAATTTTATTTTTTGGTCTTTTCGAGACAGGGTCTCCCTGTAGCCCCAGCTGTCCTGGAACCCACCCTATAGACCAGGCTGGCCTTAAACTCACAAGGATCCACCTGCCTCTGCCTCCCAAGTGCTCAGATTATCCTAATTAAAAATATAAGAAAAAAACTGTGACACTCAGGCCACCAGCAAATCTATAAACACATACCAGCTAAAACATCATTGAAAAATATACGATTTTATTTTTTGTACAGTAGTGGGGATCATGCCCATGCATGGTAGGCAAGTACTCTACCTCAGAGTAGCACTAAGCCCTAAAAATGTGGATTTTTCTAATATCCCCACCATCATTTTCAAGTGCTTGTTTCTGGAAAATAAGAAAAATATCAGAATTAAGAGCTGACCATCTGAATGACATGGCATTGTTTAGCTTCTGCATAGCAGAGGCTGGCAGTCCTGTTAATAGTCTGCAGGGAGGACTGCATCAATGGAGATGAGTTTTGTGACCATGGCTCTCAAGCTATCCTGTCCTATATGGACAGCTTCCGGGCCTGTGGGCTGCTCCTGAGCTTCTGTCTGGATTTCCCTCCCATCACTGGGTCCTTCCTGTATTTCCCCCACTTCTCCAAAGAGGCCCTACCCGGCCCCACAGGACTGACATGAGAGTGTGCTGGGGCAGGACCTGATCTTACTTAACCAAAGCCTCATAGTAGTTGTTTATAGGAACTGGGAGTAGGATGCACTGTCCCAGGTCCCACTTGGCTGAAGCCCTAAGGGTGCTACCCAGAGTGCTCCCCCCCACCAGCCCCCTGCCCCGGCACTGCCCTCCTTCAGTGAAAAGTCTGCTCTGAACAGACAAACCCCTACAGCATCAGCAGAGAGAAGGCTTTTCCCTCTTCCCAGTTGGCATATCTTCCAAGGGCTGCTCCAGCTCCAGAAACCCCCAAGGGAGGGGTTGAGGCCTATGTTGAGCCACTAGGATGCAGACATCTCCTACAGTACATCTTCCCTTCCCCTCATGAGAGGTGGCAGGGGCAGGGCTGGTAGGTGTCTTCATGACCACAGGGCCTGCACCAGCAGCGTGGGGACACAAATATGGAAAATGATGGCTGAAATTAGTGCAGAAAAGAAAATTTGCTTCCTAACATTGTTCATCACTCCTTAGGCAAAGTACTCATAATTTATAAATTTATAGCTCTACTGCCTTGTAGATGAATCTAGTCTTTAAAAAAATCTGTTTATGCTGGGTGTGGTGGTACACGCCTTTAATCCCAGCACTCAGGAGGCAGAGGCAGGTGGATCTTTGTGAGTTCAAGGCCAGCCTGGTCTATAGAGTGAGTTCCAGGCCAGCTGGGGCTTTAGGGAAACCTGTCTCAAAAACACAGACACACAAAATTCTGTTTAACTCAATGAATATATATTTAATTCAAACATCTCCTTATAAAATAAACAATGCTCTAAGATCCATTTTAAAGGGAAAAAGTGGGAAACAAAAATAAAAAACTGGGGCTACAGAAAAGGTTCAATGGTTAAGAGCACTTCACCCAAGAAATCTTGATAGTATGGTAGCCTAATAGAACCTGAATTATGGCAAAATCAGTTGACAAGCCAACGTAGTTGGGGAGAATTTCACAGGGTCCCACCTGTAGATGACAAGCTACAGGCAAGCAATGGATACTGAGGGAGGGAGAGTCTGTTCCAAGAACTAGTTCCCTGATAGGTTATCTAATTCTAATTGGTCAGCCCTAAACACATGTACACATAAGTACCAGTAAATGGACTCAGTGCATTGATTTTATATGTGTGTGTGTGTGTGTGTGTGTTTATGTAACAATAATAATCAAAGAAGAGGATAAGAAATTAAAAGGAGGCTTCTCTGTCCTGGACCCAGATTTAGACATTTGCAACCAGCCCAGGAGAGCTGGTAGGCAGACCCCACGTGGTGTGGCAGTTCTGTGGGTTCCATTGTTTCAGGGAATGCATGAGGTTGACCTCTGCTTGGTGGTGAGAGCCCCAAATTACACTGCAGCGGGAGCATTCCTTCCCTATATCCTAACCAGGGAACAACTGGGTCCCTCCCTTGGCTTCAAGTGGTGAATGGCCCTGTGGGTTCAAACCTGCCTGATTATTACCTGTCTTGGTTCTCTGGAGGAACTCTTGACTAGCCAAACAAGAATTAGCTGGTCCCTCCAGTATAAAATCAGAAGAGCCTGAAGCCTAGACCAACTAGCCTAATAATAAAACCATAGTAAGAAGACAACGAAAGTACCTAAAGAATACAAGCAAAGTCAGTCTTCAGTTCAACAAATACTTGAGCTTCAAATCAGAATCACAAACGACAAAAGAAATCCACATGACAAAAATCACAACAAAAAAATAACATGAAAAACCCAAATAATATATCTCCACTTGACCTGTCCCGTGGGTCGTCAACGGGAAGAGAAGGAGTGAGGGGAAGGGGCAAGAGACGCAAGGAATGGAGACAAGACAGGTTCTGATCAAGTCTCATTTATTGTAGGAACACAAGTAGAATATAAAGGGCAGGGAATGAGGAAGCATTGCCAAACCACAGGCACCTCAGTGCTTACATATTGGAAAGAATGTGCAGATACAGATCTTTACTTAAGGCAAACATTTGCAACACCTCCTGTGATAAGTCACAACAGACTTCAACCTCCTCGTGACTATTTCAGTGCTGGGAAGCTGCTAGTGGAAAATTACTAGATGGCCAAACTCGTCCAAGAGCCCCACATCCACTAAATACTACCAATCCTATAGAAGAGGGCTGCAATGAGGATGTAACACAGGGCACAGAATTTAAAAGAATGATCATAGACATGATCAAAGAATTCAAGGAATTTAAAGAACACACCAATAAAGAAATCAACGAACTAAAAGAAGATAGGGATAAACTACAAGAAGATAATGATAAACTTCAGACAGAATTCAAAAAAGATATAGAAATACTGAAGAAAACTCAGGCTGAAATGTAAAAGGAAATGGAATACTCAATAAGCCATCTGGAAAGGATGGGAGAAAGGCTCAGCAACAGAATGAATGAAGTAGAAAATAGAATATCAAGACTGGAAGATAAAGTAGAAGAATTGGATCACTCAAGCAAAGATTATGAAAAATTAAATTTAAAAACACAGGAATGGAATAATCAGGAAATGTGAGAAAAGACCACATGGAAATGAATCTGACAAGCTCCTGGGGCCCAGCTTATATGAACCTACAACAATGACCCATACAAGCTCAGCTGAACAAAAAAAAAACCTAGCACAGAACTATAGAAATGGGTAGCAGAGCCCAACCTTGGCTGAGGAAATATTGGCAGCAGATGGTAGTCAGGTGAGGAAGACTTGGCCTTCTTTAGAAAAGAGACTCCAGATAGGCTGACTAGCACTCAGGGGAGGAGCTGGCACTAAGGAATAAGCAGGGAGAGTAATTTGGCACAATGGACTCTAGCAGGAATGACAGAGGGGGTAGGAGGAAAGGGAGGGTGCCAAGGGGAGACATGGGTGTAATGGCGATGAAGACTGACTGAAAAATTGTGTATGAAACACATGAAAACATCAATAAAAAAGGAAATTGAAAGGGAGTAGGAAGGACATGGGAGGAGTTGGAAGAGGAAGGCAGGTTGGAAATGATGCAAATACAATACCCATGTATGAAATTATCAAAAAATTATACATAAAAATTAAGGTCTAAAAATTAATAGCATTTAATTTGTCTTGTATAATAAATTTATTCCTGTTCTAAATTTCTAAGGAAACTTTCCCTATATAATCTAAATATTTTTCCAGTTTATCTCATTTTTATTTAGTTTATCTGTAACTGATTTTTACGAATATCGTGATATAGAAATGCACTTCCTCATTTAAATGACTAGCATCCTTCTTCTCTTCCTCCTCTTCTTCCTCTTCCTCTTTCTCCTCCTCTTCTCCTCTTTTTCTTCTTCCTTCTTTTCTTTCAATTAAATTTTTTAAAATTTTTTAATTAATTTTATTTATTTCTGTATGTGTATGAGTGTACTGTCTGCATGCAAGTCTGTGCACCCGTGTCGTGCAATGCCGCGGAGGCCAGAAGAGGGTCTCGGATTCCCCTGGAACTGGAGTTCTCCTGGAATTGGAGTTTCAGATGGCTCTCAGCCGCCATGTGGGTGCTGGGGACCGAACCCGGGTCCTCTGCAAGAGCGGTCGGTGCTCTCAACCGCTAGACTTGAATATTATTCAGTAGTTCTGGCAATAGCTTCCTCTTTCTTTTTGTAAGAATGGACAGTATTCCAAGCTACAGTAAAACCATAATTTCGATATTTGTTTTTACTGTGGTGGAGTAACAGGGACTGGATTTACTCTTCTACCTTAACCAACAAGAATTCATGAGGATAAATGCTGGAGAGAGATTATGAACACCACAGATGTGAATAACATTCTCATTCAGGCGGATGTGGTAGTTAGTGATCTACACATGGATAAGCAGCAAAATTGAGAACTAAGTGGAAAAGAGCAGGACAACAATTCCCAAAATAATTCGGGAGCAGTAGGTACTCCCACCAACTGAAGGACAAGAATCCCAAGAGACTCAAGTCGCTGCAGTTGCTGTGGACCAGCTCAGTGGACTCAAACTAAATCCAAACAGTGGAAAAATGTTCCACAACGAAGACTAAAAATGTATTTTATTTTTTAATAAAGTATCTTATTTATTATTTTTATTTTTATGTGTATGGGTGTGTGGCCTGCATGTGTGCAAGTACACTCATGTCATTCATTGCCTCGGAGATCCAAGGAGGGCTTCAGATCCCCCGGAACTGGAGTTATGGATGTTTGTTAGCTGCCATATGAGTGCTGAGAATTGAACCTGGGTCCTCTACAAGAGCAATCAGTGCTCTTAACTGCTGACCCATCTCTGTAGCCCCTAAAGTACATATTTTAATGCAACAAAATTCAGCACCAATTATTCATAATTCTGAATGTCTAGCTTCTAGGGAGACATTTCTCCTAGCTCACCAGCCAGCCTTGCATCAGATAAGACCAACTTAAAAATCTATTATGTTTTCACACAGCTATAATAATCAAATTCAGGAAAGTTTCATTTTCTCTAGCATCAAAAAGAATAAAATACTTAAGAATGGCTGGGTGTGGTGGTGCATACCTTTAATAGTAGCACTCAGGAGGCAGAGATAGGGGGATCTCTGTGAGTTCAAGGCCAGCCTGGTCTACAGAGTTCCAGGCTAGCTGGGGCTGCAGGGAGACCCTGTCTCAGAAAGACAAAAAAAAAAAAAAAAAAAAAAAAAAAAAAAAACAAAAAAAAAACAAACAAACAAACAAAAAAAACTTAAGAATGGATTTTACACAAAGAATACTAACCCATATATCAAAATCTCTAAAATGCTGTCAAGGGAATACCTAGAGAAACAAAAGCAAAATATTATAATCATGGGTTTGAAAACCTAACATTGTCAAAGTGACACTATTGATGCTACAGATTCCCTATCAGAATTCATTCTGACTTCTTGATTGAAAATGATCATATTATCATAAATTACCTTGAATTTCATGGGACCCTTACTAATCTCCCACAAAAACCATAAACTTGAAAATTGAAACAATGTAGAGAGTCACAACTCCTAACACTAAAACTTCCTACAAAGTAACAGTGATCAAAATGGTACGATTCTGGCACAGGATAGACATAACAGAGCAATGCCATAGAACTGCAGGTTCAGAAGCACATCCAAATATACACGATCAGAATTTTTTTGATAATTATATAAAAACTAAACTTTCAGCAGGGAAAAACATATCTTTTCAAGACATGATATTGATATAACTATATAGGTCATGGAAAAAAAGTTAGACCCTGAATGCAATAAAAATTAAATGAGCAGAGAACATGAGAAAACATTTCTCCAAGAAGGATATGCAAGTATCTAATAAGTACATGACATTAGAGAAATGCAAACCTCTCCTCCCCCACCCACAGTTGGTCATCATTTTATAGCTTCTGAAATTGTTAGAATTAAAAAATCATACAATAACAAGTGTTGGTGAGGATGAGGAGAAACTGAAACCTCAACACACTACTGATGTTAATGCAAAATGACACAATCACTTTTGAAAACAGCTTAGGACTTCTTCAAGAGATTAACTATAGATTCGTCATATTACTCATACAATTCATTTTTAGATAGAAACCCAAGAGAAATGAAAATATATGTCCCAAAGCTTACAGAGCACTTTAAGGGTTTTTTTTTATTATTATTTATGTGTGTGTAGTTGTTATAGTATGTACATGTGTGCTTGTGCATATGTACATGCTGGTGCCCTGGGAGGCCAGAAGATGGGGTCAGATGCCTTGGAGCTGGAGTTAGAAGCAGTTGTGAGCTGCTAATCTGAGTGGCAGGAACTGAACTTAGGTCCTCTACAGAGTAGCAGGTATTCTTAACCATTGGTCCTTCTATCGGCCCTAACATGAGCATTGATAATATCATTATTCATAATACCCTGAAGGTAGAAACAACTTAACTGTCCATCACTGGGGGAATGATACTTCGAAATAGTCATAGTTCCTGAGTTGACTTCTATCACTGTAACAAGGTACCAGAGATGAATTAAAAAGAAGAAAGGTTTATTTAGGCTCACAGCTTTGTAGTCTTTAATCCATGGCTGACTGGCTCTGCTGCTTTGAGCCCATGGTGATACAGTACATCATGGTAGGACCATGTGATAGAGAAGGCCTGTTCCTCTCATGTCTGGGTGATAAAGGGGGAGAAGGAATCATCTGAGGCTCCACAGCTCCTTCCCATCATTCCTGCTGATCTAAGACATCCCCACTCTTCTGGCTTCCACAACCTCCCAACAGCACCAGGTCGGGGACTAAGCACAGGGACTTCTGTCAGAAGAGACAGAACATGCAAGGAATTTAGAAAGAGCAAAAATCTTGATGCATTTGACAATATACATAAACCTTGAGAACATGTTTCCAAGTACAAGAAGCCACATCCAAAGGCACAGATGAAGAGTTTAAAACCTCAGCCAAAGACTTTGTCTACATAGGAAACCTTCAGACAAACACCAAAGGTAAGCATCACTAAGTCTGTTAATGTCATCTGAAACACTTTCTGCAGTAATCTATTCTATCATTATCATCTAGCCTCCAACCCTGTCTGTAAACAAAGTAAAACTGTTCAACAGAAGAGAGCTAATTAGATTTCATCTCACGGCCCTGCCTGCTCCCAAGCTGCAGCTTGGTAAACTGTGCTGCAGTGAAAGTTAGCCTAAGGCTTTGGGGCCATCACTGAATCTCAAGATTTTACTGTCAGAACATGTCTTGTATGTTTAACTATCACCAAAATATTGAATCAAGTAAAGTTACTAGGGTGACTGTGGCTTGGTAGGAGCCAGATACACTCACAGGCTGAAGGAGATCAAGATATGGAAGGGAACATCAAAAGCTGTGGAAGGGAACATCAAAAGCATCCCTCGTGATTCTGGTCATGATGCATGCAGCAACTGGGCACACACCTAAGAGCCCGTGGGGAGGGAAAGGAAAAGACCAAGCCCTGTGCCTTCCTCTGGGTCACCTGGTTCTGTCCCCACCTGTGTGGATGGCCTGTAGCATCTGTGGTCTGAGACAGCTGGGTGTTTTCCATGGATCTTTTCACATACCACTTTCCCAAAATCTTTTCCTTAATATATATATATAATATATTAATATATATTATATATAAATATTATATATTATAAATATATAATATATATTAATATATATATTAATATATAATATAATATAATATAATATAATATATATATTCTTTTCAAGGTTTATTTTCGGCCAAACATTTTATTCACTCTGCATAGAATTTTAGAACTATCTATTTAGAAAGGGAACAAGAGACCTAGAGAAATCCTACAGACTACTTATCCCTCTATATACACAAGAGGCAGGTTCCAGGACCCCCATGGGCACACAGATTCTCAGTGCTCTGGTGTGGTGTTTGCATAGAACTTACACACTTATGTGCTATAAATAATCTCTGAATGACTTCTAACAACATGACAATGGCAATGCTATATAAATAGTTGCTACGCTGGATTGTTTAAGAAATAATGGTGGGGCTGGAGAGATGGCTCAGCGGTTAAGAGCACCAACTGCTCTTGCAGAGAACCCGGGTTCAATTCCCAGCACCCACGTGGTGGCTGAGAACCGTCTTTAACTCCAGTTCCAGGGGAATCCGACCACCCTCTTCTGACCTCTGCGGCATTGCACGACATGGGTGCACCAACCTGCATGCAGACAGTACATTCATACACATAAAATAATAAATAATAAAAAAATTTTTAAAAAGAAATAATGGTGAGGGGGGAAATCCATACATGTTCAGCACAGACGCACTTTTCACATGAGATTTTCCCCCACTGGGTGGCAGAGCCTGAGGATGCAGACTCAGTTGATTCACAGGGCTGACTGCGGATGATAGCAGGGTAGGGGTTTTCATTCACTCACCATCTGCCATGTACAGGTTTTCATTCTACAAGCAAAATGAGAAAAAGAAATCCCCCCCCCTTTTTTTAGACATCCCTTTTTTAAAACTTTTTCCCCCAAATGAAATAACACACACACACACACACACACACACACACACACACACACACAGCAGAAAGTCATTGTGAGTGTTAGTGTTAATTTTCAACTTGACAGAATCTGAAATCACCTGGAGATAGGCATTTGGGTATGCCTATGAGAGATTATCATGACTGAGTTCACCGAGGTAGGAAGACCCGCCCTCCGTGGGTGGGTCCATTCCCTAGCTTGGATCATGGACTGCATACAATGTGAAGCACGCGGAACAAAAGCATGCATTCATCCCCCTGTGTTCCCTGTTTGTGGATGCGTGTGGGCTGCACTTGGATCAAGTTAATTCAGGGAGGCTTCCTTGCTGCTGACTATCCTCCCCAGAAAATCCCTTCCTTTTCGGCCCTGCTTTATGTTCAGGATGTTTGGGCCAGTTGCTCATTTGTTTGGCATAAAATACGCTACTTATTGAAGATTTTACATAGTGTGGTATTGGCTGAAATTGGTTGTTACAGCCGTCTATTTTGGAATGACGACGTCTTGCTCTTAAAGTTGCTACGTCTTTCCCAGTGCACCTCTTTTATACACATGCCTCTGTAAGGAGCAGGGTTCCTAGTGAAACAGAGGAAGCCAGCTCCAAATACAAGTTGATACATAGGTATTGAACTTAGACCTGTCATTACCAGGCTGCATGAAATGGAGCTAGTGACATAATCTCTTGTCCTCAGTCCCTTCATTCCTTGTTTTTCCCCCTTTTTTGTTGTTTTAGGTATTCGTTTGCTTGCTTGCTTCATGAATACTAGGTAAACGCTCCTTCTGACCTCTAGGCTCATCACCATATCCTCATTTCTAAAAATAATGATGACAATGTCTAGCTTCATGGGTTGGGTATGGGGATTAAAACAGACTGGAACAATACTACATGGGCTTCAAAACAATGTCTTTCATACCTAGGAGTTGTCTGGAACGGATATTTGCAACAAGAATAACCTGGTATGCATCTGATGAAGCACAAACATTTCTAATATCTTCATGGAGATACAGTTTGTGTCTCTAGCAAGAACGTGGCCAGCTGCCTTTCAGTTGTGTGCTCTGAATGGCTGCTTCCTGGGCACATGTCTGAAGACAGACCTTTGTGTATGCATCAAGGCCAATACCACTTAGTGTCTGTAACACTAGCATGCAAAGTTTTTCAGCTGAAGCTACTCATGACATGCCCAGGCCTGTTTTAATCTATGCTGTGGCAGCTGGTTATCTGTATTTTTCATTTATAATTTGTTTTTAGAATTTCATATACAAGTACTGTATATCACTTAACCCCTCCCTTTTCCCTTCCTTCTCTTCCCACATTTCCTCTGCTCTCTCTAAATTTGTGATCTCTTTAATTATTATTCTTACAAATAAGCATATGTGTCTATACTAATTATATAGTATATACTATATAATTATATACTATATATATAGTATATATAATATATAGTATATACTATATATTATATATACTATATATATACTATATATAGTATATAATTATATAGTATATATAATAGTATATATAGTATATAATATATGATACTATATATTATATATATATATATATATATGCAACCTACTGAATCCATTTAGAAGCAATTTAGGAGTAACCACTAAGGATTAGATAACCTGACAGGAAGCTTGTCCTTGGAGAAAACCAAACTTCCTCTCTCCTCAGCCATTGATTGCTTACAATTCTTCCTCTAGAAGTGGGACCTTGGGAAATTTCCCCATCCATGTTTCTCCATCAACTGTTGTCATTATGCAGGTCTTGTTTATTCAGCCATACTGCTGTATGTTTAAAGGTGTTTCTGATAATCAGCCTAAGCATGGAATTATGACTGTAAGAAGATGTTTCCCACAGTAGCCTGGGGTCTTGGTGAGTCTCACAAAGCTGTTCTGTGTGATCTGTGGAATCCAAGGGGCATGGAGTAAGTTCTTGCACAGAAGGGTTCTGAGGGAGTGAGGGATGAGGGAGGTTTTTCTTTTCTACATTCTGTTGCTACTTTTAAAATTATATGAACATAATAAAAACATACATTATTAACATTTAAAAATAGATATTTCACATATGGAGCTGTGGAGAATTTCTTTGGTGCCAAAAAGCCATGGGTGGGGGGAGAAACCCAAAATTATGAGATTTGATGTGTGAACTTAGCCTGCAGGCAACTTTTTCTCAAATTCATGTTGTTCAAGAGGTTTTGAAACATTTTTCTCATCAGGTTCACAGGTGGGAAACTTCTTTCACACCTTTTCTACAAAGAGGAAAATTTGCTTTTATGAGAACAATAGAGAAAACATTCAGTCTTACCTTTCTTCTTTCTTTCTTCTTTCTTCTTTTCTTTTCTGTATTTCTTTCTTGAACAAGACTACAGAGAACATTCTAGAAAATAATTAGAACATGCATCAAGAGGCTCATCACCAGTGGGCACATAATAGCAAGGTTAGCCTTGTTATCTCTGTAATCCTATACTGTATATTTTTTTACAATTCGAAGAGACAATCAATGTGACTCACTTTTCAATTTGTCATAAAACATATCCAGTAAACAATTAAGCAAACTATAAAACAAATCATCAAAAATTTTCTAAGAATCTGAAAGGCACATCCAAAATTGCTTCAATAACCAAGGGACTTATAAAAGCTTTGATAAGGTGAAGAATTTCGCACAGCCTTCAGGAAATGCTCAAAACGGTCCAATCCTTTCTAGTTTTTCTCAACAGCCTTTATTCCTCACTTCTATGTCTATGCTTCAGTTTTAAATTATAAAAGTATATTAATTTTTAGTTACCATTTAAGCCTTTGACTCTAAAATCTCCTGGAAGCAAATTTTGGAATCTTTGAGTCAGATGTTTATTATGTAAGTGCGCATCAAGAATTCATAAGTGGGAAATATATTAGGATATATTCTTCTTTTAGGGTATCATTCTTTCTTCTTATTTTTTGTATCGTTCTTCGATACCAAGTCTTTTGTTAAATATTTATTTAGTCAAAGTTTTAACTTAAAAAGAAACATTAATTCCACCATGCTGTGGCTACAAATCCCATTTTTAAAACTTTTTCTGCAATGTCATTCAAATTAAGTATCATTTGAATCTGTTTTAATAAATGCTAAGAAACACACAAGCCATTGTTCTTGGCTCTTTACCCAGCATGCTCTAGTCACCGTCATGTTGTCTGAAGGTATCCTTCCCTGGTGAGCCATGCCGGTAACTTCACTTAACCCAGAAAAATTGAAATTTAGATAGTAGCTCCCAAATGTTACGCAACACAGAAGCGCTTCAGGTTCTGACAACTTTGGGTGCCAGGTAGATCTGAACAGATTAAGTGTAATTGCTTTAGTTTAGTAACCTCTTTTCTGTCTTAATTTCCCTGAAGTGCCCTATGTGGCCCAGTCTTTAAATAAGAAGCCCTCCAAAGTGCCAGTAACCGGTCTAGGTAAATATGAAGGAATTAGCATAACAATCAAGAGCTTTGCAGGGCAAAGCCAGCATGTGAATGATTTGTGATTCAGCAGTTTCATTAAGAGTGCGCAGTAGATACTGGATAAAGTGGTGCATGGCTAAGGTATCTGCACTCAGGAGTCTGAGGAAGGAGGAGTCCAAACCACAGGTCCCCTTGGTGTACACAGTGGGATCCTGTCTAAAAAGAATAAAAGGGGCCGGGCGTGGTGGCGCACGCCTTTAATCCTAGCACTTGGGAGACAGGGGCAGGCGGATCTTTGTGAGTTCAAGGCCAGCCTGGTCTACAGAGTGAGTTCCAGGACAGCATGGGGCTACCAGGGAGACCCTGTCTCAAAAAGACCAAAAAAAAAAAAAAAAAAAAAAAAAAAAAAAAAAAAAAAAAGAATAAAAGGGGTTGGAGAGATCGATCAGAGGTTAAGAGCACTGGCTGTGCTTGCAAAGGACCTGGGCTTGATTCTCAGCACCCACGGAGACTAATAACCATCCATAACTCAAGTTTCACAAGGAATCCAGTGCCTTCTGTTAGGTCGAGGCAGGGATGAAAAGCTAAGACGGCATAGACCGGAAGCACCCTCCCTTCTTTCCGGGTCCGGAGCTTGCGTTTGCCCATGAAAAATCACTGTATGGAGTTCCAAATTCCGAGACCTCCAGATCTGAGACCGACCTCAGGGTCCTGACCTGATCCGATTGGCCAGATTCCAACATGTCACCCTCTCCCTTCCCCTGGCTTATAAAAGGTCCTCCTCGCCTCCCAGACATGTTCTTTCTCATGGTCCTCCACCCCAAAGGGCCATGGAGTCGCCCTAGAGAGAGCGTATTTCCTGGAATAAATGCCTGCCTTTGTTTACTTTTTAATTCAGACTGATTTAGCCTTTTATCTGGGCGTCGGATGGATACCTCTTACCCTCTTCTGACCTTAATGGGCATTGCATGAAATGGGTGCACTTACATACATGTAAGATACTTTCCTACACATAAAATAAAAATAATAAAATATTTTTAAAAGAAAAGAAAAATATTCTGACTACAAACCACTGACTTAAAATAGGCTTTTCAGAGAGACTGGAAGTCTGAAAACTACATATATAAAATATTTTTGTAAGGTTATAAAATAAGTGTGACTTCCTTCAAATTAAAAACTGTAAAGACACTAGTAAGATTATGAATCAGATATCAAAAGCCTGGGGGAAATATCAAAATTCAAATAAAATATGCTTTCTACTGAATATGTCATTTTAACACTCCCGTAGGTTGAGGACCCACAGGTCAAGGACCAATAGGAAAGAGACCATCTGCAAATATTTTTGTGCTGGGCTATTTCTTTTTTGTTTTTTATTTTTTTATTTATTCTTTTATGTATATGAATGTACTGCCTGCATGTAGGTTTGTGCATCAGTGTCGTGCAATGCTGCGGAGGTCAGAAGACGGCATTGGATTCCCCTGGAACTGGAGTTAAAGATGGTTCTCAGCCGCCATGTGGGTGCTGGGGATCGAACCTGGGTCCTCTGCAAGAGCAGTCGGTGCTCTTAACCCCTAGGCCATCTCTCCAGCCCCAGTGCTGGGCTATTTCTGAGCTCTCTATTTTCTTCCATTTTTTCTGTCTATTCTTTTTCCAAGACTGCATCATTTTAGTGAACATGGCACAGTGATTAAGTGCTGAGGCTGTGTACTATGGTGGTTAGATGAGTTGTCAACTTGACACAATGTAGAATCACCTATGGGCATGTCTGTGGAGATTGATTACCTTAATTGATGTGAGAAGAGCCACCCTACAGGTGAGCAGCACCACATCCTGGATTTGGATCCTGGGCTGTACAGAGTGGAGAAAGCGAGCTGGCTAGGGCAATGCACATGTTCACTCACCTCTGCTGCAGCCGCTGTGACTTCTCAGCTATGCTTGAACCCTTCCTCTCCTCTCTTGCTTAGTTAGGCGTTTTATCACAGCAACTAGAAATGAAATTGATAACAGCAATGTGACTTTTGCTTTGTTGCTGGTAGAGCTGCCAGGAAAAGGGGTGAATGAAAATATTTATTCACCAGGAGATAATCATACTTCCTCAAAATTATAGAAATAGGGATATTTATACTGGAAATACTTTGTAAAATGTATATTCTTCTTAAGTAATTAGGGAAAGTTGGAATACAAATGTCTTAATTTTACCAACTCAAAATTATAAAACAAAGTATTTTCTAAAATAAACTATGATTTTAAATCTTCATCTTTAATTTCTTTCTTCAGTGTCTTAAAGTTTGTTTTTTTTTAATTTTTTTTATTAATTTTATTTATTTCTGTATGTGTATGAATGTACTGTCTGCATGCAAGTTTGTGCACCCGTGTCGTGCAATGCTGCGGAGGTCAGAAGAGGGTCTCGGATTCCCCTGGAACTGGAGTTCTCCTGGAATTGGAGTTTCAGACGGTTCTAGGCCGCCATGTGGGTGCTGGGGATCGAACCCGGGTCCTCTGCAAGAGCAGTCGGCGCTCTTAACCGCTAGGCCATCTCTCCAGCCCCTTAAAGTTTTTATTATACAAGTCCTTCACTGCCTCAGATAGCTTTATTCCAAGATATTTTATGGGTTTTGAAGCTGTTGTGAATGGGCTTATTTCTCTACTTTCTTTCTCAGTATGTTTGTTGTTGGCATATAGGAAGGGTACTGATTTGGGGGTGTTAATTTTATATCTTATTACTTTGATGAATGTATTTATCAGCTCTAGGAGTTTTCTGGTAGGGTCTTTAGGGCCTTTTATAGAGAGAATCTAATCATCTGCAAATAAGAACACTTTGACTTCTCCCTTTCTAATTTGCATATCCTGTATTGCCTTAAATATTTAAAGTGTTAAATGATGACAACTTCATCCCATCCCAGGTAAGTAGAAACCTCAGGCAGGAATTTTAGGCAGACCTGACATTTTTATCTCTATAGCATAAAGTAACTTTTCACACATGGTGAACATTTATAATAAGAAGCGAGATGTTTATCTAATGCTTATGTGACATGACATTCAATAATATCGTTTCAACTCACAAGATTGTGACAGTCATCATGTATAAAACAGACCTATGAATAAAATGTGATAAATTTCCCCAGAAAATCTTCAACCTTAAAGCCTTGTTTCAGCTCAATTTTGTAATTAAAATCACACAGGATTATTAATGACAGTTCCATCAACTACTGGAAAAGTTAGTGTTTCTGTGGTGCCAGTCTCTGGACTTTGTAAGGTTCATTAGATAAAGGAAAAGACAGACAAGGAAATGAGGGACTTGACAAAGGATAGGTTTAATCCAGAAAATACCCGCAGAACAGAAATCTCTAGTTTGAGAAGCTAGAGGTCATTGTCTGCTTTACAGACTAGAGAAAGTTATGAGAGAAAAAAGGAGGGAGAGGAAGAGAACTGACAAACTTCCCTTTTTTGGCCTGAGATTGATCACTCTCTCTAATGGGAATGACCAGGGAATAAATAAAAGTGTCAGGTGATCAGTGTGGGACCTGATATTTCATTTGACTGGAGCATTAAGGGAGCTGGCTTTTTGCCCTGATACCCTACAAGGCCAGGGGTCAAGCCAACCTCCACCCCACATCCCCATCTGCCAGTTGATAAAGCCCTGCAGCCTTGCTTTGAGGATGTGGGCAAAGGGTGTCACATTCCTTCAATATCTAAAGAGTGCATCTTAGTTTCTGGAACCAACTGGAGCCTCGGTGGCTTGCCCTCCATGCTTCCTGCTTTCACGAGCTGGGGTGGAGGAGTTGGGTTTTGGTGCTATGCTTACCTTGATCTGTCATTCTGTCCCTACCTGGGGTGAGTAGACATTTTATTCACATCTCCTCAGAAATAGTGTCACACATCAAATGGGATAGCAGGTTCGTAAAGCATTTATAGTAACAACAAAGAAAGTCATAAATTAAGGCACTTTTCAAATACATTGGTAGAACTTGTCAATAGGCAGGTTATAGCCATAGGCCTCAGATACTATCTGATGGCACTCTTAACCTTTTAATTAGTGGAAAGTACTGTCCATTTGTACATTCCAAAAGATTTATCGAATGGTCACAAAGATGTCAGATCACATACAGAGGTGGATAATAAATGACTATTAAGAGGGCTTAAGATGGTCCAAGATAAACCGTAATTAGGCTCTGGACCTGAAACTCTAGTCTTTCCATAATCATTGATGTTCTAATTAGCTAATCAGCCTTGCAAAAGATTTAATGTAAGGATCGAGTTCTTCCCAAGAGCTTTTATTCACATACTGATGCAGGTGCACGTATGTGGGTCACCACTCTCCTATAAGTAACCCCTCCCCTGTGCTCTGTACCAGTCTAGATCAGTTTAGCCAAGTCAGTTCTGAACATATCTCAGCTTGGAGTTCTTACCCATTACTCTCTTTTCTTTGCTTAAGCTGACCAATCCAAAATTAGGGAAGAGGGACCTGCCCCATACTACCAAGAATGCTTAAAAGACCCAGCCCTCCTAGGGGCTTTGGCTTTTTCAGTTTCTAAATCTCCTACATTCTTGTGGAGGGTGTGTGTGTGTGTGTGTGTGTATGTGTGTGTATGTATGCTTCCTTACTTTTAATAAAGTTTGTTGCCTGTTGTGCCTAAGATTTTTTTTCCTACCTTTAATTTTTTTTCCCTACCTTTAATTCTTTAATTGATGGAATAAACAAACCCAATCAAGACAGGAGCCTGATCTGGGCTAACTTTCACACCCAGGCTCCAGGACGGAGAATCCAACCACCAGGCAATAACTCAATCCTGAGGAGAGCACCACATAGGAATTCCTGTAAATGGGGAGGCAGAAAAGAGGATCCCACAGGAGATAAAGCCTGCCAGCAGCCTAGAAAACATTTGACCCACAGCACTGAGCTGCTTATTGTCTAAGGAGCTTGTACTGATTGCTAATAAGTCTTTCTTTTACTTTCACAATATTTTGTCCTTTAATTTTTAAAATTTTATATAAATGCCTGTTTTGGCTGCCTGTGCACCATGTGTGTGCAATGCCCACAGAGGCCAGAAGAGGGCATTGGATCCTTGGAACTGGAGTTACAGATAGATGCTAGCCACCATATGGGTGCTGGGAACCAAACCTGGATCCTCTGCAAATGCATCCAGTGTTCTTAATCATTGAGTCATCTCTCCAGCTGCACTATCTTTAATTCTTTAATCAACGGAACAGACAAACTGGAGCCCTAGACAGTAACATCTGGGATTCCCCGTATCCTACCTACACTTACCCTCACCTCCCTACCCTCATTCCAACTCCACCCTGATACTCACACCCAGGACAAGACCAATATTGATCTATTCTAACTGAAAAAGAGCCAGAGGGGAAGAGACAATCAATCAGTCGTCTGGCACTTTTCCTTGGCTCTTGGCTAGCGTGGCTGAACTCTCAAGCAGATCTCTCTTTTTTCTTTCAACATGAGACTAGACTCCTGTGTCCTAGGAAACACTGGAGAATTTTCTTCCCCTTCATTGTAACTTGAGAATGTGATTCCTATGTCCCAGTCTTCCTCCAGGAGATCTGTCCTCTGTGCTAGGGAAGCAGACACAGGAAGATCACGAGGTTGAGGCCAGCTAGAGACACTTCATTTCATACCGTTTTTTTCCCCACTAAGCAATATCAAAACAAGTGAGGACAAGTGCCAATAACTCACTTATGACACAGCAGTGACTCTCTTGACTATAGAGCAGAAGGCCCAGGGGCTAGGTTCTCTGACTAGACTTACATGGAAAGCTTAAAGTAACCCAGTGTCCAGGCCGTAGCCACAGACTAACTGGGACATGACGCAGGCAAGCAGAAATTTTATACACCTGGGTGCTCTGTGAAACAACTGGGCTTGAGAACTTTTGCAAAGTTCAGAGCATGAAACCAATGGTAAGTGAATTCATAAAATGCAAAGGAGGTTTTATTTTATGTGAAACATCATGGTGTGAGGAAAAGGTGCTTTTTATCACCTAAATGTAAACAGGTTTCACAAGGAGCCATATGTGAGAGTCTATTAATTTTTCCTGGTGGAACATATGTCTCAAGGTGAATAGGGGCCATGATTTATTTCATATTTGCGTGATCTGGAGGATCTTGTATGAAGAACTCAAGGGTAGGGCAAGTGTGTCACGAGATCCCCCAGCCGACCATGTTTATGGCTTATTCTCTTAATCTCTTTATACTGCAATGTCCACAATCACCATTGTGGGAAATGCTAACTCCGTTATTAGCTTCTAGGTGGTGTTCTCCTACATCTAAGTTATCCATGGCTTCATAAATCATTGACTGTATTTGAGGTTGTACTGTTTCTTCCCAGAATTCATATGTAGGAGTTACAACCACTAATACTTCAGAATTTGACTGTCTTTAACAAGGTACTCAAGTTAAAATGAATTATCTGACTGAGTTCTAAATCCAATCTGCCTGTTTTTCCTATCCAAAGAGGTGAGCAGGACACAAAGGCAGAGGAAGGAGCCAGAGAGGCAATGTCGTCTGCAAGGCTAGCAGAGAGGCCTCAGGAGAAATAAGCCTTGATCTTAGTGTTCACCTCCAAGAACTGAGAAATAAAATTCTGTTGCTTGAGCCACCCCTCTGTGATACTTGTTCAATAGGCCTCCCTAGCAGCCTGACATATATTATATAATATATAAGTATATCATAATATATATATATTTCTTTAAAAAATTTAACAAGCATTTACTTAGTACCTACGAAAATAGCACAAGTTTGACTCAGGGACGCCTCACTTCTTTCTCCATTGATGAGCAAGATCCTGTATCATGCTTTTGTGAAGAGAAATCAGATGTTTCTTTGTGGTTTTTCTTCTCCAGAATCTTTGTCATACATTATACCCATTTTACCAAATTTCAAATACTCACTTCCATGTCATGTCACTTAGAAATGAAAGTATAAGCTCCCTATGTATCACCATCCCACACTGAACTGTTCAGCTCTTAGTTGGGGACGTGCTTATCCCTGGGGCACTATGTGATTATTTACAACTATTTTTTTTAATTTTTTGCTAACAGCAATTTTTATTATTTCACTGATAAAAAGCTGTACTTGTGATGAATTTCACATTAAATTTACAATGGTAGAGATGATACATAAATTATATAGGTCACAACATTTTCTATTTTATACTATTTAGAATCAAATTACTTTGATGTGTCCAAACAATGACATAGGTTCTTAATAGATGGCAGAGTCCAAATATGTAAAATATAGCTTCTGCTTTTGACCATGGTGCTTTAAAATTTTCAAACAGGGGCTGGAGAGATGGCCTAGCAGTTAAGAGCACTGACTGCTCTTGCAGAGGACCCAGGTTCGATCTCCAGCACCCACATGGCAGCTGAGAATCATCTGTAACTCCAATCCAGGAGAACTCCAGTTCCAGGGGAATCTGACACCCTCTTCTGACCTCCGCAGCATTGCATGACACAGGTGCACAGACCTGCATGCAGACAGTACATTCATACATATAAAAAATAAATTAAAAAAAATTTTTTAATGTCAAACATGCATTAATATATTCTAGTTTTAGGGAATATATTACACATGGGCATATCTTGCATTCAGGGAAAAGCCCAAGCTGAATTTAGCATAAAGTATTCCTGCCCTCAAAATTAATCTCAAATAGAACTAGAGTACAAATAAACAAGTATTTTTGCATTAGTACTCCCCAGTAATAAAATATACAATCGACAATACAACAAATAAAATAAGGAATAAGAGCATCATTAGTAGCCAAAAAAGTGTTGTTTTTTTTATTTTCACAGATCACAGGAAGTTTAACAAGCAGATCAGTCATGCTACTTGGAATGATTAGACAGACTAAAACAAATATGAAATGAGTAATTTTTTAAAGTCTTGAAGGTGTCTGGAGGTGCTGGGTAAAACACATCACAGGTAAGGAATGGGAAACCTACTGCAGCATTTCTGAAAGGCACAATCTATGGACGGGAGACCTATTAATAAACCCTTTCTGATGTGGACAAAGGAACATGGTGAGATGTCTTCTTTTAAAGGAAGAGACCTTCACAGATTGGCTCCTCAGACTCAGATGATCCCCGCCTTGAGTGCAAATGTTCCAATGTGTTATGAGCATGCTTGTTAATTTGTTCAGTTTATTTGCTAGACTCAAGATTTGGAAGATAGTCTCGAATCTTCTGATTAAGCTTGTTCAAAACCAGAATTGTTACCACATCATTTTCCTTTTCATGAAAAAGATACATCTGTTCAGAATCTCATACAACCTGAACTTGTAAAGATGGGTCCATGCACTGATTTGCTTTTTTACCGCTTTCCTTAGGCACTCCATGACCACGAAGCTCCTCTCCATTTTTGTCTGCATTTCTTCCAGACCAGAAGAGAGGAGCACAAGTGCTCACAGCTCAGCCTTGATCAGTTTTTTTTCCAGAAGTTTTGATGCAGCAAGTGCACACTTGAGTCCTCAAGGGCTCATGATTCTCTCCACTGAAACACTTCATCCTCTCAAAAGTACCAATGATCGAGGTAATAGCAGCCAGTTGTGCTTGAGAATCACTGATTTCATCTTCACATAGAGAAAATTCCTACTTGCAGTGGGCTCGGGAGTCGCCATGGCTAGAACACAAGCTCGGGATGAGCAGGTAAAGCTCTTGGATGAAGCCATACAAGCTGTGAGGGTTCAGTCACCCCAGATGAAATGATGCCTGGACAAAAACAAGCTGATGGATGCTCTGAAACAGTCCTCTAATATGCTTGGTGAACTCGGGACTTCAACGTTGTCACCAAAGAGTTACTATGAACTTTATAAGGCTATTTCGGGTGAGCTGCACTACTTGGAGGTCTACCTTACAGACGAGTTTGCTAAAGGAAGAAAAGTGGCAGATCTCTGTGAAATTGTACAGTATGCTGGAAATATTATTCCAAGGCATATCTGTTGATCATAGTTGGAGTTGTATATGTCAAGTCATTCCCTCAGTCCAGGAAAGATATTTTGAAAGATTTGCTGTGGTGTATACCATCCATTGAGGGGTTTATTTCTGCGAAATTTTTTTCTTCAGTGCACTAGAAACATTTTGCCTGATGAAGGAGAAACAACAGATGAAGAAACAACTGGTGAAATCAGTGATCCCATGGATTTTGTACTAAACTTTGAAGAATCAAATGGTCTCTGGGTGTGGATGCAGCATCAAGGACATAGCCGAGTCAGAAAAAAAGAGAACAAAAGGACAAGAACTGGGGATTTTAATGAGAACAAATTTGGTGTGTCTTAGTCAGTTGGAAGGCATAAATGTGGGATGTTACAGATTGTTTTAACAGGAATATTGGAACAAGTTGTTGTGAATTGTAGGGATTATTCAGGTTTTTCCTGATGAGTTCTATCTGCAGACTTTGAATTCTTTTCTTAGAACTTGTGCTGAGTTACACCAAAATGGAAATGTGAAAAACATAATCATTGCTTTAATTGACAGATTAGCTTTATTTTCTCATCATGCAGATGGACCTGGAATCTTAGCAGAGATTAAACTTTTTCACATATTTTCACAACAGGCGGCTACAGTGACGCAGTCTAGGTAAGACATGCTGTCAGAGGATGTTGTATCTTTACAAACTTCTCTCATTAATCTTGTCATGAAATGTGACCCTGATCACATGGACTATGTTAATAAAGTTCTAGAAACAACAGTGGACATATTGCTACCAGTAGTGAAGTTTCACAGGAGCTCACCAGACTTTTAAAGATACTTGTTGATACTTACAATATTTTAATAGTCTTGAAGTTAAAACATTTTCACCCACTCTTTGAGTACTTTGACTAGGAGTCCAGACAGAGCATGAGTTGTTATGTGCTTACTAACTGTTCTAGTTTGCCTTCCATTGCTGTGACAAAACGCTCTGACTGACACTAACTTGGGGAGGAAAGGGTTTATTCAGCTTACATCTCCTGGGTCACAGTTCATCACTTAGGGAGCCCAAGGCAGGAACTCAGGGCAGGAACCCGGAGGCAGGAGCTGAAGCACAGGCCATGGAGGATGCTGTTTACTGGCTTGCTCCCCCGGCTCATGCCCAGCCTGCCTTCTTATACGGTACACACCAGCCTGCCCAGGGTGGCACCACTCATTGTGGGCTGGGCCCTCCCACACTGCTCGAAAATCAAGACAATACTACACAGATGTGACCACAGGCCAATCCAATGGAGCCAATTCCCCAATTGAGGCTCCCTCAACCCAGGTGTGTCAACTTGACACTAAAGCTATCCAGCACACTAACATTCTGGATTATAACACAGGAATTGTCTCTCAAGACCAGGTAGATTACATAATGAATTTGGTGTTCATGTTGATTCAGGATCAGCCACACAAACCTGTAGAAGACCCTGATCCAGAAGACTTTGCTGATGAACAGAGCCTTGTTGGCAGAGTCATTCATCTCCTATGGTCTCATGATCCTGATCAGCAGTGTTTGGTTTTGAACACGGCATGAAAACCTTTCCGAGCTGGTGGGAATCAGCAGCTTCTCTTTACACTGCCACCTTTGGTACTTGCGGCAAACTAGGTGCCTCTTTGATACGAAGAGAATTCTCAAGTCAAAGTGGGAAAAGAAGTGCCAGGAGATTTTTTTGTTTGCTCACCAGACTATCAAAGCTGAGTTGGCCGAATCACTGCTAAGGCTTTTTCTTCAGGGAGCACTAGCTGCTGGAGAAATTGGTTTTGAAAATCCTGAAACAGTGGTGTAGGAATTTATGTCTCAGGCATTTTCTCTATACGAATTATTTTAAATATCTGACTCATTTAATTGCAATTTATCTGGCTTGTTTTGTGTACATGCCTTCTGACTATAAAACTTCTTTAAAAAGTACTGATGTAGAGATGACTCAGTGGTTAAGAGCACTGACTGCTCTTGAAGAGGACCCGGGTTCAATTCCCAGCACCCACATGGTGGCTAAGAACCGTCTTTAACTCCAGTTCCAGGGGAATCCGACGCCTTCTTCTGACCTCCGCGGCATTGCAGGACAGCGGTGCACCAACCTACGTGCAGACAGTACACTCATACACAGAAAAATAATAAATAATAAAAAAGTAATGATTTAGAGTGCCCTGAGAAGTTTTCATTGTATAATATTATACTAGAATTCAATGCAAATTTCCTAATGGAATTCTCTCTTCCACTTCCTCCATGTCTTTTTTTTTTTTTTTTAAACTAAGTTTTATTGATGCTTTGTGCATTTCATACATTTTTTCCAATTCAGTTCAGGCTTATTTCCCTTTCCCTCCCCCCCACCCCCACCCCATCCCAGATCATGCATTCTGCCATAACTGTCCTGCATCTTTCTCTCAGTTTTTTTTTTCATTTTTAGCTATAAGTGATAATCCATGAGTACAAGCATCCTTCATGCAAAACCTATCTGCAGGCTGTTGTGCCCAAACACCTACAGCCCCACCATCCAGTGGGGGGTGACAGGTTGTTTGTTCAATCAAGTTGATCAAATGAGTGTCCAGACTACATTGCTGTAGTTTCACCATTCACCCCAATCGCAGCCCTTACATTCTACCACGCCCCCTCTTCCGCAGGTTGTTCCCTAGGCTTAGAAAAGGGGCACAGGTGGATGAGAGGTAAAACAGTCCACTCTCTCTGGAGCTGTTGACTTGGACTCTGGTCAATTCTGGCTGTTTCCTTTCATGGGCTGACAGTTTGTCCAGGAATAACCTTTCGATCCTACTAATGAAGAACAAGCAATTAGATATATAGGTATTTAAGCAGCACTAATAGTTATGGTAGGTTACTTTAGCATAGACACATGTTTGGATATGTTAATCCATGAATTACAATTTTCCCCCCTGTTAAATATGACAGGGTCTTACTGTGGCTTATAACATCTCCTAACCTGTAGAGGATGTAAGCTTGTGGCATCAGCCATGGGTTATTTCTCCAAGGGGAGAGCCAATAGCCAATTAGATTTGGGATATACAGGCACATGGCTGCCTCTGCTGCACAGTATTTCCAGGCAGGTGAGGTGTAGCTGGTGCTGACGGTGGAGTCTTGCTTGACTCAGGGAGACCCATATTTGCTTTATTGGTTTAGTGGCCTTTGGTAACACTCTCTGGCATTCCAGAGGCCATCTGTACACTTGCATGTGTGGTCTCAATACATCCCTCCCATGTTAACGTCAGGTCTTCGGCAGCAGGGTCTTATTGCCTCTCCTCCTGTAGGTATCCCAACTTAGAGGCAAGGAGCCCTTACCTTTTGTGGGGCCTTGGATCCCCTGGCCAACATCCACCTGGTAGAACAATCCATTGCTGATGTCAGAGCTCCTGTATTAATATATTTTGCCTGAGTGCATAGCCCTAGGACTTTAGTATTATATTTGGTTCTGAACATGTCTTTTTTTGCTTTTTCCTTCTAAGCTTTTAATTTGAGTTTCTGAGATTGCATTTCAAGTTTTATTTCAGTTTGACTTGTGTTCAGATAGTCTATCTCTTTATTGAGTTCTACTTTCATGTTTTGACTCATTTAGTTATTCCATTCAGTTGTTTGTGTTTACATAGTCTCCATTCAGTCTTTTATTTAATATTCTCTTTGAGTTCCTTGAACATATTTCTCATTGCTATTTTGAAATAATTATCTTATGCATCCTTTAGGTTGACATTCTCAGGAAACATTATGGTAGAGAGTACTAATTTCTGGAGTAGATATATCACCTTGGTTATTCATGTTATTCATATTTTTTCAATGAGACTTAGGCATCTGGACTTATCTTGTTTCTTGTAGGTTATCTCATATGTCTTCAACATTTATTGTATCATACCATTGTTTGGTGTTTCTCCAACTTTTAAGACTATGTGTCATTTGAGTAGTCCTTAGTGTTCAGTTAAGGGAGGTGTGGGAAAGAGAACTCACCATTTCAGGTCCAAGAAGATCATAGATCCGGGGATCCACAAAGGTCCTAACAAAGCTAAGATGGCAGGGATCAGGTAGGTTTGGGAAAGGAAACTCTGCATGACAGGTCTGGGGATGCTTGAATATATGGAGATCCACAAAGGCTCTACTAGAGCCTAGATAATGGAGTATGGGTATGTATGGGAAAGGGAGCTCAGCTCAACAGGGCAGGTCTAGGAAAGCTCCAGTATATGAATTTTTGTAATGCCTTATAACTGAGGCATGTGACTTTCTAGATTGAAACAGACAGTAAACCCAAAATAATTAATTAAAATAGTTTGAGATCAAGTCATTTTGAAATTCCAAATAAACAAGGACATCCCCCCCCCAAATGCTAGAAACTTTCTAAAAGAAAACCCAAAAGACAGTAGTGGAAAACATCACTATGAGAAATAGGGAGAATGGGAATCCATTTTGTCTTTTTCCCACAGGCACACTGGGAACTAAGACTGCATTTTCCTTTAATCTTCATGGAAAATTATTTCAACCCCAAATTTTATTCCAGCCAAACTATCAGCTGGCTAGGAAAGTAGAACATTTCATATTTTTTAAAGAAAGTAATAGAGATGTGATGTAGAAAATAAGACAAAAAAATCCAACAAAGACAAATAGTATGATTCAGAAATGGTATAAAACAATGGTCAAGAAGACAGTGAATGGAGATCCATCCATGACTGCTCTGTAGCAGGAATGAAGAGTGGGCTGGAGATATGGCTCAGTGGTTAAAAGCACTGGTTACTCTTGAAGAGGATCTGGGTTCAATTCTTAGTACCCATATGGCAGCTAAAAAACATCCATAACCCCACTTCCTAGGGAATCTGATGCCCTCTCCTGACCTCTGAGGCCATTGCATAGTGGGGCACACTTATACACATGCAGGTGATACACTCTCATACACATAAAGTACTGAATAAAGTATTTAAAAAAATAGGCATACCTAATGCCTGCATATGAGGAGTATGGAGAAGTCTTTTTCACTAGCCATCTTGTGGGCTGCAGAACATGATGTGGTGGAAATAGAATCATCTGTTCTCCTGATGACATTCATGAAGAAGACGGTGTATGGCTGAGGCCAAATGAAAATATAAAAGCTCATTCCTATTCTGTGCAGTTACACAGAAACCTGATATTTTTTGCCAGCAAGAGTTTCCTCATCCTCATATCAGCCGAAGACAACAATTTTTCGATAGACAGGTGGCTTCAATGCAGTCATGTCTTTATCAACCCATTGCAAATTGAAAGTATCATTAAATAAGAGCAATATTGGATACTACTGAACACCAGCTTAGCCTAGTATACCTTCACTGTATTCAGAACACTTACATTAGCCTACTTTTATAATAAAGTATCAAATATTCCATATTACTAAATACTCAACTGAAAGTACGGTATGTGTGATCTTAAGGTTAAGAAAACTGTAAGTTGAATGACTGTAAGTAGGGACCTGTTTGTTGGTAGAGATCTCTGGAAAAACATGGAAGAAGATGATGTTCTGGGGAGCAGAGGGACAGTGTAGGCAGGGAAAGCTGTGCATGGAAACATGTTTGATGTTTTGGACAATTTTTACTAGGAAATATAACATCAAAAAGGCATAATAGAATGCATTCTCTAAAATGGTAAAAATCAGGAATGAGAGGTGGTGGGACGAGAATACCTACAGCCAATGGGGAGGCAGCCACTATATTCCTCGGAAGTGCTGACCTGATTCATGTGTTTACAGAACTGGAAGGATCAGATATCAGAAGTCTGGCTCTCAAGATTCTAGAGTCCCCGGGGCAGGGGTATCAGGAGAAAGAGGTTGAGCTGTAGAAACAAACCTTAAAAAAGTAATGGAAAGCTTACACAGTGAAATGTAGAGCAAAGTATATCAGAACCCAAGCAAATAAAAGATGGAGAAAGAAAACTCATTGGGAAAATTATAGGATGTTTAAAATTTGGTGCAGTGCACTGTGGTGTGGCTGAGGATACGGTGTCAAGGGGTGGGTAGCAGCAGGCAGGCAGCTGCCACCAAGCTGAGCAATGAGTTAACTGACCTTCCTCTGAAGCTGGAAGTCTTTTACACTTCAAAAATAGTTCTGAGACAAATTCTTCCACTGCAGTTACTGCCCATGTAGGGAATCTAGCTCCCTACATGGGCAGTAACTGGCACTTTCAACTCTGCCCTCTTCCCAGAATTCACCTCACTATTTTTTCTCATTTCCTATACCTTGGTGTTAACATTTTAAGATCCTACTTTTATTCTGCAAAGAATTACTTTGGCATCCTGTTTTTCTTTCACAGCTGAAACTTTCTTTTCTTTGAAGTATTGGGGGTTGAACACAGGGCATTCTACATGCTAGGAAATGCTATGCCCCCAGCCCAGATCCAACATCTGAACAATTTTTCAGGGAAGTCCCAATGGCATTTATCTGATTATATATCTTTTTTTTTTATTTTTATTTATTTCTGTATGTGTATGAATGTACTGTCTGCATGCAAGTCTGTGCACCCATGTCATGCAATGCCGCGGAGGTCAGAAGAGGGCCTCGGATTCCCCTGGAACTGGAGTTCTCCTGGAATTGGAGTTTCAGACGGTTCTCGGCCGCCATGTGGATGCTGGGGATCGAACCCGGGTCCTCTGTATGAGCAGTCGGCGCTCTTAACCGCTAGGCCATATCTCCAGCCCCTGATTATATATCTTGAACTAGTTTGCTGGTCAAGTTCCCCAGAAAAACGCCTTATCTTGGGGGTGGGGGTGGAGAAATCTCAACGCCTCACTTTGAGAACAAGTTGAGAAGTGAATTGGGGTTTCATTATATGGAACTCTGTATAGACAGATATAGAAACTCACCTCAAGTCTGTGACAGAACTTTTGTCTGATATGATTCACAACTTCCTAGAAGAAGTTACAATTCCTGAGCAGTGTTTCAAGCAGTTAGCTGATGAAGTTCAGTGGAATGAAAGCCCTGCCGGGACATGAGCATCCTGCCTTTCCATCTGTTAGGAACACTCATGATCTCTCACCAGATACTCTTTCCTTAGACTTGGCTGAGAGTGACAGATAACTATCCTTTTTATCTCTAAAATGCCCCTACTATTAAAATGAGATATGTTTGGCCAAAATCTTTGTCTGTACTTGGATGGTAAAACTTGGCCCAAAGTGGCCTCTCTACACAGTGAACTGCTTGAGCTGTAAACATGCTGAAGCTTAACCTAGGACCTCATACCAAAAACTGAGTCTCAACCACTCATAGCAAACCTGCAGCCAATCCCAGGCTTAAAGCTGCCAAATGGGGGATTTCCCGGGACCACCTGAAGCACAGGTAGGAGCTGGGTGATTCAGCCAGGTGGATTGTTTGGTTTGATTTCATTGTCTTTGGCTTGATTGGCTTGTGTGGCTGTGGGGGTGGAGTTGTCCTCCAAGCTGGTATAAAAGGTGGGCCTGTGTGAGTTTTGAGATTGGGGATTTCCTGGGACCACCTGAAGCACAGGTAGGAGCTGAGTGCTTCAGTCAGGCAGATTGTTTGGTTTGATTTAATTGTCTTTGGCTCATTCAGCTTGTGTGGCCGTGGGGGTGGGTGGAGTTGTCCTTCCAGCTGGTATAAAAGGTGGGCCTGTGTGAGTCTTGAGATTAGGATTTCCCAAGACCACCTGAAGAACAGATACCAGCAGCAATCCCCCCAAACTGGAATTGCCGAAGGAGTGTCCAAGTGGATTCTTTGGAGAACCTTCAGAACAGAAAGGGAAGAGTGAGTTAGACTTCCAATAGAAAGACTAAAGCTAAGACAAGTCAACACTCCATAAGCAAGGAGAAAAGGAGAAAAATAAATCAAACAAACAATGAAGGCATCTGAAGGAGGCAAGCAAAGCAAGCCTTCAACAGTAAAGAGGCATTTGGGACTCACATTGGAATACAGGCAAAGAGACGCTTATATGCCAGGAACAGGAAGAAGAGACAACATGGGAAAGGTGCAGGATAATTCTACAACAAGCTCTACCAACCCTGTGGAAGATTCCTACAGTGGGATCCCCCTGGGGATGGCCCAGGACACAGATATTAGAAGTACAGTGAACATACTTAAATAAGTCCAAGGCTATAAAGAGCAAGTCAAAGAATTAAGAAAAGAGAATGAAAAACTCAAGAAGGACACGAGAGAATGACAAACTCCAGAAGGAAGTGGAAACTCTGAAAAGATCCCATGTTGACAAAGATAAGGAAACCAACCAGCGAAGCAAAGACCTACAGGAAGAGATTGAGACGCTCCAAAAGGAAGTGGAAATACTAAAGAAATAATAAGAGGAAATGAAAAAGGAAATCAAACACTCATCCAATCAAGAGGAAAGGAATGGAAAAAGCCTCAGAAGCAGAACAAATAATATCAGACCTGGAAGTTAACACAGGACAACTAAAAACCTCAAGTAAAGATTATGAAAAATTTAAAAATACACAAAAGTGGAACAACCAGGAACTGTGGGACACTATGAAAAGATCAAACCTCTGCATCATAGGACTAGAGGAAGGAGAAGAATCCCAAGAGAATGGTATTAGTCAGATCTTCAACAGAACAATAGAAGAAAATTTCCCCAAACTAAAAGAAGACAAACCCATACAAACAGAAGAAGCACCTAGAACTCCAAACGACAAGATCAGAAAAGAAACTCTTCATGCCATATCATAGTTAAAATGCTTGACGCCCAAAACAAAGACAAAATTCTGAAAGCCACAAGAGAAAAACAAGTTACATATAAAGGGAAACCCATCAGAATTACAACTGATTTCTCAGTGTGAACTATGAAAGCAAGAAGAACATGAAGCAAAGCATTCCCAATGATAAAGGACTATAGATGCCAACCCAGATTACTATACTGAGTAAAAATGAAGGAGAGAGAAAAATCTTCCATGACATAAACAAAATGAAAGAATACATGTCCAGAAAACCAACACTTCAGAGAATACTTGAAGCAATTCAAAGGACAGAAGAAAGGAGCAACCATCCCCAGGCACCTAGAAAGAAAAATCAATAAAAGCATAACTGCAGAAGTAGAAACCTAAACCAAAAATGCAAATGGATAATAAGGTGAAAGGAAGCAACACAAACCTATCAGTCATAACCTTAAATATTAATGGACTAAACCACCCAATCAAAAGACATAGACTGGGAGATTGGATTAGGAAACAGAACCCATCAATATGCTGTCTACAAGAAACACATCTTGCCTTCAAGGATAGGCACCACCTTAAAGTGAAAGGATGGAAAAAATATATTGTAAGCAAATGGTACCAAAAAGAAAGCAGGTGTTGCTATTTTAATATCAGACAAAATAGACTTCGAAGTAAAAGAAATCAGAAGAGACAAAGAAGTCCATTACATTTTTATCAAAGGAACAATTCACCAAGAAAATTTCACAATCATGAATATATATTCACCAAACTCTGGTGCACCAAACTTTATAAAGACAATTCTCCAGGACCACAAGGCACAGATTAACCCCAGTACACTCATAGTAGGGGACTTCAATACCCCACTGAACTCTTTGGATAGGTCAACAGGACAAAGAATAAACAGACATCTGAACTGAACGTTATGATACACCAAATGGACCTCATAGACCTCTACAGAATATTCCACCCTAATACCAGAGAATACACTTTCTACTCAGCACCCCATGAAGCATTCTCCAAAATCGACCACATACTGGGACACAGAAGAAACCTTCACAAATACAAAAAGATTGAAATAATTTCATGCATTCTATCACAACACAGTGCAATAAAGCTCAACATCAACACCAGGATAAGCCCTACTGCCTACAAGAACACAAGGAGACTAAACAACGCACTCTTGAATAATGAATGGGTCAAGGAAGAGAGAAAGAAAGAAATAAAAGCATTCCTGGAACTGAATGACAATGACAATACAACACAACAAAACCTATGGGATACCTTAAAAGCAGTCCTAAGAGGGAAGTTTATAGCCCTGGGTGCCTACATTAGAAAAACAGAAAGAGCACAAGTGAATGATCTAACACTACAGCTAAAAGCACTTGAGAGGCAACAACAGATGAACCCTAAACGCAACAGACAGGAAGAAATAACAAAAATCAGAGCAGAAATCAATGAAATAGAAACAAAGAAAACAATACAAAAAATCAATGAAGCCAAAAGTTGGTTCTTTGAAAGAATAAACAAGATAGACAGACCTCTAGCCCAGTTAACAAAAAGAAAGAAGGAACAACTCCAAATCAATACAATCTGTGATGAAAAGGGAAATATCACAACGGACAAGGAAAAGATCAAGAAAATTATATGGGAATATTACAAGAACCTATATTCTACCAAGTTTGAAAATCTAGAAGAAATGGATGAATATCTGAAATCCTGGGAATCACCAAAGCTTGGCCAAGAGGAGACCAGCAGCTTAAACAGACCCATAACATATGAAGAAATAGAGGATGTAGTAAGAAGCCTCCCAACTAAAAAAAGCCCAGGCCCAGACAGTTTCACAGCAGAATTCTATAAAACATTTCAAAAAGACTTACAACCATTATTACCTAAATTGTTTAGAAGAATACTGTGGTGGTTTGAATGAGAGTGTTCCCCCCCATATGGCTTTTAAGTATTCAGACATTTTGTCCAGTTGGTGCACTGTTCTTGGAGGTCTTCGAAGTGTGTGGCCATGCTGGAGGAAGTACGTCACTGGGGGCAGGCTTAGTGAGTTTAACAAGCCTTGCTAGTCTCTAGAGGCTCTCTCTGCTTCCTGTGCTCATTGTGAGATGTGACCCTTGGCTTGCTGCTCCAGCCCCAGCCACCATGCTTCCCACCACAATGGACACTAATTCCCTGGAACCATCAATCGAAACTCAAATAAACTCTTCCTTTTATAAGTTCCCTTGGACATGTTGGTTTATCACAGCAACAGAGAAGTTACTAATACAATTATTTGGTACTGAGAGTGGGGTGTTGGCTGTGAAGAACCTGACCATGTGGGTGTTTGGAGAAATGTGGAAGACTTTGGAACTTTGGGCTAGAAAAGCTGTTGCTACTGTAAGCAGAGATTAACGGCCATTCTCCTAGAACGCCTGGAGAAAGCATTGCTGCAAAAAATGTACTTCCCGAGGAAAATAAAGACTTAGCAGCAACTGGATATTTTGTCACAAAGTCGGCATCGTTGCCACGGCCCAAATGCTTGCCTGCTGCTAAGTTGAAAAGCAATTGACTAATGTCTTTGGTGGAGGGTATTTCAAGACAGCCTAATGTAGAAATGGTGGCATGGCTATTAATGGTGAATATTGTACAGATCTAAGTGAGAAGAGCAGATGGGCAGAAAATGCAGAATGTACAATTTGGATCTGAAAATGGCACTAGGAAGATTAAAGTGTGGTCACTGCATGTGAAGGAGAACTTTCATTTGATAAGGAGACTAAAGTGATTAAAGAGACACCTAATTTTACAAGTAAACAATGGAAAAAATGTATTAAATGATTAAGGAGAGGCCTCGAGATTTACAAGTAAGCAACAGAAATAGTACCTTCAGGGCAAGACCACACCACTAATCCTCCAGCTTAGAGATGGCCTAGCGGTTAAGAGTGCCGACCGCTCTTTACAGAGGACCCGGTTCGATTCCCAGCACCCACATGGCGGACGAGAGCCATCTGAAACTCCATATTCCAGGAGAACTCCAGCCCAGGGGAATCCGAGACCCTTCTTCTGACCTCCGCAGCAATGCACGACACGGGTGCACAGACCTGCATGCAGACAGTACATTGATACACATACAGAAAAAAAAAAAATCCTCCAGCTTTTGAAAGGAAAATACTGAAAGCGTTTTCTGCTCCAACAAGTTCAGGGCAGAGAAAAGTTGAAAATGTGGTTGAAATAGGCCAGGGTCCATCCCAAACTTGCAGCCAAATTCGACAGTTTCGTTCACATGGTGCTGGCTTTAGAGGCATGAAGGATGCAAGAGTGAAGGGGTTATCAGTTCTTCCTCCGCTGTTTCAGAGAGCCACAGAGGCCAGGCAGAGTGCAGCAGGGGCATCCCTGATATAAGAAGGGCCCTGATAGGCCATTATGTGAAGCTGTGAATGTGAAGTCTGGTTGGCAGCTGAGACCCCAAGAAGACATTCGAGATGCCAGAGCTGTGAGATATTTGCCAAGGAGAGCTGCATACAGGGAGTGGTACCAGCTTAAGAAAGAGATGTATGTTGCAAGCAAAGCTGGAAGAGCTGAGCCATCTAAGCCCTTTGGAAGTCAAGTCCCAGAAGTTGCACATGGAGCTACTTGACTTGGTGTTTGCCCTGCTGGTTTTTGGTCTTGTTTTGGTCCAGTATTTCCTCACTATGCCTCTATTCCTCCCTTTTAGAATGGGAATGTGTATTCAGTTCCGCTGTATGTTGGGAGTATGCAATTTGCCTTTTGATTTTACAGTAGCTTACAATTAAGAGATTGGCCTGTGTCTCAGAAGAGATTTTAGAATATAGACTTTTGAATAGAATTGAGACTGGTAAGGACTATGGAGACTTTTAAGGTTGGACTAAATGCATTTTGCATTTGATATGGTCAGGAGCCTATGGTGGCCAGGGATTGGAATGTGGTGGTTTGAATGAGTGTCCCCCCATAGGCTTTTAAGTATTCAGACATTTTGTCTCCAGCTGGTGGCAGTATTCTTGGAGGTCTTAGAAGGTGTGGCCATGCTGGAGGAAGTACGTCATTGGGGGCAGGCTTAGTGAGTTTAACAAGCCTTGCTAGTCTCTAGAGGCTTTCTCTGCTTCCTGTGCTCATTGCAAGATGTGCCCCTCAGCTTGCTGCTCCAGCCCTGGCCACCATGCTTCCCCACCACAATGGACTCTGATTCCCTGGAACCACCAATCATAAGCTCAAATAAACTCTTCCTTTTATAAGTTCCCTTGGTCATGTTGGTTTATCACAGCAACAGAAAAGTGACTAATACAGATACAAACAGAGGGAATTCTCCCAAATTCCTTCTATGAAGCCAGCATCACTCTCTTACCAAAACCAGGCAAAGATACAACCAAAAAGAGAACTATAGACCCATCTCCCTAATGAACACAGATGCCAAAATTCTAAACAGGATACTGGAAAATTGCATACAGACTCACATCAAGAAGATCATCCATCATGACCAAGTTGGATTCATACCAGAGATGCAGGGATTGTTCAACATACATAAATCAATAAATATCATAAAACACATAAATGGACTGAAAGACAAAAACCACACCATCATCTCAATTGATGTGGAAAAATCCTTTGATAAAATCCAGCATCCCTTCATGCTTAAAGTCCTAGAGGGAATTGGATTGGAGGGATCTTTCCTCAATGTAATCAAAGCCATATACAGGAAACCCAGAGCAAATATCATCCTAAATGGGGAAATAACAGAAGCATTCCCTTTAAAGGTAGGAACTCGGCAAGGCTGCCCCCTGTCACTACTCCTCTTCAATATAGTGCTTGAAATCCTTGCTAGGGCAATAAGGCAAGAAAAGGAAATTAAAAGAGTTCTAATTGGAAAAGAGGAAGTCAAGCTATCCCTTTTTGCTGATGATATGACCATTTACTTTAGGGATGCTAAGAATTCGACCAGAAAACTCCTAGAAAGGATTAAGAGCTTCAGTAAAGTAACAGGATACAAAATTAACCTAGAAAAATCAGTAGCCTTTCTTTACACCAACAACAAGCAAATGAAGAAGGAATTCAAGGAGACCTTCCCACTCACAATAACCTCAAAAACAATAAAATACCTAGGAACAAACCTAACCAACGACACCAAAGATCTCTACAACAAAAATTTTAAACGCTTGAAGAAGGAAATTGAAGAAGACATCAGCAGATGAAAAAAACCTCCCATGCTCATGGATTGGAAAAATTAATATAGTAAAAATGCCCACTCTACCCAAACTCTTGCATAGATTTAATGCAATCCCAATTAAAATCCTCAAGAGTTTTTTCACAGGCTTGGGGAAAAAGTCCTTAATTTCATTTGGAAAAACAAAAGACCCCGAATAGCCAAAACAACCCTGAGTGAAAAGAGCAATACAGGGGGAATCTCTATACCAGACTTCAAACTGTACTACATGGCTATAGTCATAAAAACAGCTTGGTACTGGCACAAAAGCAGACCTATTGACCAATGGAACAAAACTGAAGATCTAAACTTGAGCACATACAATTTCAGCCATCTCATATTTGACAAGGGGGCCAAGAAGCCACAATGGAGAAAAGACAGCATCTTCAGCAAGTGGTGTTGGCAAAACTGGATCACCACTTGTAGAAGAATGAAATTAAACCCCTACCTCTCACCCTGTACAAAAGTCAACTCCAGATGGATTAAAGATCTCAACATGAAACCCCAAACTCTGAAGGTGATCGAAGAAAAAGTTGGAAGCAGACTACAAGATATAGGCGTAGGAAAAGACTTCCTAAATCAGACAGCAGCTGCGCAAGAATTAAGGTTGACAATTGACAAATGGGACCTCATTAAATTCAAAAGCTTCCGTACATCAAAAGAAACAATCAAGGAAGTGAAGAGAAATCCCACAGAGTGGAAGGAAACCTTCACTGCCGAAACATCTGACAAAGCATTGATTTCCAGACTATATAAACTACTCAAAAAACAAAGAATAAAGAAAACAAGTGACCCACTCAATAGATGGAGTAAAGTGCTGAACAGAGACTTCACAAGTGAGGAATTAGACATGGCTGAGAAACATCTTAATAACTGTTCAAGGTCGGGGCTGGAGAGATGGCCTAGCAGTTAAGAACACTGACTGCTCTTGCAGAGGACCTGGGTTCGATCCCCAGCACCCACATGGCTGCTGAGAACCGTCTTTGGCTCCTGTTCCAGGGGAATCCAATGCCCTCTTCTGACCTCTGCAGCATTTCACGACACAGGTGCACAAACCTGCATGCAGACAGTACATTCATACCCATAAAAAAAGAAGTGTTCAAGGTCACTAGTAATTAAGGAAATGCAAATCAAAACCATTTTAAGATATCATCTTACTCCAATAAGACTGGCTAGGATCAAGAAAACAAATGATAGCAAGTGCTGGAGAGGTTGTGGGAAAAGAGGAACACTCATCCACTGCTCGTGGGAATGTAAACTCATACAGCCACTATGGAAAGCAGTGTGGAGAACCTTTGGAAAACTTGGAATGAACTTTCCACATGACCCAGCCATACTGCTCCTGGGCATGTCCCCACAAGACTCATCTTACCCCAGAGATACATGCACAGCCATGTTTATTGCAGCTTTCTTCACAATAGCAAGGAGCTGGAACCAACCCAAGTGCCCCTCAACTGACGAGTGGATAGAGAAAATGTGGTACATCTACACAATGGAGTTCTATGCAGTGGTAAAGCAAGATGACATCATGAGCTTAGCAGGTAAATGGCTGGAGCTAGAAAATAGGCTGAGTGAAGTAACACGGTCCCAGAAAAACAAGCGACGAATAGTATCCCTCATCTGTGGACGCTAGCACCAATTACCTAATTGTATGGCAAACTGAGCAATGTCGATGTGATCTGAAAACAACTGTGCTCTTATATTGTGAATCCCTTAAAATATAATAAACAAATAAAAAGGGAAAAAAAAGCCTCCAAATGATGCTCAAGCAAGGTAAATACTAAGCCAGGCTGCACTAATAGAAAATCTCCATGTGTCACTATTTTCTGGCTATATAACTCCATCTCACCATTTGGTATGATGCATTTTGGACTATGTTGGGCTAGAACTGTACGTCTACACCTGTTTCTTATTTAATTTTTTTCTTTAATTTAGCAGGTTGTGAGATGTTTTCCTTTGTTTCATTTTGAAATCATCAAGAGTTAATATTTAGGGAGGCCTGTTTCATTTCAGGACGTTTTTCTTGGAGAAAATTTGAAATAAAAATTTTATACAGCTGGGCATGGTGGTGCACACCTTTAATCCCAGGACTTGAGTGGCAAAGGCAGGTGAATCTCTGTGCATTCAAGGCCAGCCTGGCCTACAGAGAGAGTTCCAGGACAGCTAGAACTAAAGAAAGACCCTGTTTAAAAGAAAAACCTTTTATATATACTTATTAGTAAATAATATAAGCATTCTTTTTTTTCTAAACAAGGAAGGATTTATTTTGGCTCTGGTTTAAGATGGGAGATTTCAATCCATGGTTGTTGGCTGCAGTACTGTGGACCTGGAGTGAGGAGAGACAGAATATGGAGATAGAAGCTTGTAGAAAAGCATGTTCACATCATGGTGGTTGGCAAGGAGGGGCAGGGGCTGGGGACAGAATCTAGTCCTCAAGGGCACACCTTAAGACCCCGTTCCCTTCAACTAGGTCCTGTGTCCTGTCTGTTAGTTCCTAATAGTCCATCTACTTATGGACACATCGAAGTTCTAATCCATTGATGAATTCAGGGCTTTAAGATCCAATTACTTCTTTTTTTTTTTTTTTTTTAAATTTTATTTATTTTTGTATGTGTATGAGTGTACTGTCTGCATGTAGGTTTGTGCACCCGTGTCGTGCAATGCCGGGAGGTCAGAAGAGGGTGTCGGATTCCCCTGGAACTGGAGTTCTCCTGGAATTGGAGTTTCAGACGGTTCTCAGCCGCCATGTGGGTGCTGGGGATCGAACCCGGGTCCTCTGTAAGAGCGGTCAGCGCTCTCAACCGCTAGGCCATCTCTCCAGCCCCGATCCAATTACTTCTTAAAAGTCCATCCCTGGCAACCAATCCTTTAGCACATGGCCTTTAAGGGGGCATTTTACTTCCAAACCATAATAATTTTTCTGGAAAACATGGGCTGATTTTATGTATGGGGGTCTTTGTAGAAAAAGGCCTCCATTAAAATCGTTAGCTACCACATTGCTGTGAGACATTGGGATGGGTCTTAGGGTGTCTCTGTGTACGTCTAGTAGATCACATCTTCGGAGTACTACTTGCCATAGTTGCCTTCAGTTGTCAACTTGACATACTTGGGAAGGGGGAACCTCAATTTGGGGATTTCCTCTATCAGACTGGCTTTTGGGCATATCTTCAGGGCATTTTCTTGATTGTTGAGTGATGTGGCATGGCCTAGTCCACTGTGGGTGGTGCTATCCTTTGGCAGGTGGTCCAGAACAATATAAACATTCTTAACCCATCCCACTAGTGAGTTTTCTTGTTTCTGGTGTAAAACAACTGGGTTTGTAGCCATAGCCTAGGAACTTAATTTTTAGCTATTTAGAAGACAAACCCCTCCAAAGCCTAATCTAGTTAAGGTAGACGTGGTAGTGTGGCATTAGTAAGGGTTGTACAGCCCTCCTTAGTTTAGCTAACACTCCCTCATCCCTGTCCTAAGAAATTTCAGTGCTGTCAGATTGCCATCTGTCTGGTAGCCGACTGCTATCCTGAGGCTTTACACATCTCTGGTAGCCCACTGCCAATCCAAGACCTACCTGTTTTCTCCACCAACCACCCAGCTTGCAGGGCTTTTCCTCCCTACTTCCTGCTTTGACTGTCCCCACGTGCTTTAGATGCTTGAGAGCAGATTTAGTTTCTGACAACCCTGAAACTTGCTGCCAGTACTTATAATGATAGATTCTGCAACTCCTATTCTAAAACCTGATAAATTTGGTGGAAATAGGCCCAAATTAGTAATGGGGTCCTCTCTTTTGTGTGTTCTATGTTTTTTTTGCATGCCTGAAGGTCACTACAGCATTATTATCTCCAAAATGGCACATTTCATATGCTTACTTGGCTTTTTCTTTTTTGTTGTTCTAAATCCATTCTAATCCTGCCAACTCAGACTTTCCAGTCTCCTACTGTAAATTTCAGAAATCTAATAAATGTGTATATATATATATATCTGTATATACACACGTATATTTTATATATATGTATATATATAATAATGCATATAGAGTCTAATTTGTGTCCCCAAATGTCCTTCAGTGTGCATCCAACTGATAGAGCCTAGTTAACCTGCCAAGAGTCCCATCCCTGTAAGTGACTACCTCTCCTCTCAGCAAACATCAGTTGCCAAAAATTCCTTAGGTTGGGTTGGGATTTCTTACCTACTTCTCCGCGTCTATGCCAGAACCTTGTCTGGTTTGAGCTCGTAAAGGACTTGTGCATGCTGTCACCATTGCTTTCAGTTCATATCTGTAGCTGGCCAGCTGTCTGGAAAGCTGTTTCCTTGTGGTCATCCTCACCCTCTGGCTCTTACAATCTCTTGCCCTCTTCTTCCACAATGGTCCCTGAGTCTTGGGAGGCAGAAATTTGAAGTAGGTGTCCTATTCAGGGGTAAGCACTCTATGGCCTCTTGTTCTCTGCACATTGGCCAGCTGTGGGTTTCCATGTTAATCACCATCTGATGTTTGAGAAAACTTCTCTGGTTAGTGAGAGTTGAGACATGCATTCATCCTATGTGTAGAGGCTCCATTGAAAATGTGCCACTTAGAGCTGAGCGTCTCATAGACACCTATTCTCTGTAAAACGCCATTTCTTTCTATCACATGACACTCAGTATGAGTGTTTTAGCCTTAATGTTCTCCCAGTGTTTCAGACCACTTTTCAAATGTTTTCGGTTTGGCCAAACCCGAGATGTATTTTTGCCAAACTTCTTGTTTTTCAATCTGTCTATGTTTCAAAGAAAAATTGAGCCATCTGTTTCTGTTTCATTGGCTTCACTATTCGAAATTCTCTTTGATAGAGACTAAGTGCAGTAAGACTTTTAAGTCTCTGCCTAAGCCTTCCACACCCTTCTCTGAAGCACCTCAGAATGAAAGCTTCCATTCCTTGTTTTGGCTACATGCCCTCTTACCTCTTCTGAGATGGCGTCCTGCTCCTCAGTGAGTATTGGCTGACAGGTAAGTCCCGTACCTTCCAGAATGTATTAGTTGCTGATACAAATTGCTCTCCTCTCCTTGCACATTTAAGCTCTGTTTGATCAGGAGATTTAGTTCAGGATGGTGTACACAGTATTTCCTTTCTGTACACTTTCTCACATTCTGACAAATGCTATAAAAAGATGTACCATTTATATTATGATGCTAAATATGGAAGAGGATAATTAAATGACACTGTGATTTTCATTTTAAGCAAAATAGGCACCATTGAAAAGGGCAAGCTCATTCATACTAAATTAAACATATTTATTGAAAATATGGAATCAAGTTATAAGTGTATTTTCGTATCCTGAAATCTCATGATCACTTTCACTAAACCTTGTCATTAAAAATGATTTTACAACTATGTATAGCATTTAACGGAACAATTATCCTTTAATCTCTATTTTTTGTTTTCATAAATCATACTCAGGAAATATCATCATGGGTAAATCCCAAGGGTTATTCTGATAATTTGCATAGAATACATTCTTGGAGCTGGAATTGCTAGATGAAAGTGTATAAACACTATTAAATTACTCATGTTTGATTTAATGCCATTAAAATATAAACTTAAATAAATGTTCAACAATTCTAGCGAGTTGCTCATTTCAGTTCCTATAGATTTTCTTTTCTACAAATAAGAAGAGAATCTTTTAATATCATTATTTTATGCATATGAGTGTATTTCCAGTGTGTCTGCAAGTGCTCCTCTGTCTCGGAGTGCTGTGGAAGTCAGAAGAGAGCATCAGATTCCTTGGAACTGGAGTTAAGGATGATGAGTTCTTAGCTGCAGTATGTGTGTGCCGGGATCCAAAACCAGGTCCTATGCAAAAGGTTGTTAAGATGGCTCTTAACTGCTGAGCCATCTCTCCAGCCCCAAGAAAAGATTCTGAATGGTATTAAGTTTTTATTTATTTATTTTTAGACAGAGTCTCCCTGTAGCCCCAGCTGCTTTGGAACTCACTATGTAGACCAGGCTGGCCTCAATCTCACAGAGATCTGCCTGTCTCTGCCCTCTGAGTGCTAGGATTAAAAGTTTCTGTGTGCCACCATGCCCAGCTTAATGTTATTAATTTTAAAGTACATTCACTTTACTCAACAATGGAGATTAAATTACTAGACAGTCATTTTCTGATCTTCTCTAGCATACTTGAAGAAAAAATAAAGAAATAGAGTCCTGTGTCACATAGGTTTCTGGCAGTGACCAATCATAGGCATGATGGTGCCTGGGTCACACAGCTTCAGTGTGTTCAGGCTCTGCCACCTGGGTCTGTGTGGCGTGTGCTACAATGATCCCCCAGTAAAGAAACCACCAAGGAAACATTTTCGAGACTGTATCCTTGTCATTAAATCATGCATGATGTAATAGCTTCTACTTGAAAAGATAGCTGGCAAACTGTAATGAGAAATTATTCATAGAAATTGGCCAAAACATCAAGTCATGTGAAGAAAAACATTTTGGCCAATAACACAATTAAGGGTAGGATGAGAAACAGAATGTGGAACATGATGGTATATGTTTCCCTTGGGCTTATGAGACAGAGAAAGTATCTATGAAGGCCATGACTGAAGAAAAGCTGTAATCCATACACCAATATGATGAGTGGAATTCAAAGAGTAAATAGTAATAATCCATAATTGTTTTTAAAAGGTACATTTGATAAAATAAAAAATAAGGACTGAAAATGACTAAGTAATGAGAGTGGCCATAGGCTGAGTCAAGGGGGGCTGAATATGAACTGTCACGTATGCAGTTTTTGATCTACAATTCAAATTTGGATAACATAACTCTAAAGAGTAATCAAGTATTTTGATGTCTGAAGAATAGTTAAAAGTTGTTATACAGTAGGTGAGCAGGGTAATTGTTTTCTTGAAGGCAAGCTGACAAGAAACTCAAAGAATAGTATCTGGGGTCTTGAAAGAGCTCCCTGCATGGCCCCTGGGTGGGAGGAGATAGGAAGGTGGAGGTTATTGAGGCAGCACTAGTTTTTGCCGACTACCATCTGACTTAAGCCCTTTAAGAGTGTAGTATGGGGGTTGGAGACATGGCTCAGCAGTTAAGAGCACTGACTGCTCTTGCAGAGGACCTGGGTTCTATTCCCAGCACCCACATGGCAGCTAAGAACCATCTTTAACTCCAATTCCAGGGGATTCTGACACCCTTTTCTGACCTCCAAAGCATTGCACGACATGGGTGCACCAACCTACATGCAGACAGTACATTCATACACATAAAAAAATAATAAGCCGGGTGTGGTGGCGCATGCCTTTAATCCTAGCACTTGGGAGGCAGAGGCAGGTGGATCTTTGTGAGTTCAAGGCCAGCCTGGTCTACAGAGTGAATTCCAGGACAGCTGGGGCTACAGGGAGCCCCTGTCTCGAAAAGACCAAATAATAATAATAATAATAATAATAATAATAATAATAATAAATTTTAAAAAGAGAGTGTAGTATGGAATTAATAGTGTCCACCTCACTCACGCCTTGCAGAGTTTCTGTAGGCTGGGGTTGAGTGTTGAGAAGTGCTGTGTAAATATGAGGTGGGACTCATGATCTTCTACTGAAGAACAGGGAGATCTTAGGGGATCAGCACCGAGAGGCTGTAGATTAGACACAGAGCACAGAGTAAGCTTCCCAGCAAGGCAATCTGTTCAGCCACATATAGAAGTCAGCATCTCTTTGGATTCCATGGACAACTCATCCTGACAGGAATGTCAGGAAACTGTCAGCCTTCCTGAAGGTCCTTATCTAAGAGATGAAGGTGAGGCACACAGACCAAGGCAAACAGTCTAATAAACCCACCCAGTGGCATTTCTGTTCCCAAATCCTGTGTCATCTTTCATAGCTGACCCTTCCCCCTTCTTCCTTCCCTCCCACCCTCCAAGGACCTTCTCTTTTCTCTCCTCTCTCTCCTTTCTCTGCCCCATACAGAATATTACCTTTCTTCATTCCTGTCCCCAAGATTACAAGCAGAATTCCTTCAAGCCACCCAGGAACACCACACCCTTCCATTAAAGGGATGCACTCCCTTTAGAAAACATTTGGATAAATGGAGCTAAACTAAGAGCCAATAAAAAGTAAAGTTAAAAAAAAAGACCTTATATAGAAAACAAAACAGTGGAAGAAATTTTTACTGTTTTACTAGAATATTATGCAAATAATCTGTTTATTTAAAAATTCTATTTTTGGACTTTAAAAAGGGAACAGGATGAATTCAAAAGAAGGCATCCCAAAGGTGGCCGTGACTGAAACAAACCCCAGAATCTGGGAATCCAAAGTCAGGTAATATCCAAAACCATATGAGCTAAAGATTAGCATCTTATCTGAGTTTTCCCTTGGAGAATGAACTATGCCAACCTAGAGGTTATGTATTAGAACTTTCCCTTTTTATTTGAAGGGCCCATACTACTACAGGAAGGAGGCCTCAGTTTCATGCTGCAAAACCGGATGGGCCCTGCCTCAGGGGCTCTGATTCCAGCTCAGTGCTCAGCAGAGACTAATTGGGGTATTTGCTGGCAGGCATCCTGACGAAGTGCTGAAAGACAAGCATCACCGCTTCCTTAGAGCACAGCCTATAAACAGTTTCTTCCTCTGGAAATGCTGAAGGAAGCAGAGGAAAAAAGGAAATCGATAAGTTTAGGTGGAATATGGAAGCCCAGGGCACCAAGTCTTAGAAAGCACAGCGGGAGGGGAAGGGACAGTCCCCTGCCCACTCCACTCGTGGTAAAAGTCATCTTCCAGGCATGATGGCCCACACCTCTCATCCCAGCACTTGGGTAGTGGAGGCAAGAGGGTCCTGAGTTTGAGGCCAGCTTGACCTACGTAATAATACCCTGTTTCAGGAGCCAAATAAAAACAAAACAAAACAAAACAGAGACAATTCTTTAATTTCTCCTTCCTAAAATGGTGCTCTGTAATGTTTTTAGTGAGACTGGTGGAGGGGGGCAGGGGAGGCGGGGGGGGGGTCGTGTAGGGAGCGCTATAGTCCGGTGAACAACTTCAGAGAGGCTTGGCTGCAGGCCAACAGCCTTTTGGAACATTGTTATCTTTGATTCCCGGTCTGGAAAGTCCATTCTGTCCTTCTAATGGAAACAGAATGCCACTTCATCAGCTCAGCTGGGCTGACCTTAGAAGAAGGTATCTCCCTGGCACACATTTGCTGATAGAGAGCACATGGACAGCGCTCCAGCTGCTTCAAACATAACTTCTTTAATGAGAAAGAAAACTATGCTTGTAAATAAACCTAAGTCCTTGCCATGATGTTTCTAGTCTGTAATGAGAATAGCTACTGTTTAATGGAGCATTTATGGTTGTTTTAATCAGTAAAGCATGTCATCTCATGAAACTACTTTTTAACAAACCAGGGGATATTTTACACTTGATATTAAGTTTTTAAAACTAATCATGTTTACTAAACTGATTATAGCTTTCTCTTTCTTCTTCTCTATTTAGACTTGATGTTATGTGGGAGCCCAGCGGTTAAGAGCTCCGACTGCTCTTACAGAGGACCCGGGTTCGATCCCCAGCACCCACATGGCGGCTGAGAACCGTCTGAAACTCCAATTCCAGGAGAACTCCAGTTCCAGGGGAATCCGACACCCTCTTTTGACCTCCGCGGAATTGCACGACACGGGTACACACACTTGCGTGCAGACAGCACATTCATACACATACAGAAATAAATAAAAATTTAAAAAAATATATATATTTGAAAGTTTTTCTTTCAGGAGGAAAAGCAGTTAAAGGAGAAAATATGGAGGATAGAGATATGAAAATAATAAGAGAATATAAAGAAGTCACTGACAATATCACGTGTTAGTTTGTTCGAGCAGAGAAAATAACCCATTAGGACTAGAATAAAAATAGCATCACGTGAAAATAAAAATGCACAAACATGGAAACTGGGCCCTCTAGGCATTGGGAAGGGGCAGGGACTTGGGAGTTTGGCCTTCAAGTATTTGTGTCTTCCAACCAACAAAGACTGCAGTTCAAAGAACACTTACCGTTTGAGGCTAAACCGGGAAACCGATGAAGAAAAAGAGATACGGAGCAGAATATAAACAAACAAGAATAAATTACTTTTACAAGTCATTACCTGTGTTCATGCTTTAATGATTTGATAGAAGAATTTCATAACTAATTATGTTTTGCTGTTAAGAAGTTAATTTTATTTTTAAATCTCTGCCAACCAACTACTAGTAGCTAAGAACATGAAGACAGATATATAATAATGTACATTTATATTATAATAGCATAGTATTAAATCACATGTAGTGTATGTTATGGATCATATAAACGTAACCATAAATACTTTCACTGAGCTTCTCACTACTCGTTCCTTATAAAGTATGAGTATGAATTAATCCCCCTGTTTATTAGTTTTATTCGTATTACTATCAATTAAAGTGTCTTAAGCCAAACTTTTCCAAAGAATTTCACTTCGTACTTGTAAAAAGTAGGTGAATTAACTGTTTTTGTGTGTGGTTTCTATGTTTGTTCTGTTTTGATTTTGCTACTGTTGTTTTTTGAAATAGGTAAAGTTTAGCAAGAAACAGTAATACTGAATTCTTGAATTTAAGAGCAAAAAGAGCTCTAAATGTGTTTAGGAATCAACCTACAGTTTAATTACAGAATTTTTTTTAATTTTTTAAAATTTATTTCTGTATGTGTATCAATGTACTGTCTGCATGCAGGTCTGTGCACCCGTGTCATGCAATGCCGCGGAGTTCAGAAGAGGGTCTCGGATTCCCCTGGAACTGGAGTTCTCCTCGAATTGGAGTTTCAGAGGCTCTCAGCCGCCATGTGGGTGCTGGGGATCGAACCCGGGTCCTCTGTAAGAGCGGTCGGCGCTCTCAACCGCTAGGCCATCTCTCCAGCCCCTAATTACAGAATTTTTAATAGAATTTTTAATTTTGACTTATGTGTGGAGTATATATATGCATATTTTGGAATAATATAAAATAAAATAAGTATTGATAGCTTTATAGAATAATTTCAGTATAATCCCTGAATTATTGAAATATCACAATAATGTATATTTACATTATAAACTGATTGTAAAATTTACATTAAATTCTTATAGAACCTTCAAAAAATTACATTAAAATATAAATGTAATTTAGAATGTAAAGTTATACTTCTTTTTACCTGCATGCAAGTTTACTGTTAAAATGTGAATCCCTAAATGTGTTTTGGAATTAACCTATAGCTTATTTTCAGACTTTGTAATTCTGATTTATGTATGGAGTGTATATATGCATATTTTGGAGTAATATAAAATTAAAGGGAACAAAAAAGAGAGAAAAACCTGTTCAAAGAACTGATCAAGACAGTAAACTTCTGCATCCAAAGGGAAAAATAAAGCCTGAGAAAAAGATGCAAGACAGGACTTAACATGAATGGCAGAATCCATGGGCTCTGGCGGCAGGGGGTGGGGGTAGGGCCGATGGATGGGGGAATGAGTCTAAATTTGATTAAGAAATGTTGTGTTGTATAAAATGTGCTCAATAAAAATCAACTTTAATTTTTAAAAAAGAGTTTAAAAAAAAGAACAAAAAGAGTTACTCTGGTTTTTAGATAACTGAAAAACCAGATAGAGATTTTACCTAAAGATTGGCACTGAGGAACTCAAGAAACGAAGATGTATAATTTTAAATTCTGCAGTGCACTGGCAATATAGCTTGTGCTTACCAAGTGGGAGGCCCCGGGTTCATTCCCCAGTATATACACACCACCACTGCCCCCAACCCCCGCCACACACACACCAATAGCCGCATTTTTTTTTAAGTAAAGGAAAAAAGAGTAAATTCTAATAATACATTTTTCCAACCTGTTATATCCAAAATATCACTGTTTCAGCTTGAAATCAATTTGGTGTTTCACACTCAAAATCTGATACTGCAACTTGGGTGGATCTCATTCAAGATATTAAATATCTGCTGTATAAGTAGTTAACATAAGGACAAATTAGACGGAGGCCAACCTACTCCTAAAAACAGGCATACGTATTAAATCACTGTTCCAATTACTGATTTGTTTTAAAAGATTTTTGTGTAGTAGACACAGAAAGTAAATGGGCAGTAAGAGCATTTCAAATGCTTTAGATCTATTATTTTATGTCTACTTCAGTAGATGATTGTGTTAGTTTCTTTTGCTTCCCTAAAACAAAGTACCTGACAGGAACAACTTAAAGGAGTGAGGATCTCTTTGGCTCGTGTCCATGATTGCCTAACCACATACAATTGAACGAAGTGCCATGAGAGTCCGAGTGTGTAGTGAGCAGCTGTTTATGTCACAATGGTCAAGAAGCACAAAATGAGGCAGGAAGTGGCCAGAGATAACAAACCCTCAAGGACCCCCCCCATGACCTAGATCCTGCTGCTAATGCCTCCTCTCCCTGCCTAAAGTTTCCACAGCTTCCCATACTTGTATCACCAGCTGAAGGTCAAGTGTTCAAAACATGGTGCACCTAGGTGTGGGAAGTGGGGGGTACGTTTCATATTAAACACTGTGATAGTTATCATTCATTGTCAATTTGGCACAAACTAGAATTGCCTGGGAAGGGGACCTCAAGGAGATCTTGTCTAGATCAGCCTGGCCTTTGGGCACATCTGTGAGGGATTGTCTTGATTGTTAATTGATGTAGGAAGATCCAGGCCATTGGGGGTGGCATCCTTTCATGGCCTGTGCCCCGAACTCTATTAGTGTAGAGTAAGCTAGCTGAATTGGAAGCAGCAGGCAAGGATGTTCATCCTCTCTGTTCATGACTTTTGGTGTGATGTAACTAGCTGCAAGAGTTCCTGTTTTGGCTTCTTTAAGATGATGAACCGTGACCTGAGATTGTAAGCCAAAGAAGCCTTTTCTCCCCTAAGTTGCTTTTGGTCAAGGTGTTTTATCACGGCAACAGAAGTGGAAATGAAACAAGCCAGAAACAATGAAAATAACACATAGTACTAACATTCTAATGAAGGAAATAATTCCTCGACAATAACACTATAGCTTTACTTTCATAGAAAACCAAGGTATATAGAGAAAAATCTTATAAAAATAATTGCATACAACAATCTCTTAAAGTTTCAATTTATTTTTTAGTATAGCTACAACTTGGGAAATAATTTCTAAGCTGCAAATATTGGCAAAATCTTCTGATGCAAGCCTTGAGAAAAGCTAGATGCCATCATTATCAATATCCTATCAGAAGTATGAGAAAAATGAAAAAGTGTAAAGCAGTTATTGGATGGCATCTATGCAAAATGTCCCCATTTTTTTCACATTTGTTTTTAACTATATTAAAGCCTAGGTTGGAAGTATTTGATTCTTGGGCCTCTGCTGACAAAGCAATAGGTATAACAGATCAGGGAAAGACAGGATTACCCTAAAGATTGAAAGATGACTCATTTGAGGCATTGTTTCTCGGGCTTTAGACTTCTTAGAACCAAAGACCCAACCTACATGAGATGAGTTGGCTCTTCTTCACCCTCTATCTGATTCCTAATGACAATCTTTCAGATGAAGCTCTGAAAACTGGTCCTGAGTCAATTGCACATGTTTAAAAAGGTTATAAAGACTTGGGTTTCCTGACTGGTTTAACCCATTGTAAAGGCCTATATTTCCATAGTTCCCTGGGACTAGAGGGAAAAACCCAGTCAGTCCATGATGTAATCCCTTGGCATTGCAAACAAAAAGTCATCAGAAGAAATGACTCACCCGCTCACAACAAAACTCCAGCTCTCTGGATTTCAAAGAACAAAATGGCCCACTTGTAAGAAGCCATGTAAGGTGAGAATAGTGACCTTTAGTCATGCAAATAACATTGTTTCAAATCCTACTCCTTTTATTTGCTAATTCCACATTTCAACTTTCCTTTGACCTGACCCTGAGGGTTTTTTTTATTTGTTTATTATATTTTAAGGGATTCACAATATAAGAGCACAGTTGTTTTCAGATCACATTGATGTTGCTCAGTTTGATATACAATTACGTAATGGTGCTAGCATACACAGATGAGGGATACCATTCATTGTTTGTTTTTCTGGGACTGTGTTACTTCACTCAGCATGATATCTTCTAGCTCCAGCCATTTGCCTCCAAAGCTCATGATGTCATCTTTCTTTACCACTGCATAGAACTCCATTGTGTAGATATACCACATTTTCTCTATCTACTCGTCAGTTGAGGGGCACTTGGGTTGGTTCCAGCTCCTTTCTATTGTGAAGAGAGCTGCAATAAACATGGCTGTGCATGTATCTCTGCAGTAAGATGAGTCTTGTGGGTACATGCCCAGGAGTGGTATGGCTGGGTCAGGTGGCAAGTTCATTCCAATTCTTCCAAGGGTTCACCACACTGTTTTCCATAGTGGCTATACGAGTTTACATTCCCACCAGCAGTGGATGAATCCCTTTCCCCACAACCTCTCCAGCACTTGGTATCATTTGCTTTCTAGATCCTAGCCAGTCTTATTGGAGTAAGATGATATCTTAAAGTGGTTTTGATTTGCATTTCTTTAATTACTAGTGACCTTGAACACTTCTTAAGATGTTTCTCAGCCATGTCTAATTCCTCACTTGTGAAGTCTCTTTCAGCTCTTTGCTCCATCTATTGAGTGGGTCATTTGTTTTCTTTCTTCTTTGTTTTTTGAGTAGTTTATATATTCTGGAAATCAATGCTTTAGTCAGATGTATCTGCAGTGAAGGTTTCCTCCCACTCTGTGGGATTTCTCTTCACTTCCTTGATTGTTTCTTTTGATGTACAGAAGCTTTTGAGTTTAATGAGGTCACATTTGTCAATTGTCAACCTTAATTCTTGCACAGCTGCTGTCTGATTTAGGAAGTCTTTTCCTATGCCTATGTCTTGTAGTGTGCTGCCAACTTTTTCTTCTGTTGCCTTCAGAATTTGGGGTTTCATATTGAGGTCTTCAATCCATCTGGAGTTGACTTTTGTACAGGGTGAGAGGTAGGGGTTTAATTTCATTCTTCTACAAGTGGTGATCCAGTTTTGCCAACACCACTTGCTGAAGATGCTGTCTTTCCTCCATTGTGTCTTCTTGGCCCCCTTGTCAAATTTGAGATGGACGAAATTGTATGTGCTCAAGTTTGGATCTTCAGTTTTGTTCCATTGGTCAATAGGTCTGCTTTTGTGCCAATACCAAGCTGTTTTTATGACTATAGCCCTGTAGTATAGTTTGAAGTCTGGTATAGAGATTCCCCCTGTGTTGCTCTTTTCACTCAGGGTTGTTTTGGCTATTCAGGGTGTTTTGTTTTTACAAATGAAATTAAGGACTTTTTCCCCCAAGCCTGTGAAGAAACTCTTGGGGATTTTAATTGGGATTGCATTAAATCTATATAAGAGTTTGGATAGAATGGACGTTTTTACTATATTAATTTTCCCAATCTATGAGCATGGGAGGTTTTTTTCATCTTCTGATGTCTTCTTCAATTTCCTTCTTCAAGCATTTAAAATTTTTGTTGTAGAGATCTTTGGTGTCTTTGGTTAGGTTTGCTCCTAGGTATTTTATTGTTTTTGAGGCTATTGTAAGTGGGAAGGTCTCCTTGAATTCCTTCTTCAGTTGTTGTTGATGTAAAGAAAGGCTACTGATTTTTCTAGGTTAATTTTGTATCCTGCCACTTTACCGAAGCTCTTAACCATTTCTGGGAGTTTTCTGGTGGAGTTTTTAGCATCCCTTTAGTAAACAATCATATCATCAGCAAAAAAGGGATAGCTTGACTTCCTCTTTTCCAATTAGTACTCCTTTAATTTCCTTTTCTTGCCTTGACCCTGAGTTTTTAACCCATAAACAGATATGTCATAGAGGAATTAGACATACTAAATGAGATGGTATGTGTAAAACATTGGACCTGCTGTCTGGCATATAAACAGTTAACAGCTGGCATTAATGGTTATTGACTATTAACTAAATCATGAGTTTTAAAATGTTATCTTCATTTCCATAGCATGTTATTATCTGCTACTAAAACAAATGCCTAAGATAATGATTATAATGAGAGAAAAGGTTTGTATGTGGTCACAGTTCTGGAATATCCAGTTCATGATGGGTTGACCATTGCTTTTTGGCCTATAGTAAAATAGCACACCCAGGCCAAAGCACATACAGACTAAACCTCTCACCTCCTGGTGGGGAAGTAGAAGACGAGTTCCTAGTCTCGTAACCCCTTTCAAGATCATGCCTCCACCCCTTAAAGATTTGGGCACTGCATACCTGTGCACTTGCTTCATCCCAAATGTCCACAGAAGCAAGAGTCACGAGGTCATCTTCTGTTGAAGAAAGTGTTGGGGTGTAGAGAGGGTCGTTCAGATACAGCAGTGGCAAAAAAGCCATAGCTCCCCTCCTGTTTCTGTTGACTTGACAAATATAAAAATGGTGCGTAAAAAAAATCTTAATAAAGCCAGTCCTTATTATTCCCATTTAACTAAAAGCCTCCTAAAAGTAAAAAAAAAAATTCTCCCTCAAAGGAGCCAAGCACCTAGTGGGAGACCAGGCAAACTATGTATAGTGTGTTATCCCACCTGCCCATACTTAGTAGACATTTGGCCAAGACACCTTGATGGCTAATCTTGACTTCTGACTTGACTAGATCAAGCGAGCCATTTGGACAGTCTTATGAGGGACTCTTTTTTTCTTTTTGGCTTTTCGAGACAGCGTCTCCCTGTAGCCCCAGCTGTCCTGGAACTCACTGTGTAGATCAGGCTGGCCTTGAACTCTGCCTGCCTCTGCCTCCTGAGTGCTAGGATTAACCCAGTCAGGATGGACTTTCTTGATCAGGTTATTTGAGGTGGGAAGTCCCATGCTAAATGTGAGCAGCACTTGTGCTGGCAGCGCAGCCAAAAAGGACATGGAGCATGGAAAGCTTCGCTTTTTGCCCGCTTGCCTTCACCCTGCTGGCAAGCTCACCTACCCTGTTGACTCCACTGTTGCATTCCCTTGCTGATATCAGAACCAGCTTCTTTAGGATTCCAAAATAGACTGAAGACCAGGTTCTGAGCTTCTCTGACGAGAAACAGATATTGTTGAACTACCCTGATAGCCAATCTAATAATCGCCTTTTATATTCATTCTCTCAGTTCTGTTCCTCTAGAGAGCCCTGTTTAATAGAGACTCTAAGGCAGGCAAGCTCTGTATGTTCACCTGGGACACACATGGAGCACTATATTTCTTAGAAGTTGGGTATCAGGTTATGAAAAATGATCTTTCAAATAAAGACCTCACCCTTCTCATATCAACTGTTCTTTTCAAGACACTGGAATGGCAGCCCCTGGTGTCCAAAGACACCCTCCGCCCAGCTCTTTTGCTCATTTCTGAGCCCAGTGTACTATCTGCAAGTCTTTCCACCCTGCGTGAATTTCCTGTTTCTGTTCTATAGAGTTACCACAAACTGATGACGGCTGGAACTTTGCAGATCTAATCTCTACCAGCTCTGGAGCCAGATACCCAGGACACATCTCTCTGGGTTAAAATGCAGGCATCAGCAGTTGGTCCTTTGGGAGCTCCTGGGAAGAGTCTATTTCTTTGCTTTTTCCAGCTTCTAGAAGCTAGCTACAATTCCTTGAACATGCTGATCCCCTCTTCTATCACATCTTTTCTCTGTGACCCTCCTGAATCCCTTCATAAGGATCTGGTGGTGATTAGGGAGGCTGGCCCACATAATCATCTCACGTTGCAAAATCCTTAATCACGCCTCCAAAGACTTTTTACCTTTTAAGGTGGCTTGGACCCAGTTTCCAAGGATCAAGACATGGACATCTCTGGAAGCTGGTGCTCAGATGACCAGAAGGATAAAGGCAGAAGGTAAGGGCTGTGTCTGGAATGGATCCTCTGGCCCAGCAGCTCCAAGCAGTGAGGGCTTCTGGGAGTGTACCTTCTCACCCCTGGAGGGTTTGCCTGCCCAGTAGCCACACATGAATAACTCTTGTCAAAGCTCTGGGTGCTTTTGATTTATTCAGACATCAAAATGAATGGCAGAGGAGTGTTCATCAGATCTACAGATTCTAAGTCATTCAAAAGAAAAGCTAGATAAAAGACAGGTGCATAGTAATAAATAATCTCATGCTTTCCAGTGACCGAACATTATTTCTATTTACATTTATATATTACAGGGAACATCTTTCTTATAAATTGTTCTGACATTTTCAAAACCATTGTTTGCTTCCACAGCTATTCCTCAAGAGTCAATAAGGAACAATAATAGAATCTAATTGGAAAAGAAAATAGACTTGATCCCAGAACCTCTCAGTTAATGAGCAGTAGAGGTTATATTGATTCATTTTACAAATAACATTAACCCTCAATAGTAATTAACACAGAGAGAAATTGCTTGTTTAGCTATCTGATAAGACATATGCACACAAAAGGATAGTATCCAGGAAGTCATAGATCTGTTCACTAGAATTAAAACAGATACAATGTTAATGGCTCTGCCCATGAAACCACACATGGATATGTGAAACCCCTGCAGCTAGTAATAAGAGAGGAACTGAGTAAGAACAAAAGACCATTTTAAGTTGGGTTTTCAGTTTTAGAGCCATCAACATGATGGTTTATAGTCACTTAGCCATTCTATAAAACTATTGCTGTGATCAAAAAGGGAAGAGAATAAAAGAAAAGCAACCACGGTCAGCACGTGCAGAGGAAGCGTGAGTGTAACATTAAAATCACAACCAGCTGATCCACCGATAACAGTCTGAATGTGTCATGGGATGATCCTTCTCCTAGACCAAGACTCCTGTGAGCACTGTGGAAGCCACTCGGGGGCTGAAATCTTCAGGCCAATCCAGAAGATGCTGTCTCTGGCTATGTTGCAAACCTTCCAGTTTCTCCAAAGAATTCATGATTTGTTTTTGTAAGTTTACTTATTTTTATTCTTGACACTTTCATATATATATGCATTTGTCTTTTCACCTTTCTTACCGTCTCTCATGCTCCCCTCGTTCTCCCACTGAAACCTGTCTTCCTCCCAGCGAGTCTCCCTCTTACTTTTCTGTTTTCTGTGTGTTTAATTAGAATCACTTGCATGAGGATGGGTAGGAGGTTATTTACTGCAGTATGGGTTTCTTTATCAGGTGGCTTCACTGTTAAGAAAAATTATAATCCCTCCTCCAGCAACTATTATCTACTAACAAATCTTCAGGGAAGGATAGGACTTCATAGGCCTCTCCTCCATCCATGATGAAATGTTGATGGACCCAATCATTTTTTCAATGTTTTATTAATTTATATATTTATATATTTATTTATGTGTATGAGTACTATGTCTGCTTTGTGTAAGTATATCCATGTCATGCATTCCCTGCAGAGATCAGGAGAGAGTGTTGGATACCCTGGAACTTGAGTTATAGATAGTTGGTAACCACCATTAGGATCTGGGAATTGAACCTACATCCTCTGCAATAGTAGTCAGTACTCATAACTGCTGAGCCATCTCTCCAGCCCCAATGAGCCCAATCTTTGCAGATCTTGTGCAGGCAACCACAGCTGCATGAGTTCTCGGGTCCAATTGTCTATGCACCTTTTAGCTGCAAATCTCCCCATGCTATGCCCTTTATGATCTTTTCACCCCCTCTTCTGCAGTGTTCCCTGACCTTTGGAAGGGGTGCTTGGTTTTCAGTGTTGAACATTTTTAGCAATGAAATAAAAGATCAAGGCTGGAAAGCCGGATGTAGTGGCACACACCTTTAATCCCAGCACTCGGGAGGCAGAAGCAGGCGGATCTCTGTGAGTTCAAAGCCAGCCTGGTCTACATAGCGAATCCTAGGACAGCTGGGACTGCAGGGAGACCCTGTCTCAAAAAGACAAAAAAAAATTCAGGGCTAGAGAGATGGCTCAGAAGTTAAGAGCATGGGCTACTCTTGCAGAGGACTGGGGTTCAATTCCTAGCACCCACACTGCAGCTAATAATAGACCTTAACTCCAATTCCATGGCATCCAACACCCTCTTTTGGAATCCATGGGCATCGCATGACAAAGTCTCACTTGTAAACATGGAGGCAAAACACTCATGCACATAAAATAAAAATAAATTAAAAAATTTAAACCAAAACCAAAACATCCAATCCATTGGTCACAAATAGTAACCAACCTTAGTTGTTCCTATTCTAAGATTTTCTTGATAGGACATTACCAGGGTTTTTATTTTTCCAGCTATGGCTAAGTGACAGATCAGAAATGGAGCTGGCATAGTTTTAAGGAACATATAATATCTGGTAGACTAAATTTTATGGGTTGTTTAAAAATATGGTAAACCACTGCACTTGAAGTCCAGTGCGCACTGTCACATGCTGGGCAAGGAAGGCAAAGGAAATACTGCATGAAACAAATGCAAAGCAAACGTGCACAGAACAGAGCAAAGAAAGCCCACAGCAGCACATGCTCTGTCCTGGGGAGCTGTGCGGCCGATTCCTGATTGTCATGAGACACAAAGATTATCTTACGTCTTCACGGTTTCTGACCTCTAAGAGCTCCAAGTAGGAGCTAAGTCTCAGTTTACAAAAAATGGGAAATTTAGTGTCATTTTTGTCTAAGAAATCAAGTCAGTAAGGAAGTGATGTTTGAACTGAATATAAAAGATAAGTCTGCCAATGAGAGAAGAGGGAAAGAATTTCTACCAAGGAACCAAACCAAGGCCAGCAAAGGACACCGTAATAGATGAAGGGATCAGGGATACAGTCTTGCTGTCGATGGGTAACACGAGGGTGGGAACACTGGGGGAAGAGGATGGCTCTAAGTCTCATAGCTGTGAGCACTGAAGTAAGAGAACTTTGTAGTTGTAGCTATTCTTGGAAAAGACTTGTGGTGGTGCACACCTTTAATCCCAGCACTCAGGAAGCAGAGGCAGGTGGAGCTCTGTGAGTTCAAGGCCAGCCTGGTCTGCATAGTGAGTTTCAGGACAGCTGGAGCTACAAAAAGACAAAAAAGCTTGTGGGATTCTAATAAGGAAAAATATAGAGGGTGAAAATATTGATAATAGAAAAGACAATTTTGAAGGTAAAAGTTCAGACCAGCTAGACTTGGGGAAAGGCAGTAGAAAAAGGAAAGACATTAGTAGACTACACAAAGGCAGGAAGGTTTGTCAAAAATCATTCTACATTTCTAGTGCGGAAAAGGAGAGATGGGGCTGGAAAATTGGCTCAGCAGTTCAGAACGTTCACTGCTCTTTCAGGGGATCCAGGTCCAGCTCCTGGCACCCACAGCAGTCAGATCACAACTGCCTGGAACTCCGACACTCTCTTCTAGCCTCTGCAAGCCCTTGCATGCACATGGTGCACATAAAGTCACACGAACACACACATACACATATATAAAACAAATTAAAAGTCTTTTTTTTTTTAGGTAGATATGACACTGCCAGTATTCTGGTAGTTTCAGGGAAAAGTTGACTCTGGGGGGCAGTGGTGGCCCTGGCATACGAGGGAAACAGAATTGACAAGATGCATGACCTGGTACACCGGCCTTACGGGGGCAACTGTCAACACTGAAACAGAAGAAAAGTGTTCAGAAAATGATGGGAACTTTGTGGGAATTTTTCATCTAGCACTAGAACAAAGACCAAGGGAAACTGCATGGACCTAGAATACTTGGCATTCCCAGGAGGAAGGATATTGGTATGTATTTCTCAAAAGCAAAATTACAAGGGCTATCAAGAGTCTTCTGGAAATTTTACTAGATTTTTTCCTAAAGAACAACCAAAAATACAACCAGAAAGGCTACCACAGAAATTTTCTTAGGTAAATATCAGAAACCATGCCAGTGAAAGTAATGATTAAAATAAGATATTTCCACATAGGAAAATATGCCATCACTGAAAACCATGTTTATAACATTTGCTATTGAATGCCATGGGAAATTCCCCTGACAAGATGGAATAGATCTATTATATAATGTACAAGTCTAGAAGCATCATTAGAAGGTAGATTAGTTATGAGAAATTTTAACCTTTTTAATATTTTATATTGTGTCTACATTTCTTCAAAGAATATGGTTATTTTTATGAACAGAAAATTTTATAAACACATATATAAACAATAGATGAAGAAGAAGAAAATAAATGTTTTTAGAAAAGAATGCAGAGGCTAAAGAACACCAAAACTAGTCAGTAGGGATGATACTTTCAGGTCTGTGCCAGCCTCGTTTCCCCATGTTCTGTGTCTCAAGTATATGGGGTCCTTAACAATAGGATCTTACTGTTAATTTCTAGAGGTAATCAAGGGCAATGACAAGCTGGAAAGTGCTATGCACAGTATTGGAAAGCAATCATCAATCTTAGTCTGCTGTGAGCTGTAATAGTGGCCAGCATGGCAAGACATGCCCACAGGCACAATCATGGCACAATTGTTTTGTGAGTAACCAACCACTTTTTGATTGTATTTAAAGCCTACTCCATGAGATTAAACCCATCCCTGGCACTCAAGCACTGTAGCTAGACAGGGGTAGGCCCTAAGGGAGAACCTATGACTAGCAGTCTGCTAAACAGACATAGTATTAAACAGATTCCCAATGACTTACTCAATGAGAGGGAACTCATGTGTGGTACTATAATAATGCCCAAATACATGTGGCTGGAGAGGTCATAGATCCTAGAGAAAACCTACTTTTGCCACAGTCCTAGACCAAAGTAATTTCTTACTTTATTCTAAATAAGAATCCTCATATTTATAGATAATTGTATCTTTCACCTCTCATCAAAGAAGCTTCTTTTGTAACAGATGGAGACTATTACAGAGTCCCAGGACTGGTCTCTGAGACACTTAGCCCTAAGTGACACATCTTCAATACAACCTCTATATTAAAATGAACACATCTCTTAACTCTCACCAGGGAAGTTTTCTTATGCAGTGGATGGTGATTAACACAGAAACTTACAACTGGCAAACATGCAGAGAACAAGAGCCTCAGAGTGCTTATCCCTGAATCTATATCAAACTTCTGCCTCCCAAGGCTCAGAGACGGTTGAGGAAGAGGAGGCAGAAAGATTGCAAGACCCAGAGAGGGGGCGGGTGACCACAAGAAAATAGAGTTTGCCAGACAGCTGGCCAGTTACTCATATGAACTCATAGCAATGGTGACAGCATGCACAAGTACTAGGCAAGCTCAAACCAGCAAAACCCAGCACAGACGTGAAAGTCCTGGCAATTGATGGCTGCTGGGAGGAAGAGAGACAGTGTCTTACAAGGATGGGACTCTTGGTGGGCCCGGTGGATGGACCCACACTGAAGGACACTGGGGCACACAAATCAGATAGATGATAGATAGATAGATAGATAGATAGATAGATAGATAGATAGATAGATATTTAAATCGACAAAAAATAAAAAGAGAACACTGCCCAAAACAAAACAAAGAAAAAGGCCACAGAAGAAAATTTGACCACTAATAGAATAGGGTTCTAATTTTTCATCCAAGTTTTATCAAATTTTATCTGAGGTTTACCAAATTCTTAAAATTGCAAATTTTGTAATAGAAGAAAATCAGCTCTTCCAATATAGAGTGACACAGAAGAAATACGTTTACACCGCCCACTCCCTTTGGCAGTTATCATTGAACATATAATTACAAGTTGCCATTTTGGAATCAAAAAGAAATGATTTAAAATAAAGCACTCTTACTGGCTAAAGCAAACTGATTTCTGGCTCACCCTGGTGCCTTCTCAATAGTTAATGGGCATTGATTGTAAGACCAGTGGGGATGTGCTGGTTGTATGTGGACAAATCCTCTCACTCGCTATATTTGCTCAATCAATTGATAATATCCTTGTGCCTAAATATCATAAAATGAAATGGTCTGTGGAAATTTAACATTAGATTTGGAAGGTTTCCTCTCCCAGCTTTAAAACAAATCTGATTGTTCTGATTATCAGTGGCGCCAGGCTACATTAGAAGGGACTGAACTAGTGAAATGAAGGAAGTGATTTGTTTTCGCTGACAGCGTTCTTATGTTTCCTAGCCCCACGTCCAAAGATTCTTTGATATTGTATCTCCTCTTTGATACTTAATGTTCAATTGCTTTCCTCTTTGGTTTTATTGTCTCTTTACAATCCAACAAGTAGCTAACTATGTAACTTACACTTATTACAAGACTTTAAAGGCCAGTTAATGAAGAAATAGATGACACAAGGAAGTCAAAGAATAGTGTAATATAAAACTCACCAAGTGCTTGGAAAAAATCCTCCTCCTCTCCTGAAGGCCATGGATTAATGCACGTTGAAAAGAAAATGGATGAAGGCATTATCAATGGCTATGACAGAGAAAACAGGAACTCTCCAAAAAAAGCAGGAAGAGGGGTCAATGCAAGAATGGAAAGCAAGTATATAAGGAATATTTGAAAAACCAATAGATTCATGCTAGGTAAGCTAGATAAAGGCAAATACTCCAATATCTCACTTGTGTGTGGCATCTGAAAAAGTGATTTTCATACAAGTTGAGAGTTGAGTAATAGTTACTAGAGACTAGAGAGAGTAGAGGACGGCAGGGTGTAGGGCAAAATTGATTGACAGGGCTAATACTTCAGTTAGATGGGAAGTATAAGCTCTGGTGTGCTATGGCACAGCAGACAGAATACAACTAATAATGCAGTGTATTTCAAAATAGAAAAGAGCATTTGAAATGTCTTATCATAAAGAAGTGGTAGAAGTTCAAGGTGATAGAAATGCTTTTTACCATGAGTTGATCATTAAAATACTTAAATAAAAAATTACACTGATGCAATGATACCTCAGTAATATGTACAACTTCTATCAGTTAAAAACAAATTAAAAATCCCTACAGCTATTCAGAGCCTGAAAAAAATAATTCAAAGTGCTAAAACTGGTAGCTTCAAACAGCTCACAGTTAAGGAAGCTATGCTGAACGTTTTGGTGGCTACTGAAGTGTGGATGTGGTTTTATATCGGAGAGATCATAGGCAAGCATGGCATCGTTGGCTATAATGTTTGAAGACCAATCTTTAACATCTGATTCTATTTGATTTATTATTTGAATGTTCTTGGACCATGTAAGATCAGACTGCTGTCTGAATAAAATGAGATCTGTTGAAAAAAAAAAAAAACAAATTAAAAATCACATTGTATGGTGACAGCATGCACAAGGCCTATGCAAATTCAAGCAGACAGAACCCCAATATAGATCTGTGGAAATGGGCAATAAGCCCCAATTTTATTTGAAGAATTATTGGCATCTGATTATAGCTGGATGAGGAAGAGCTGATCTTCTTAAAGGAAAGAACTCTACATAGGCTGACTAGACCCCAGTGGGTGAACTTGTACTGAGGAATGTCTGGGGACACTAACTCGACACAATAGGTCTTAACACCAATTGTAGGGATGGGCCTCTGTTTGGCTCCAGAGCGAGACCAGAGTCCCACCATCCTGAGAGCTTCTTTGAGGAGCCCAGATGGTCAGTGTTCCTGTTGGCTCCATATCCTGGGGGCTCTCTTTTGATGTAGGGGGCAGATGTCACACCCCCTATTTACTATACACCTGGGAGTTTGCTGCTCTGATAGGAGCCACCACACTTCCCTTGCTCTTTTTCACACTCTCCAGTCCCCATTTCCTTCCCAGAGAATGGTAGCTTTAGTATAAAGCCTTTCACCTGTCACAAATAAACTGAGTCTTTTCCCCATTAAATTTCTCCCCGTTCTTTCCAGGCTTCCTAGGATCTTCTCCCTCCCCTTCCCTACCACTCTGGAACCTGTTGGCTGCCAACCAGAGAGTTCCAGAGAGCCGCAGAGAACCTGCAGTCACTAGCAGTGGTCCGGGGTGGAAGAACACCAAAAGGCTACAACAATGAATCCCAAGATGGGGCTGTAAGAGGCTACCAGTGGGGAAGAGTGTATAATGATGATTTGGATTGATTGAGATGTTCTATTTAAAATGCACAAAAATTCTGGGACTGGAGAGATAGCCTAGCGGTTAAGAGCACCGTCTGCTCTTGCAGAGGACCCGGGTTCAATCCCCAGCACCCACATGGCGGCTAAGAACCGTCTGTAACTCCAATTCCAGGAGAACTCCAGTTCCAGGGGAATCTGAGACCCTCTTCTGACCTCCGCGGCATTGCACGACACGGGTGTACAGACCTGCATACAGACAGTACATTCATACACATACAAAGATAAATAATAAAAAAAATTTTTTTAAATACACAAAAATTCAACAAAGTTACTGAAAACATAATATACCTCATAATATACAAAAGTATTTTGTGTTGATCAAAACAAAATTTAATTTAGTTAGGCGTAATTGTACATGCCTCTAATCCTGAAATTCAGGAGGATCATGAATATAATACCACCTTGGGTTACACAGTGAAATTATATCCAGAGAGAGAGAGAGAGAGAGAGAGAGAGAGAGAGAGAATGAATAGAAGGCAGGGGTTGCTGTTCTCTAGCAGATGGCAATGGTCCTATGGGGTACAGCAAGCAGATGAACTTGAAAGTGGAAACCAGTTCTTGAACTGGACTGGGAAACAGGGCTTGGGGAATGAGGCAGCTGAGGCAGCACCGGAGGGTTTTCAGCAAGAGAGTAAGAGACTCAAGGGAGCATTTTTGAGAAGGGAGCCTGAACCAGAACCCAGTGATGACTAGGAGGGGAGTGAGAAGAGTGAACTCCGAGCCTGGGATCAAGGCGAGAAGAGCAGGACCAAGGGCATCCCTGTGGGTAAGGAGGCACACCAGGAGCATTTCAAAAGAAGAACGAACCTAGTTAGGGATAGTTCAGACACAGGGAGCCAGTGGGAGTGTGGCTTTGGTGCTCATCAGTTTATCCAGAATCGCTTTTTATTCTCATTCATTATATGAATGGAGTAGATGCCAACAGCAAGGGTGGTGTGCAAACGGGTTGGTTTCATGATATCATCAGAGGCCAGAATGCTCTGGTTTTTCTAAATGGCCTATTTAGGGGATGGAGAGCTGGCTCAGTGGTTAAGAGCACTGGCTGCTTTTGCAGAGGACCTGGGTTCAATTCCCAGCATACACATGACAGCTAACGACTGTCCCAACTCCAGTTCCAGGGAATGCAATGCCATCTTCTGACCTCCACAGGTCCGGGTGCACTTACATACATGAATGGAATATGTTCACACACATAAAATAAAAATTTTTAAGTGGCCTATTTAATAAATTGTAGGAGACCTTAACTTTTTCTTTGAAAATAACAAAACTTCTGCTGTTGACAGTGCATTCCAGGGATTGGGCTTTATTTGCTGTGATCTCACCCAGCAGTCTAAAATGGGAAGCATATGGTGAGGAGTTCTAGTGACAGCAAGATTAAAAGGGTGCCTGGCACCAAGAGCCACACAAAGCACCCTCAGAAGCTACAGTATGTCTCTCAAGAACCTCATGATCTGAGCATCATTTTTGCTTTTTGTATTTGCTTTGAAAAGTCATTTTGAGAATTTTAACATTATTAAAAAATTCAAGGACTTTATCTTGAAAAAATTAAGGGAGGATCTTTACTGCTCACTGAAGATATTCACCCACTATAGAGCTATGTGGGCTATGTAGCTATTGAACAATGGAGCTATGAGCCATGGTGCTATGGGCTATGAAGCTATAGAGTTATAGGCTACGGAGCTATAGAGTTATGGGCTACAGAGCTATGGAGCTATGAGCTATGGAGTTATGGGCTACGGACCTATGGAGTTATGGGCTATTGAGCTATGGAGGTATGAGCTATGGAGTTATGAGCTATGAGCTATGGAGCTATGGAGCTATGGAGCTATGGAGCTATGGAGCTATGAGCTATGGAGCTATGAGCTATGGAGCTATGGAGCTATGAGTTATGAGCTATGGAGCTATGAGCTAAGGAGCTATGGAGCTATGGAGCTTTGGAGCTATGGAGCTATGGAGCTATGGAGCTCTGAGCTATGGAACTATGGAGCTATGAGCTATGAGCTATGGAGCTATGGAGCTATGGAGCTATGAATTATGGAGCTATGAGCTATGGAGCTATGAGCTATGGAGCTATGGAGTTATGAGCTATGGAGCTATGGAGCTATGAGCTATGGAGCTATGAGCTATGAAGCTATGAACTATGGAGCTATGGAGCTATGAGCTATGAGCTATGGAGCTATGAGCTATGGAGCTATAGAGCTATGGAGCTATGAGCTATGGAGCTATGGAGCTATAGAGCTATGGAGCTATGGAGCTATAGAGCTATGGAGCTATAGAGTTATGAGCTATGAGCTATGGAGCTACGGAGCTATAGAGCTATGAGCTATGGAGCTATGAGCTATGGAGCTATGAGCTATGGAGCTATGGAGCTATAGAGCTATGGAGCTATGGAGCTATAGAGCTATGGAGCTATGAGCTATGGAGCTATGGAGCTATAGAGCTATGGAGCTATGGAGCTATAGAGCTATGGAGCTATGAGCTATGGAGCTATGAACTATGAGCTATGGAGCTATGGAGCTATGAGCTATGGAGCTATGAGCTATGGAGCTATGGAGTTATGAGCTATGAGCTATGGAGCTATGAGCTATGGAGCTATGGAGCTATGGAGCTATGGAGCTATGGAGCTATGAGCTATGAGCTATGGAGCTATGAGCTCTGGAGCTATGGAGCTATGAGCTATGGAGCTATGAGCTATGAGCTATGGAGCTATGAGCTATGGAGCTATGGAGCTATGGAGCTATGGAGCTATGGAGCTATAAGCTATGGAGCTATGGGCTGTCAGTCTATGGGCTATGGAGTTCTCAACAGTACTTAACCTTGACTGAAATCTACAGTAACTATAAAACAAAGCCAGATTTTGAAGACTTAGTATGAGGATAAAAAAGTGCATAATTATATATATATATATATATATATATATATATATATATATATACATGTATATATAAATGTATGTTAATGTTAATTACATGTTGAAATAATCCCTTTGGGATAGGCTGGGTTAAATAAATTAATTCCAACTTTTTATCACATTATTGTACAAAGCATAAAAATTATTTTAAATTGCACATGTGGACAGTACTACTTTAAATTTAAAGTAAAAAATAAAATCTATTAAAAGAAATTATTTTAAAACTGTGCAAATAATTGAAGAAATTTTAATGTTTACTAAATATTAGACATTATAGAATTATTATTATTAATATTCTTAGTTATGATATAAATAGCAGTTTTATAGGATTTTTTTTCTCCTAAGACAAATGTGCTATAGTAAATAAAGATTAAGTATCATGATGACAAAATGTATTTTAAAATATACTTATTATTTAATATTATATTTATTGTAAATATCTTATATAAAACAAGTAGTATTTATGTTTATATAATTCTATGTAGCTATACATTTACTTAACCTATACTTATCTATTTATATACATCAAAATATTAACGTATGTTTAATCTGGATGAGTTAATTGGCTTTTCATGCCTCTCAGCCATTTTCTGTTAGAATTTCCCATAGCAAGGGAATTCTGTGATAAAATAGCACATTAGAAATTGTCTCTATGTAGCTCAATGAATGAGAAGACTCAGGATAACAAATAGACTCTATTCCAAAGACATAATGATTGGAAGAATATCTGAAACACCAAGGTATCATAAGCAAGCTGAAGAGTGTGGAGAAGCAGAATCTGGACCCGGTGAGAAGCTGCTAGCAAACAGATCCAGTTCTAAGCGGATCCTCAGCAGTGGGAGAGGAAGCAGAAGCTTCATCTAAATGACAAGCCAGGTGGCCCTGGTGGAAAGAAACCAGTGGTCTTACCCACTGTTTGGAGGGAAAGTGGCTCCTCCAGCTACTAGAGTTTTTAGAGTCAGAACCTGAGTCCTGGCAGCCCAAACAAGCTAGGCCCAGCCACCAGTCCTCCATAGGCCAATTTAAATAACATGAAAAGCAGAGGATGATTTATTCAATACGGCCACACTGAGAAGGGCAGCAAAGAGGTATGGTGATCCCCCTAAGTGCACCTTTGGGGTCTTGACATGAAGTTTAAGTTTAAATAAGAAGGCAAAAGTTATGCATAACTAAGCAGCCCCCAGTCCATCAGTGCATAGTTGTCTCTCCTGCAAGGTGATCTGATAAGTTGCCAGTACGGTATGAAATCTTGACTGGAACATGCATCTGCTCTGGCTGGCACTAAGGCCAGGCCTTTCCCTTTCTGAGCATGAGCCTATTGGGGAAATTCCATTGTCTCAATAGTTTGATGACTAAAGGGAGGGGCAAAATATCTTCTTAGACTATCTTTATTTTTATTATCATCCATTATTATTAATTTTAGGTGTATGAGTATTGCCTGCATGTAAGAGCACCCATGTCATGCAATGCCCAGGGAAGACAGAGGAGGGTGCTAGATCCCCCTGGAACTGGAAGATGGAAAGACCTCTCATGTCTGTGGATTGGTAGAATTAGTATTGTAAAAATGACCTATATTTCTAAAAGCAGTATACAATTTAGACCAATCATCATCAAAATTCCAATGACATTCTTCAGAGAACTAGGAAAAAAATAGAGTTTATAAAGGCACACAAAAGATTCCAAATGGCCAATGGAACAATCCTAGATAGATTAAGTAGTACTGGAGATATCATGATGCCTGATCTCAAACTGTACTACCAAGGAATAGTAACAAAAATAGCATGGTACTGACACACAATGAAACATGTGGATCAATAAAACAGAATAGAAGCCCCAGCAATAAACGCACATAGTTACAGCCATTTGATTTGTTTTAGTTTGGGTTTTTTTTTTTTCAGTACTAAGGATTGAATCTTAGGCCTCACAGATGCCAGACAAGCTCTCTACTACTGATCTACAATCTTTTTCATGATCTTAGTTTATATTTTGAGAGGGAGTCATGCTAAGTTACCTAGGTTTATCCTGTAGTTTAGGCAGAAATTACATTTCTCCTTTATCAGCCTCCTAAGTAGCTAGGATGACAGACTTGAATCACCAAACCTGGCTAAGCCTCCTGGTTTTTTTTTTAAATAAACAAAACATATACTGGAAAAATGGAGCCTCTTCAACAAATGGTGTTTGGAAAAAGTAGATAGCCACATGTAGAAGAAGGAAGCCAGTTCCTGTTTCTCATCTTAAATAAAAGTCAATCCAAAATGAATAAAAAACTTTAATGCAAGACATGGAAGTCTGAAACTCATAAGGTAAAATATAAGGAAAATACTTAAAGATACAGAAATAACCACAATTTTTTTGACAATGTCTCCAACAGCTTGGGGAGGGAACAATAGCAGGAACTGACAAATAGGATTTCAAGGAATTCAAAAGTTTCTCCATAGCACAGAAACCATCAGCAGAGTGAAAGACAGCCCGTGGAAAGGGAGAAGAGCTTTGCCAGCTATGCCTCTGACAGGGAGTTAATTTTTAGAATCTATCAAGAATTTCAAATTTTAAATATGCCAAATAAATCATCCAGTCAATAAATGAGCCAATGAATTAAAGAGACAATTCTAAAAAGAACAAATGGCCAATAAATACATGAAAAATATGCTCTACATCCTTTGCCATCAGAAAAATGCAAATTAAAACTGTTTGACATTCCCTCTCAGCCCAGTCAGAATGATTACCGTCAAGAGAACAGTGACACACACTGCTGAGAACGTGGGGGAAATGAGTCCTTATGTATACTACTGGTCAAACCATTACAGAAAGCAGCATGAAGATTCCTCATAATATTGAAAAGAGAGCTATTTTATGTTTCAACTATACAACTCCTAGTTAGCAAACCACAAAGGTACCTGCACCTCCATGATTATTGCTGTACAAATCACAGTAGACAAGTTATGGAATCAGCCCAAGTGTCCATCAACAGATAAATAGGTAAAATGTGGTAGACAGATGATAGATAGATGATAGATAGATGATATAGACACAAATAGATGATATATAGATGGATTATAGATAGATATAGATATAAATAGATGATAGATGATAGGTGATATAGATAAAGATAGATGATAGATGATAGATAGATAGATAGATAGATAGATAGATAGATAGATAGATAGATGGAAGATAGATAGCAATGATAGATAGATAGATAGATAGATAGATAGATAGATAGATAGATAGATAATGGACAGAAGATAGAGATGATAGATGATAGATAGATAGATACATGATAGAGATAGGTAGATAAATGATAGATAAATAGATAGATGATAGATGGTAGAGATACAGATACACACACAACAATTTTTATTTGGCCATAAAAGGGAAGAAATTATCCCATTTTCAAGAAAATGGATGGAAGTGTATATAATCACATTAAGCAAAGGAAGACTAAAATAGAAATTCCACATACCTTTTCTTATATGCAGATTCTGCTCTGTATGTATAACATAATGAAGAAGGGGAAATATTTAGAACTAGCAGGAGATGGGAGGAGTATGGAGAGAGTGATCCTGAGGTGAGTAGAGTGGCATACAGGGTGACACACACGAATGTGTCACAATGAAGCCCATTATTTTATGTTCTGATTTTTAAAATTAATTTTTAAAAACTAGCCATATTGGCCAGCAAGATGGTTTGGGGTAAAGCACTTGTAGCACGAGCTGATGACCGGAGTTTGACCCCCAGAACCCACCTAAAAGTGGGAAGGAAAACAGACGCTATAGAGTTGTTTTCTGACATCCACACCTGGACTGCAGCACCTGTGCCCCCAAACATACACATCACACACATCCACACCTGGACTGCAGCACCTGTGCCCCCAAACATACACATCACACACACGGCAACAATAAGTAAAGACTTTTTAACATTTCAAAAAAACTATATTAAGATCCTAGATAAATAGGATTTTGTGCTTTGATTAATTGTCTTCATGGAACATTGTCATATATTTTAGTGTCATTTTTTTCCTGCTCTTGAATTTTTAAATTCATTTTCCAGATAGCTCTGTATTCCTTCCAGTATGAAGGATTAATAAGGAATTAAAATTGAAAATATATAATCTCTTTTGTTTGAGTCTAATAGTCCTGATATGTATATATGGTAATTTGTATTAATATAGAATTCTAGGGTTATAATTCCTTTTCCTCAGGTCTGTCAACATCAATGCATTGCCTCCTAATGTTTTGTGCTATAGGGAAAAATTTTAACAAAAGTCCAACAATGTTTTTTTCACTATATAGGTAAGTTAGAAATTACACGTAAAAAGTACATCTTCTTTTCTTGAATAAATTGTAAAATATAAAAGGTTTCCTTAAAAAACATGTGGGAAAGTTCATGTCCACTCCTCAAAACTTTTGATTAAATTTGAATGTCAAAATGGTATCACAGTAACAACTACTTGGAAGAAAGCTCACATAAAAACCACCACAATACAGTCAAATGTTATTCTTAAATAATGTATAAATGTTAATGCAAGCTTATGAACAAACTTATCTCTAAATGCATAGAATCCTTTTAAGTCCCGAGCTATTTGCTTTGCTTTGAAGAAGCAGCCACTTGAAGCATACCATAGCCAAAGACAACATTTACCAGGTAGACACTAAGCGTAGGCGGGTGGGTCCTCCCTTTTGGGTGATGGGAGCCTTTAGTTTGAGCCCTTGGCTTCATAGCATATAAATATCTTTTGAGCCACACCCATAAGCACTACCTGAGGTAATCTCTTTCAGGATGATTGGCAGCACCAATTTTCCCATTCACACCTACTTCTGCTAAGCCTAATTGATGAGTTCATTTAAAGGCCCGAAGGCTTCTTTGGGAAAGCCATCAGTACAACTTGCCAAGCAAAGCTTACAACAACACAGAAAGCTCAGACACAGCGCTTGACAGGCTCCAGGATTGACTAATACTGATTGTGAAACAAAGGCAGAGCTTTGATACCAGATTTATTTGTAAGCAAAGATACTGTGATATAGCAATATTACTTAATCAGGGAAATGTTTGCAGCAGCACTGCAAACATAAAAGAGAAAGCAAGAGACACCTGTTACAATGTCTGTAAGTGCAAGCAGATACTTGATAGGCTCCTCTTCTAGGAAGCATGTGTTTGTGATAGGCCAGCACAGTGTTGTTCCTGCCCCACTCGAGGACTTCCATGATTACATCTCAGAATCCATCTCAAGGGAAATGAGGGCAACAGCAGTGCCTAAAGAACTTCCAAATAGGGGAGAGGTAGGTACAAGGTTCCACCCCTAGCTAAATAGCTACTGGCATTTGTTAGCTACTGGTAGAGAAAGAGTTAGTTTTCTTTAAGGGTGTGACACCTGCTAGGTTGACCACAATCCAGGGCAGATTCTACATTCAAGAATATTTGGACAACACATTGTATTCAATGAAAGAAACAAAACAAAACATGAATTTGATGGGTAGGAAAGAGTAGGTGGGTCTGGCAGACACTAGGGGAGTGAGGGAATATGATCAAAATACATTGTATGAAATTCTCAAAGAATTAATAATAATATTTTAAAGAAAAAACTAAAATATGTGTATATGATGTGGAAATATAAAAGGGTACTATGTGAGGGAAAGAGACCAGAGAGAGAATGGAGGGAGAGAGGCAGCAAGTGTTAAATGTGGTCGAAGGACATGATACACTTGCATGAAAATGTCATAATGAAACTCATTACTTTGTACAATAAATATGTTAATAAAAAGAAGGCATATAACTGAATAAAAGAGTTCCCAAATATAACCAGAATGTTAGGAGCCTAAGCTTAATGTACAACATACAATGTCACAATTTTTAGAGCTGTCTACCTCAAATCAGAGTTCCTTTTCCAGGAAACTTCCACCGTGATTCTAGCAAATAGCTGTCCCACTCTGCACCTGTGCCTCTGCCTCCCCGTCCTCTTGGGTTAATAGGACACTTGGCACACATCGCTTCCCTCAGCCCACCAAGCTTGTCTAGAGAAGGGTTGAGCTTCTGAGGCCCTGTATTTGAGCACAAATCCTGGATCACAGTATGCACACAGCAAATGCACAAAGGAACAGTTTCCAACCACACATGACCAAACCTTATGGTCACCAATGCATGTTTGGCACAGCTCAGGGCTTTGGCACAAATGGAACAAAGTAATTTAATCTTACTGTGTGACATTCATAGAAAATTCCCAGTGCACTGCATTAAATTTCAATCCATATTTTTTCACCTTAGAGCACTGCTTTTTTATTTATTTATTTATTTATTTATTTTATTTGAAAAGAAGTTTAGAACATCTACATGCACTGATGACTGGGATGGGAACTCTCATGATGACAATGGGGACATCTACAATGAGTGGGATACATTCCAGCCCATATTTTTACTGACTTTACAGATAATATATAAAAGTCAATGAAATATTTATAAAAAGTGACCCTAGGTTAATATTTTGGCTCTTGGTTTTTCTAAACTTCATGAAGCAGGAGAAAGAATGTTTAGTTTTGTTTTCTTGTCCTTTTAAGGGAAGCATAGTACTTTTTCTAAAGACATTGTAAGTTGAGGCCCAGCATAAAGTATTTCAACTTACTTATGTTGAAATGACTAAAGGGAAAACTCCCTTTACACTGGAATATCCCTCAGCCTTCCTGACAAGCAGCTGTGAAAGATCTTGTTAACAACACTGAGGATTCTCAGAGCACCCTTTCAAAACAACAGAAACTCTGAAAAGTAATGCTGATGATGATTTCAGAAAATACTCCATGGTATATTGTTTTAAGGTTATAGCTTAAGGTGATCACTTGAATATCCATGCTTCCAAAAATGATAAAATGGCAAGAGGAAGTAGAACCTGGGGGATAAGGGAGAGAGAGAGAGAGAGAGAGAGAGAGAGAGAGAGAGAGAGAGACTTTCAAAGGAAAACAACTGAAAATAGGTTTAGGTACTATGTTTTATTTTAAAATTTCAGGAAGGGCTAGAAGCTAATAATTTTATTTCCACATTTTATTATCTTGCTTTTAAAGATCAAGGGGTATGGTGAGCTTCACCTCTTCAAATGGGCTTCTCAAGGGGCAAATGTACAAAGAACACACACACACACACACACACACACACACGGAACTAGACCTTGGGTTGAAGGAACACAGCAGTTGGTTTTATTTTGGTACTATACAGTCATCCTGGTAACTCTCATCACTCTTACCAATGCCTTCTTCTTAGAGATTAGTGGTGAATATGAAAATCAGAATCAATTCTATGATTGGTGTATTTATTTTTTTTCTCTCTTTATAAAAGACTGGATTATAATTCAAAACTTTAATTCTTTACAGTAAAATCGTTTACTCTGGAAGGAAAATGCAGTGTTCTTTTTAGAGTTCCTAAAAATGTAATGCCTTCCTACCAGTGTGATTTTGTTTGTTTTGTTTTTAATCTTTCAGTATGAAAATGTTTATATTGATTTCTGAATAAAATCAAAGCTTCCAATTTTATTTTAGGTAGCTTTTAAAACAATTTTAGTGATTTAAGAAATGTAGTCAACAAGGATCTCTACAACAAAAATTTTAAACCTCTGAAGAAGGAAATTGAAGAAGACATCAGAAGATGGACAAACCTCCTATGCTCGTGGATTGGGAAAATAAATATAGTAAAAATGTCCATTCTACCTAACTTGTATACAGATTTAATGCAATCCCAATCAAAATCCCCAAGAGCTTCTTCACAGGTTTGGAAAAAAAATCCTCAATTTCATTTGATAAAACAAAAGACCCCGAATAGCCAAAGCAACTCTGGGCGAAAAGAGCAATACAGGGGGGATCACTCTACCAGACATCAAACTATACTACAGGGCTATAGTCATACAAACAGCTTGGTACTGGCACAAAAACAGACCAGTTGACCAATGGAATAAAACTGAAGATCCAAACCTGAGCGCATACAATTTCAGCCATCTTATATTTGATAAGGAGGCCAAGAAGACATATTGGCGGAAAGACAGCATCTTCAACAAGTGGTGTTGGCAAAACTGGATCACCACCTGTAGAAGAATGAAATTAAACCCCTACCTCTCACCCTGTACAAAAGTCAATTCCAGATGGATCAAAGACCTCAACATGAAATCCAAAACTCTGGAGGTGATAGAAGAGAAACTTGGCAGCAGACTACAAGACATAGGTGTAGGAAAAGACTTCTTAAATCAGACAGCAGCTGCACAAGAAATAAGATCGACAATTGACAAATGGGACCTCATTAAACTCAAAAGCTTCTGTACATCAAAGGAAACAATAAAGGAAGTGAAGAGAAAACCCACAGAATGGGAGGAAACCTTCACAGCAGATACATCTGACAAAGCATTAATTTCCAGAGTATACAAGCTACTCAAAAAACAAAGAAGAAAGAAAACAAATGAATCACTCAGAAGATGGAGCAAAGATCTGAACAGAGACTTCACAGAGGAGGAATTAGAGATGGCTGAGAAACACCTTAAGAAGTGTTCAACATCACTAATAATTAAGGAAATGCAAATTAAAACCACCTTAAGATACCATCTTACTCCAGTAAGACTGGCTAGGATCAAGAAAACAAATGATGCCAAGTGCTGAAGAGGGTGTGGGGAAAGGGGAACACTCATCCATTGCTGGTGGGAATGTAAACTTGTGCAGCCACTATGGAAAACAGTGTGGAGAACCCTTAGAAGACTCAAAATGAGCCTGCCATTTGATCCAGTCATACCGCTCCTGGGTATATAACCACAAGACTCATCTTACTGAAGAGATACATGCACAGCTATATTTATTGCCACTCTGTTCACAATAGCAAAAAACTGGAACCAACCCAAATGCCCCTCAACTGACGAGTGGATAGAGAAAATGTGGTACATGTACACAATGGAATTCTATGCAGCGGTAAAGAAAGACAACATCATGAACTTTGCAGGTAAATGGATGGAGCTAGAAGACATCATGTTAAGTGAAGTAACACAGTCCCAGAAAAACAAAAGACAAATGGTATCTCTCATATGTGGATGCTAGTACCAATAACCCAGTTATAAATATTTCTTGTGGAGAGGGATGCATATTAAAAGAACAACAACAGAAAGACTGCATCAGAAAACGGACTGAAATGGTGACTCGGGAAGGGTGGGAGGGGTGGGAGAGGGACACGGGTGTATATTCGATTAGTGCATATTTAATTGACGTGAGTTCAACAAGTATCCAGTTTTGCCCAGACTCTGTCTACAGGATACATGGTGTTTTAGGACTTAGTAAAAGTAGATATGTGTATATTAAACAACATTGGTTTAAAGGCTGATAAAAAAAAAAAAGAAATGTAGTCGAAGTATTTTGATCATATTCAGACCCCCTCGTCCCTCTACATGTCCATCTTGCCCCTCCCATTCCCTGTCACTATTTGTCTTTTTAAAGGCCTAGCAAGTCTAATCTGTGCGTCCCAAATGCTGTTGGGAATGGGCCCATCCCTTGGAGTCTTTTTTTCCCATCAGGCCTCACACCAGTAAGGAAAACTGGCACTCCCTGTGCAGCATCTGTCAGTTTCCAGTAGGTCCTCAGCTAGGGCTGGGGCTTCCTGCCCACCTCCCTATTCATGCTTTGCCCGTTTGTCTTGAGTTGTAAAAAGTCTCGTTGATGCTGTCCTAAGTGCTGGAGGTTCATAGGTTCAACTACACTATGGTGTCCAAGCAACATTGTTTCCTTGTATTTGTTGTCCACCACCTCAAGCTCTTCTGATCCTTCCACCTTCTCTTCCACAATGATCCCTGAGCCTTCTGCTATATAGGTGCCCTTCTCAGGGTTGGACGCTCTGCATTCTCTCATTCTCTGCAGGCTTCCCAGCTGTGGTCTCCATGTTACTCACCATCTGCTACATGTAGAAGCTTTTCTGGTGAGAGTTGACAGATGCACTTAACAATCTATGAGTATAACAATAAGTCATTAGAGTGTCAATTTAAATTGTTTTATTGGGGGCTGGAGAAATGGCTCAGTGGTAAGAATACTGGCTGCTCTCGCAAAGGATCTGGGTTCAATTCCCAGCACCCACATGGTAGCTAACAATCACTGAATTTATTTCAAATTAAATGAGCCCTACTTTTAAATCATAGAAGTCTCCCACTTGGTAATGATTAGTTTATCGGTTTACTGAGGATTAATACAATGGAAAAAACAGCATTTCACTAAATGCAAATAGGGTTCCTTGAAATCTGTCATAAGATCATTCTTTGCTATCCACAATGGTTTGGTTTTAGGAACTTGGCTGACACCAACATTTATGAATGCTCAAGTCCTTATGTAAAATGATGTGACCAGAGTGTGATGAGCCAGAAACAAAAGCAGCCATGTGTGGAGCATAAGAATTTTGAGAAGGGAAAGAATATTCTACCTCAGAGAAAAACAAGCCTGGAGACATGAGGCAGAAAAGGCGGGCATTAAAACCCAGGGAGCCTACATTGCCAGCTGTCCTCCCGAGCTGATCCAGCCTAGGCTATTGCAATTGCCTGCTGGCAGTAGCGTCTTTGGCACTTAGCCACATATTTTTGAGTCCTGGTTGAGGGCCTGTGCTTTTCTAAAATTCAGACCTAGGCCACTGCAAAATCCATGAACTTTCTAGGTCTAAGCATCTCAGTGTGAGAGCTCCCTTTGATAGCTGGTCATCGTTAGAAGGGAAGACTCTAAATCCCCTTTAGAAACCATGAAATATATCATGTGAAACAATACATCAACTTAGTGGTTCCAGGAGACTGTGGCACATCTCTGGAAATGGCCTATGGCTGTGGCAAGGCACCTGTCCTCTTGGTCAGGGAGGCCATGGAGTGCCCAGTGGGATCTACATGTCTACAAAGAGGAGGATCAACACAGAGGAAAAATTATTCAATGCTTCCAAGAAAAACCATGGTCAAGCTGAGTCTTTGAGTTATCCTTACATAGATGAAACAACTGGTGAAAGGAAAGATAGAGGACCCAGAGGCCCCTCCCAAGCCCAAGTGACCCCCGAGGACAAGCTCCTCAAGTGGCCTTGACAGTGAATAGGGCCAATTTCATGGTCTAAAACACCCACTAAGAATGTATAAGCAAAGACTGAAATGATTTGGGGATATATATATATATATATATATATATATATGTGTGTGTGTGTGTATGTATATATATATATATATATATGTGTGTGTGTGTATATATATATATATATATATATATATATATGTGTGTGTGTGTGTATATATATATATATATATATATGTGTGTGTGTGTATATGTATATATATATCCATCCAAAGGTTCACACTTCTCAGACATTAGTCTTAAATACATATGAGGTGTTTTTTAGATAACTATTTCTTTTTTTTTTTATTAATTTTATTTATTTCTGTATGTGTATGAATGTACTGTCTGCATGCAAGTCTGTGCACCCGTGTCGTGCAATGCCGTGGAGGTCAGAAGAGGGTCTCGGATTCCCCTGGAACTGGAGTTCTCCCGGAATTGGAGTTTCAGACCGTTCTCGGCCGCCATGTGGGTGCTGGGGATCGAACCCAGGTCCTCTGCAAGAGCGGTCGGCGCTCTTAACCGCTAGGCCATCTCTCCAGCCCCTAGATAACTATTTCTAACTGATGATTTTCTTCTTCATAAGGAAAATACTGCCCATATATAAGACTTCAGCCCTTGGCTCAGTTCAGCACTGCAGCATCTACCTGCAGCCAAGAGAGATAGGCCCATTATTGTTCTAACCTAAAAATAAAAGGATGGTCAGTCTTCTTTTCATCTCTGTCTCTAGCAGTCAACTGACAGGGACCTCACAACTATCAAAGTACCTAAAAAAAACTCTTGCTTCTAGTCTAGGAGGCCAAAAGACAAATAAAGGAGAACCCAGTAGATGGATGCTCTTGTGAGCATTCATCAAGAGATTTTAATAGACTTTGATTCAGACATTTAAAAAATATATTGTTATGGCTTCTCCTAGTTCCCTTCTTAGGATTGCAATGCTAATAACTTGCCTTTACTTCTCTCTCATGTATTTCTAGGCACTAGTCAAGGTGAGTCTTTTAGATAGGTCCACTGGAGGGTCACCCCATCTGACACCAGGTACCCCAATTCAGCTGTAAGAAGCTAAATAGGTCAGCTCCCCAATTCTATAATGGCAGTTAGGTTAAGTTTTCAGAGTGGGAATGATAACAGGAAATATACATTGGCTAGGTAGTTTAGGGTAAAAAGACCCCAAAGAAAAGTAACAACTTTCTTTCTTGACTAAAAGCCAGAAATGTCTTTGAGGTTCTTGGCAGCCTCATCCTTGCCAGAAGCCAGGGGTGCCGGAAGTGCTTGGAGGTTCTGATCCCTGATTTGACTGCTAAATGACTCTAGAGTTGCCTCTTCAGAGGGTTAGAGTGCCAGGAAAAGACCACTAAGGAAAAACTCCTTTGAGTCAAGAGAATAGACTCTCTGGCCTCATTAGATACCCTAAAATTCCAGCGGTACAGGTCAATCACCTAGTTAAGGTACCACCCCTACAAAGCTGGGCTCACTTTAAGCCATGCTGAAGACATAGGTGGAATAATTTTTCCCTTAAAAAGATATTATACTTCGCCTTCCCCAAATTCCTGTTTCCTGGTACAGTCTCTTCCAGAGCACAGCCATACTGGTTTGTGAGTCTTCCTACTTTTCTGAATTGCTCAGAAAAGCTTAACTTTTTGGTTTCCTTCCATCTCTGCTCTTAGTATACTTTCCTCCAACACTTTGGGCTGCCTCAACATTTTAGACTTCCTTCCTTACTCTTTCTCTAAAGCCCTTCTCTCCCCTCCTACAGCCCCCCCATACACCATGTGACTTCTCATCTTTCATGTGTCTGACCTCCATGCCAGCTCAAGTGTCACAGCTTTCCCCCTCTCTCCTGCATTCTTTTCCTCCAGGCAGTTGCTGAAATTTACAGCTTTCCTGCCCTGGGGATTTTTCTTTTAAACTCTAATAAAGTCATCCTCAGACTTCAAAAAATTAAAATGGTGTAGTATTTGTATATAACCTATCCACATGCTCCTGGATACTTCAATCATCACCAGGTGGCTTATAATAACAAATACAACATATAAGTCCTATGTAAAATTTATTATACTGTATTTCTGAGGGAGTAATGACAAGAAAATAATCCTTACACATCAGGAAAGGTGCAATTTAAAAATATCCAGGGGCTGGAGAGATGGCTCATCAGTTAAGATCACTAGCTTCTCTTCCAGAGGACCTGGGCTCAATTCCCAGTGCCCACATAGTGGCTAACAACCATCTTTAACTCTAGCTCCACGGGAACAGACACCCCTCTTTTGACTTCCAAGGGCATTGTATGACATGTGTGCACTTACATACCTGCCTCCAAGACACTCACACACATAAAATGAAAATAAACATTCCAATCCATGGTTGATCGAATGCATGAATGCTGAACATGGGGATTCAGAGGCCAGCTTGCATTCATCACTACTCTAAGATAGATCTAGAAGGGAATCTCTGCCATGATGTTCCATCAACTTACCTTGCCTTGCACTTTCTGTCTACTGAAGTGGTCTTGTTAGGTCTGTGTTCCTACTTGCCGTCTTTGAGCCAATGCTGAGGAAGAAAGTGAAAGAACTCTTGATTTCCCTCATCGGTGGATTGGAGCAGAAACCATAGGGGAACACTGTTCGCTAGCCTGCCTTCAAGCTCACACTCAGATCCCTTCCTGATACAGGCCAGGCCTGCCTGTTTGGGATCTTGCCACCCTCAGTGGGCTGGGCTCTCCTACTTCAATCAGCAATCAAGAAAATGCCCCACGGACATGCCAAAGGCCAATCTTTGACACTGAAATATCCAGGAATCAGGCAGAGTACACCTAGGTTCCTTGTAAGAACATAACAAAATGGCCTCTGGCCTAATTCCTGATAGAATCCTTGTTCTCTGTGAAAGTGCCTACGGAGACTTGGCTGTCCTCTTTCCTGTCAGCATTCTGGTTTCCCACAGTCTCACCAGGATGACCCATAAGTTCTGCTTACACCGTTCTAGGGCTTCTCCGCCACATTCCTCCCTCATTTCAGAGGCCAACAAACCACACAGTCAGGTTTATTGCAGTAGCAACCTACCTCATTGTCACTGCTGGTTTTCTGTATTAGTTACTTTTGCTATTACTTCCATAAAACACCTTACAAGAAGCAACTTAAAGGAAGAAGGACTTCTTTTAACTCACAGTCTCATGGTGGGTTGAATGAGGTATGTTGGCCAAGTTCTACCCTTGATATGGCAGTTTGCAGCTGGTTATATGATGGCCAGACGTATGGACAGGCTATAATCCAGAGACTTGTCTTGTGTAACCTGCACTAACTGAGGAGCAGGAATCCAACACATGAACCTGCAAGGACAGTCCACATTCAAACCAGTTTGAAGGCAGGTTTGTCTGTCATATTGCCGATGATCACCATTAAACTTTCTCTTCTTTTTGGACTTTTTAATTTTTCATTTTGTGTGTATGTATGTTTTTGCCTGCATGTAAGTGCATGACATGCGTACAGTGCCTGCAGAGGCCAGAAGAGGGCATTGGAATAGTTGGAACCGGAGTTCTGGACTATTCTTGGCCACCATGGGGGTACTAGGAACCAAACCCAGGTCTTCTGCAAGAACATCCAGTGTTCTCAAGTGCTGAGCCATCTCTCCAGGTCTACCATTAACTTCTTTTACCTGCACATGACCTGTGGCCCATGCCACTCTCTGTCCTTCCCTGTGCTCCTATCAAAGAAGAGAGCACCCAACTTCATGGCAGGTTGAACCCAGGTCAGTCTTCCCCTTCCCCCAGGTGCCTAGGCTGGGAGCTTGAGGGTGTCATCTCCAGGTAATGAAGAGGGAGGATTTATGATTCATGTTGGGTGCTGACCCAGGGTAGGGGCGATGACTCAGGTTCAGGAATACAGCCCTAACTTGGGTCCCAGTAATAGGAATTTATACCAGAGCCCAAGAGATTCAAGATGGGGAGGCCACTAGTGTAGCTTTTGAACTGACTTCTCCCTGCCTCAGAACTCACTGACATGTTAAGCGTCTTCTTCACAGATTGCCCTCCTGGCTGGTGGTCAGAAGTATGACTGAACAGGCCCCAGCTTGGCAGTCCAGGCAGAGATCTATCCAGAACTCTGTAGTGCCCCATACACAGCCACTTGACTTATGAGCTCTATAAACATGGGAGCAAATGGCTTGCCACGCAGATACAGCGTGCGGCATCCCTCAGAAAAGTAAGGCCTGGATAGAGCCAGCTCCCTCTGGATACCAGGTATCAGGCATCTCCTACATGAAGATGATGTCCTGGATCCCAGAATATTCAGCCTGAGCCAGGACCTTCAGGTTCTGCTCCTCCAGTGCCTCTTGCTGCAGCTCTGTTGAGCATGGAGGGCACTTGTTCCAGGTTACCTGGCTCACTGTGTGAAAACTCTCTGTCCAGGCTTCTAGCCCGGGCCAGACTCACCACAGCAAAATATCTTGATGCCCTAGAGCCAGGTATGAGCTCTGAGGGACAAGCTTATACTTGTCCTGGAGATGGCTTCTATATCTGCTCAGGAATGGAACAGCTGTTGTCCAGCTAATGGATGCTATGTGCCTATGTTCTCAAAGGAGGCCTCCGGCGAACTGTTTGGGCTTGCCAGCAGGGTTGGCACACGGGGCGGTCAGTTCACTGTTACTCTGGCTTGAAGAGACCTGGACTCCACATGAGGCAGTCAAGCCTCACATCTTCAGCAACACACCAACCCGTTCCATTTCAGTTTTCTTCTGAGGGAAGGAGTTAAGCTTCTGAGCTTTCTCCTTGCTGTGCCGCAAAGGGCTGGGTCCAGATTCTGACAGCCTGGAAATGGCTTCAACACTCCTCCCACGTGCTCATCCACACTTAGCACCCAATAGAGGGTCTGCTAGCTGCTCTGATAAAATTTCCAAATGTGTGCTGAATACCATCCCTTTTGTAGGCCCCTTTCTAGAGTGAGCACATTATGCTTAACATGAGAATTCAGATTGGCAACAATACCACGGTTACTTATTAATATGATAGGATCTGAGTACAGAAGCAATGTAAGAAGTTTTTTTAATTAAAAAAATATCCTGCATGACACTTTTTTTTCTAGGAGTCAGGAGCTCCAGCCCCCAGGAACCTCCCCGCCAGCCCAGCAATGAGTGCATCTTGTTGACACTGCTTTTTCATATTTTTTTTTAAATTATTTATTTATTTCTGTATGTGTATGAATGTACTGTCTGCATGCAGGTCTGTGCACCCGTGTCGTGCAATGCCGCGGAGGTCAGAAGAGGGTCTCGGATTCCCCTGGAACTGGAGTTCTCCTGGAATTGGAGTTTCAGACGGCTCTCAGCCACCATGTGGGTGCTGGGGATCGAACCCGGGTCCTCTGCAAGAGCGTCGGCGCTCCTAACCGCTAGGCCATCTCTCCAGCCGCTTTTTCATATTTTTAATCACCAATCGGGTCCAGTGGGTGACACTGAATTTTGGTTTATGAAAAGGAGAAGGAGAGGGATGGAGAAGGGGAAAAGAGGAGAGGAAGGAAGGAGACAGAAAGAACAGGCGGCTCAGAATGGGAAGGGGTGGAGCCAGGAAGCTCCGGCAACAGGTGGTGTCTAAGATGCGGGCCAGATGCAGTCTCAGCTCTGTTGGCTATTGCTTAAGTGGCTTTTCACATGGTAACAATCTACCAAGCACTCGACTCATCTAAGAATTCTGGGCCACATGTGTCACACCCACTCTCAGATGGATGGGCTGATGATGGAGGGGGTAGTGAGAACATCAGGCTTTTTTGGCTATTTGGAATGTGTTCTCTTTGAATTTCCTTTTTATAGCCTTTGTTCATATTTATACAGTTCATTTTTTCCCTTTTCTGAGCCTTTTGAGGATGTACTTTTATAGTTCAGGTATTTGTCAGATTTATGTATTCTAAACAACTTCACCAAATCTGAAGCTTGTATAATTTTCCTCCAAAGAAATGTCACAGGTATCTTCAGTATATTACAATTTCTGGTATGATTGTGATGGGTCTTCAGTTAGCTCTTCATTTTCGAATTTATGCTAGTGAAATATGAAGTCCCATTTATTCAGGTTTTGATAAGTTATTCAACAAACTTAGTGCCCTATCTTTTCAATATTTGAGAAAATAATAAGACATTTTTCCTTTCTGTATCTTAAACCCCTTGTTTTTTTCTAGTTCACCTTTTAAAAATTAATTTTCTTATTTGGCAATTTCACATGTGAATATGATACACTCTAATTGCTTTCTCCCCTCACCTTCTTAACTCCCTTTCATCCCTATCAAGCCCTCCTCATCCCTACCAGTGCCTTTCCAAGGTCATGGCTTTTTTTGGTTTTGTTTTATGATCCATTTAGTTTAACCACAGTCATCTGTGTAACCAGTGCACTGAAATTATCCATCGGAGTTGGTGAGGTCTACAGAACTGAAGGGTAATTGATTTCCCCTCTCCCTGAGTCTGTCAGTAGTAACTAGTTCAGCACTGAGGAGTAGGGCCCTCTGAGCCTCTGCTCCACTACTTCTGAGCATTGAAGTCCCATTCATATACAGACCCAGTTCAAGAATCCACATCTGCTGAGTTCATTATTACAATCCAAAAATCCCTTCTCTCTATCACTCAGCTTGTAGATTCTTCCTGGTCTATCTTCTACAATGTTCTGAGCCATATAGGAGATGGTATGACTGTCTTGTTTAGGGCTGAGCACACATCTGACATGTATTCTTAGTGCCTTATACAGCCATGAGTTTCTGCATCCACCACTATTCACTGAGACAAGTGTCTTCTCTGATTATGGTATATGTCTATTATAAATATAAATATGTAGAAAAAGCAACTTGACACTGTGTAAATTTAATTAAACAATATTATTTAAGGCCCACAGCCTTCCACCATCTGCTGCCTAAAATCTCATATTTTTGTACAGTTTTATGTGTTTTTTTTTAGTACAGGACTGGATGGTCACAATTTATCAAGGCTAGGATTACGCGGCCCAAGTTTCTCACCACAGGATGCCTCCATCCAATGACTGTATTGCCCAGACAGCTGATTCAGTTCTTAGTTCCAAGCGGAAAAGCACAGAGGGCAGGGAAGAGATACCTTACCACTTCCCTCTCAGCTTGTAGAAGCACCATTGGCCATGAAGGGGCACCTTCTTCCTCCCTCCCTGCTGTTCTACTGTCCGTGTCTCTGGCTCAGTCATTTCTTCTTCCATGCCTCCACTGGGTGTTCAGGGGGGCTGTGAGATAAAGCCACTAGTCACATGTGCCTCAATAGATTGCCATGGGAATCAAACAAATCCATGTAAAGACACAGTACCTTCTCTTTTCCACAAATATTAATTGTCGTGTATATTGCTTGGTATAATCTTGTCCAAATTCATCTGTTTTCACTCTAACTTTTAAAAGGCTGTTTTAGAATAGTTTTAGGCTTACAGAAGAACTTTAAAGACAGTGACGAAGTCATCTGTAGCTCACACCATTTCTCTTCTTACAACAGGTTCCAGATGAGTATGACATATTTGCTACAGCTCGTCATCTAATGCTGACACATTACTGTTGGCTAATGTCCCTACTTTATTCAGCACACACCTAACTCTCTACCAGAACAGCATTCACTGGTTACTAAGCTCCTTAGGGCTCCGGCAATTTCTTGGCCCTCTCTTGTCGTAGATGCTGTGGGCTGTTCTGAGAAAGTTTGCTCTGGCACTTTGCAGAACATCCCTCAGGTGGAGATTTCCTCCCTTTGCTCTGGAGTTTGCTCATCTGCATAATTAGACTGGGTTGAGGTGGTCCTAGGAGGAAATGACAGAGATGAAGTACCCCTGTCATGGCGTGGATGTGTGCTGCCAACATGAAATATCACTGTTTCTGTTGACCTCCATCACAATAGATGGTTTCTCTGGTTTAATCTGGCTTTTTGGCGTCGGTGTTCACATCTATATAATTACAGCCTTAGGTTGAGGCAGGAAGATTACCACGTGGTAAGGCTGCCTTCATGTACAGAGTGAGACCTTCTCTCCCAAATCCAAATAAATAAATGTAGTTTTAAGAATGGAGATTTCCAGGCATTTAGATTGGTGTTTTTACCTGTGGGAAAATACAAATCTCCTTCCATTGTTAGTTTCAAGATCTCAAAATTGAAAATTTATCAAAAGGTTTGGAACACAAAATTTTCCATTTGTATCCCAGAACACCAATCTAAATACCTGAAAACGTACAACTTTTGGCTGTGCAGGATGGACTGGGAAATGCCAGCAGAGAGGCTGACCCATCTGAACATTAAAGAAAGAGGAACCTCAGACTACCTGAGTCACAGACACTGAGCATCTCTCTGAATTCTATTGGGGTTAACTGTTTATAATGGGCCCTAATGAAGTTTACCTTCCGGATGATCAGAAACCTTCCTACCTCTTCCCTTTTATAGGAAAAAGAAAAACATGATGGTAATGAAGTCATTCCCTAACTGTAAATTAGAGCCAACTGTTATAGTGGTAATTTCTTATAAAACAGGTATAACTACCCTTTTTTAATTGACTGATAGACATAGGAACTGTGAAAGGATAATTCTCTATCTAGAGCCAAATTCAATAGTAAAGTCTTTATAAGCTGTGTAATTAAGCAAAATACATTAGTACAGGAAAGCTCTGATATCAGCAATAAATTATTCTGCCTAGGAGATGTTGGCTTGGGGATTCAAGCCCCCCCCCAATTATAAAGGCCTTTTGCCTATAGGTGGGATATATGCAAGGAGAAAGGCAATAAGTCCCTGTTGTCGAAGACCTGGTGTAAGCATGAAAAAATGTTATGAGACGTCACTTGCTAATGTAGAACTGGCCTCTGAAATGCCAGAGAGTGTTACCAAAGGCCCTAAAGCAATACAGCAAAATATTGGTCTCCTTGAGACAAGCAAGACTCCTCCATCAGTATCAGCTACACCTCAACTGCCTGGAGATACTGTGCAACAGTGGCAGCCATGTGTCTACATATATATCCCAAATCTAACTGGCTATTAGCTCTCTCCTTGGAGGAATAACTCACAGCAGATGCCACAAGCTTACATCCTCTAGTGGTTAGAAGATGTTATAAGCCACAATAAGAACTTGTTACCCTTTATAGAGAAACCACAGTTTGTGGAATAGCATACCATCCAAGCATCTGTGTCTATGCTCACAGCTTAGCTTGCCATAATAATTAGTACTGCTTAAATGCCTGTACATCCAATTTCTTGTGCTTTGTTAGTAGGATTAAAAAGGTATCCCTAGCTAAGCTGTCAACCCATGAAGGGGAACAACCTGAACAGACTAGAGTCCAAAATGACATCTTCAGAGAAAATAGCCTGTTTTGCTTCTCACCCACTTGTGCCCCTTTCCCAAAGCCTAGGGAACAACTTGCGGAAGAGGAGGCGTGGTAGAATGTAAGGGCTGCGGAGAGATTGGGGTGAATTGTGAGACTACAGCAATATAGACTGGACTCCTAACTGATCAACATGCCTGTGCATACAAGCTTCTCCAACTGGACTATGGGAATCTTGGGTTGTTCAAAATTTGGACATAGATACTTGCAAATTGGTTTTACATGAATGTTACATTCATTGCTTATGCTTAATAATTTGGCTCACTTCGGAAAAAAATGCACCAATTACCTAATTGTACGGCAAACTGAGTAACATCAATGTTATCTAAAAACAACTGTGCTGTTATATTGTAGAATCCCTTAAAATAAACAAATAAAAGAGAAAAAAAAGAATGGAGATTTCCTAGGACTTTCCTCCAACTGACAGAAGGGGAACTTTCTTGAAACCTGAGCATGTGTGGATTGCTGACATCTTCCTGCGGCCCCGTACCACTGTGTACTTCAATAGCTATCCCATATGCTCCTTACTAAGAGGGCAGTAGGACAGCCCTATTCTGGAGAGAAGGGGAAAGTCTGCAACCCGTGTCTACTGCTGCCCAGGCCAGTGCTCCTAGGAGTGCAGTACCTACTGAGTGCACATCCACAGAGCTAGGCTTTCCAACCCCAGCACTAGATGGTCCCTCCTCAGACTTACCTCTAGCTCAGAGCCTGTCCTGGTCCTAACTCCAGACACCTGTGATGGACTATGAAGAAAGGAAAGAAAGAGAAATTAGCAAGGCTCTTCCAACTCTGCTACCATCACATAGAGCCATATACATGGTGTGGCAAGGTTGGCCTTTGCAAATATTTGAGATTTATGAAATTCTGTCCTGAAAATACTACTATATTTGGTTTTCTTATGACTAATCCTTTTCATAATAGAGTCTATCATTAACCTGAAATATCATCTTCTTTAACTTCCTTTGGGAAAAAGCAAAATCGGAAATGATTATTAAATACCTGGCACCCTTCCATTGAAATTGGTGCCTTCAAAGCAGCTGATAGCATTTAAATAACTTCATCACAGTGAAATTTTGCTTCATGATCATGCATTTTAAAAAGTCTAGCCAGGGGCTCTGAAAGTAATTCTATAACCCAGGAATGGTCCCCAGCCCGTTAAAATGTGCCTCAGAAAATGTTCCATGGTACTGGCTTCATGTTTACCAAATTCTTTTATCCATAATGAAACATAAAAAAATAAGTTTATAGCTCCACTATTTTAAATCTCTTTTGTTATCACTCCAACTCTAGCATTTTTTTAATTTAGAACTACAGATTGTTTTTAATTTAGTGATAATTTCTCATCTTGTTCTTGCAGAATTTCTCAACATGATCATTAGCACAGAGAGCAGAAGAGGTTTACAGTTATGGCACGTGGCTGACTGGAGAAGGACCTCTCGTAGAACATGAGGACATTTGCTACTTTCTCTACAGCATTATGACCTCTGAGGAATAATGACATTATGAGTTCCTCTCCCTGCAGAGCCCTGGAAGGGACCCTCAGAATATAAAAGGCACTTGACTCTAGAAGCTTTTGGTCTTCTGAGTCTCGTGATATAAACAACCTATTTAAGGGTACTAAATGCCACCCAAATGTCTCCCAGAAACTAGTACAATAAATTCCATGTTGAGTTTTATTTCCTTTTAAGAACTCAGGCTGGGGAGATAGCTCAGTGGTCAACAGCACTGGTTGCTCTTGCAGAGGATCAGGGTTCAATTCCCAGCACCCATATGACAGCTAACAATCATCTCTAACTCCAGTTCCAGGGAATCCATGCCTTCTTCTGACCTCCGTGGACATTGCATGACATATGTACACTTACATACATGCAGAGAATACACTCATACACATAAAATAAAAACAATAAGTAAATAAAACTTCTCATAAAGCAACTGAATGTATTCTCCAAAAGAAAATGCTCTTCATAAAGAAATGAAAGCTTGTGAGGGGCCCCACCAGTCAAAGGACTGATGAGCCCAGAGCCCCAACTCTCCCCTCTGACTTTTCAGATGTCCTCAAGACCCTGGAGTCACTGTATGGATCTGAACATTTTCCTGAAGTCCAAATTAGAATGGTATTTCATAAATTAAATTTCATAAAAATAAAAGAAAAAGCATAAAAAGTAGTGTGAAAATTTTCTGGTTTTATTCAAATCACTAATTCTGGGAGTGGGACTTGTCCTAGTTTGCCTTTCTGTGGCTGTGGTAAAACACTGACCAAAACCAACTTGGGAAGGAAAAAGTTTATTTCATCTTAAAGTCTTTTATCTTTGCAATCTGTCATCAAGGCATTAACTGAAGAGATAGTGGAGGGATACTTCTAACCGGCTTGGTACTGCCCACCCTGGGCTGAACCCTCCCACATCATTTATCAGTCAAGAAAATGTCCCAAGACATGCCCATAGGTGTGTATAAGTTTGTGTCAAGTTGACGAAAATTGAACAGTACAGTACTCCAGGACACATCCCAAATTTGTTACTGTTCTGACTAAAATACCACCTTGAAAGTGCCATTGTCTGCTTCCTCTCTTCCTTAGACACCAAGGAACGTCCACATGAACCTCCCGCTTCACCAGAATATACTTCTAAATTTACAAAGCACCTTCCTTGCCATCCAAGATGGGAACGTAACTTTACATTTATTTTCAATAAAGAAGACCACCAGTGGAAAGCCACAATGAGCAGTGTGGCTTACCCCTGCTCAGGCCAGAGCACTCTCCCCTCTGGTGCTCTAGGAACTTTGATGTCTCACTAAGGCGAGCTACCCCTGCCCCCGCATCAGCACCAGATCTGCAGAAATCCGACCATTGTAAGTGCACAATTTATTTTTATTTTTATTTTTTTTTATTTATTTCTGTATGTGTATGAATGTACTGTCTGCATGCAGGTTTGTGCACCCGTGTCGTGCAATGCCGCAGAGGTCAGAAGAGGGTGTCGGATTCCCCTGGAACTGGAGTTCTCCTGGAATTGGAGTTTTGGACGGTTCTCGGCCGCCATGTGGGTGCTGGGGATCGAACCCGGCTCCTCTGCAAGAGCAGTCAGCGCTCTTAACCGCTAGGTCATCTCTCCAGCCCCTGTAAGTGCACAATTTAAAACACCTCAGCCACATAGAGTAACATGAATCCAGCGATAAGTGGAACCCACCCAAGAAAGACAACATCTCTCATACTTGCCCACAGCAAGGAGACTTCTAGAAACAATGTAAATAGAGCATTTATGAAGCAAATAAGTGAAACTTATTACTTACAAATTGGGCCTGTCAGTAATTTCTTTCAGCCTTTGAGTTCAAAAAGCAATGTAACCACTTAGGAAGTCAAGGCAGGAAGATCATGAGTTTGAGGTCAGCCGGGTAACATAGTAAGCCCTTGTCAAAACACTGGCAAAAACCCAAACAGACAAAAGCTCCACAACTAAAATAAGAAAACATTTTTTTTAATTATATGACTTACTTGACTCTCACTTCAGAAAGTTATCAGAGTTAGCTACACCAACAGTTAACCTTCCAGCTTATGTTTATGACCATCAGACCCTTTGAGGAGACAACCTCATACCCTTTAAGGTGGCAAATGTGACTTGGGATGGTTCTGGACCCCCGGCTCACTGAGTCCATCTTTGGTTTTCTGCACACTCAACTAAGAGCCTTACAAAGGAAAATCATTTCTTGAAAACCCCATAGGCCAAAATATTGCAGTTTAATCTTCAATCACAGCCATATCTTGAAATTCTAATCTCTAGTGAAGCTAAAAGGAAAACCTCTGTTACACAAGCTACTGAGGCATGAGTAACAAAGCCACTGGCTTGAGTCGTGGTTTTCTTTCCCTTTCTTTCCCCCACATAAGACTCAGTCTTTTCATGGTGTCTGCCACGCTGTAACTCAGGCTGTTCTCCTGCTCTTTTCTCCCTTCCCTCACCATGGCTCCTGCCTCTCACGCCTTCTGCACTTTGCACAGCCATCACTTGTTGCTCCTCAAAGAATAGCAAGGCATCCTTAGATGGATCCAGGGAGTACCCTAATTTTTATGCCAACTAACAAGAAGCTTTACCTTTGCCTAGGGTGTATTTCTGCCTCCTCTCTACTTGACTAACTTTAGCTACCTTTAAGAATTAACTTAAGCCCTGTCTCTTTATTGACCTTCACTGTCTGGCCTCTCCTGAGGCAGATTACTGTGGCTAGCTCCTAGGAGGTGTTCTTGATTCATCCCCAAAACCCCTTAATCCCTGTATTACTCACTTTTCTGTTGCTGTGATAAAACCACCATGAGCAAGGGAACTTATAAAAGGAAGAGTTTATTTGAACTTAAGATTTATGGTTCCAGAGAATCAGAGTCCATCGTGGTGGGAAGCATGGTGGCCAGGGCTGGAGCAGCAAGCTGAGGGTCATCTCGCAATGAGCACAGGAAGTCAAGAGAGAGAGACTGGAGACTGCAAGGCTTGTTAAACTCACTAAGCCTGCCCCCAGTGATGTACTTCCTCCAGCTTAGCCACACCTTCTAAGACCTCTAAGAACAGTGCCACCAACTGGAGACAAAATGTCTGAATACTTAAAGCCTATGGGGGACACTCATTCAAACCACCACATTCCACTCCCTGGCCCCCATAGGCTCATGACCATATCAAATGCAAAATGCATTTAGTCCAACCTTAAAAGTCTCCATAGTCTTTACCAGTCTCAATTCTATTCAAAAGTCTATAGTCCAAAATCTCTTCTGAGACACAGGCCAATCTCTTAACTGTAAGCTCCTATAAAATCAAAAGACAAATTACATACTCCCAACATACAGTGGAACTGAATACACATTCCCATTCCAAAAGGGAGGAATAGAGGTATAGTGAGGAAATACTGGACCAAAATAAGACCGAAAACCAGCAGGGCAAACACCAAGTCCGGTAGCTCCATATGCAACTTCTGGGAATTTACTTCCAAAGGGTTTAGATGGCTCAGCTCTTCCAGGATTGTGTGCAACATGGATATCTTCCTTAGGCTGGTACCACTCCCTGTATGCAGCTCTCCTTGGCAAATATCTCACAGCTCTGGCATCTCCAATGTCTTCTTAGGGTCTCCGCTGCCAATCAGGCTTCATATTCACAGCTTCACACAATGGCTTATCAGGGCCTTCTTTATTCAGGGATGCCCCTGCTGCACTCTGCCTGGCCTCTGTGGCTCTCTGAAACTGCAGAGGAAGAACTGATAACCCCTTCATTCTCGAATCCTTCATGCCGCTCAAGACAGCACCACGTGAATGAAATTGCAGAGTTTGGCTGCAAGTTTGGGATGGACTCTCCTACTTTGACCATATTTGCAAATTTTCTCTGTCCTGAACTTGTTGGAGCAAAAGACCCTTTCAGTATTTTCCTTTCAAAAGTTGGAGGATTAGCTGGGGTGTGGTCTTGCCCTGAAGGTACTATTTCTGTTGTTTACTTGTAAATCTCGAGGCCCCTCCTTAATCACTTTAATCTCACTTTTTCCATTGTTTACTTGTAAATAGCTAGGCCTCTCCTTAATCACTTTAATCTCCTAATCAAAAGGAACCTCTCCTTCACATGCCTTGACCCCACCTTTAATCTTCCTAGTGCAGTTTTCAGATGCAAACTGTACATTCTGCATTTCTTTCTGTCCCATATGCTCTTCTTCCCTGTAGATCTGTACAATATTCACCATTAATAGCCACACCACCATTTCTACATTAGGCTGTCTTGAAATATCCTCTGCCAAAGACATTATTCCATTGCTTTTCAACTTAGCATCAGGCAAGCATTTGGGCTGTGGGCAAACTGTGGCCAGACTCTTTGATAAAATATCCCAGTTGCTGCCTAAGTCTTTATTTTCCTCTGGAACTACATTTTTTGCAGCAGTGCTTTCTTCCAGGCTTCTACTAGAATGGCCTGTTAAGCTCTGCTTACAGTAGTCAACAGCTTTTCTAGCCCAAAGTTCCAAAGTCTTCCACATTTCTCCAAACATCCACATGGTCAGGTTCTTCACAGCCAACAGCCCACTCTCTGGTACCAAAAAACTGTATTAGTCAATTTTCTGTTGCTGTGATAAAACCACCATGAGCAAGGGAACTTAAAAAAGGAAGAGTTTATTTGAGCTTATGATTGATGGTTCCAGGGAATTAGAGTCCATTGTGGTGGGAAGCATGGTGGCTGGTTCTGGAGCAGCAAGCCGAGGGTCACATCTCTCAATGAGCACAGGAAGTCAAGAGAGAGAGACTGGAGACCACAAGGCTTGTTAAACTCACTAAGCCTGCCCCCAGTGATTCCTCCAGCATGGCCACACCTTCTAAGACCTCCAAGAACAGTGCCACCAACTGGAAATAAAATGTCTGAATATTTAAAGCCTATGAGGGACACTCATTCAAACCACCACAATCCCTTAGCTCTAGTGAGCAGGTCTGAAGTTATCTGTTTCGTCCTGTGTAAAATCCTTGGCTGATACACATAGAAGCACAATTATGACTGTGGGAATTCACTTATGCCTCTAAAACTCCATGATAATTATCACAACTGCACCCTTGGGCTCACCTAGAAAGAATAGTAGGAATCTCAGACATGGTCATCTTCCAGGGGTACATGTTACCAAGTCACAAGCTTAGCCTCAGAATGTGGCCATCCGACCAGCAATATCTGCTGTCACCAAATCTAAGATGTTGTGTAAGAACACAGAATTCAGGCTGGAAAGATGGGCTAGTGTTAAGAGTGCAGACTGCTCTTGCAGAGGGCCTGGGTTCGATCTCCAGCACTCATATGGTAGCTGAGAACCCTCTTTAACTCCAGTTCCAGGGGAATCCAACACCCTCTTCTAACCTCTGCGGCATTGCACGACACAGGTGCACAAACCTCCATGCAGACAGTACATTCATACGCATAAAAAATAAAATTTAAAAAATGTTTTAAAAAAAGAACACAGAATTCCTGCATGCTCACCCTATTTTGTGTCACTAGCACTTTGGTATGTAGACAGCAACTTGGGCCATTTGAGCTTGTTCCAATTCCTTTGCTCCAGCGAATTAGTTGTATCAATATGTAGACATAACAGTAATAGGAGAGCTTTGATATCTATCATATCCTCTTCCCAATATCTAGTGCCAGAATAGGCACCAAGCAGCAGACTTGATTGCAGTGTCCAAGCACAAAGGACTGAGGAAAGGGAGTCTGATGTGCAGCTGTCCCCAGGGTGTTGGCATATGATATCCTTCACAACCTCAGAGAGGTTATGCCTGGGAAGGCTGAAGCTCAGACTCTAATAACTCTCCTATGTATTTACAGAAGTCCATGAGTATTTCCTTTAAACTTGGGTTTACTTTCATTCATTTCAAGAGTATACATGAAAAAAGAATGGTTTCAAAGACAACTATTTAATAAAATAGTTACTGTGGCCTAAAACTCGGTTTTATCATCCAGAGAGAAAATAGAACTTAAAGACTAAAGAACGAAGACGGGCTGCATGTCACCCAATGACAGAGTTATTGCCTAGCATGTACAAGACAGGGGTTCAAGCCTCAGGACTTCGAGGAAGACAGGGAGGATGAGAGGAAGGGAGACAGGGAGGAGGATGAAGAGAAGGAAGGAAAGGAAAATGATATTAAAATTCTAGTGTTTTATGTCAAAGAACTTAGCCCCCTTCTGTAGGTACATGAACTATGGGCAGCCACGTATCTAACACATCTGAGATTACAGGCACCAGTTCTGGTAAGGGTCGTGGATTTCTCACTATTGAGACATATTTAGGAGGTCAGCACTTCTGTGCTTTAATGAACACTCACATGTTTACTCATAATTCCTTTTTATTAAAAAGTTATTTTGAGGGGTCTGTGGTTTCAGCTCTCCTAGTGAGTATATGAGGCAGACCTCTGTTCAGTGGTGAGAGCCCCCCAACTGATGTTGAGGCATTCCACACTCTACTCACTAGCTAGGGAACACCTGGGGCCCCTCCCTCAGCTCCAGGCTAGGCTTTTCTACCCTTGGACTAAGATTCAAATGTGTGCAACCAGCCCTGGAGAGCTGATAGGTGGACCCACATGGTGTGGGGTTCAAACCTGCCTGATTGATATCTGTCTTGGGCCTCTGGAGGAGCTCTTGACTAACTGGGAAAAAACTAGCTGCTCCCTCCAGTACAAAATCAGAAATGAAAATCTGAAGCCTAGACCAAACAGCTTTGCATACCTAATAAGAAGATAAGGAAGTCACCCGAAGAATACAAGCAAAGTCCGTCTTCAATTCACCAAAGAAACACTTGTATTTCATATCAGAATCACAAGCAAAAAAAAAGAAATCCACATGCCAAAATCACAACAACAAAAAAATGAAAAACCCAAATAATGTATCTCCATTAAAAACTACCAGTCCTGGAAAAGAATTCTACAATGAAGACCCTCTAGATGTAATTCAGGAAAGAGAACCTAAAAGAACTCTCAGACACATGATCAAAGAATTCAAGGAATTTAAAGAAAACACAAACAAATGTATCAAAGAACTAGAAGAAGATGGAAATAGTCTAAAAGAAGATAGGGATAAACTTCTGACCGACTTCACAAAAGAGATAGAAATACTGAAGAAAACTCAGACTGAAATGAAAAAGAAAGTGGAACATTCAATAAGCCATCTGGAAAGGATGGGAGAAAGCTGAGTAACAGAATGAATGAAGTAGGAAATAGAATATCAAGACTGGAAGATAAAGTGGAAGAATTGGACCTTTAGCCAGTTAACCAAAAGAAAGAAAGAGCAACTCCAAATCAACAAAATTAGAGATGAAAGGGGAAACATCACAACAGATAACAAAAAGATCCAGAATTTTATATATGAGAATACTTTAAAAACCTATATTCTATTAAATTTGAAAACTAAAGGAAATGGATGAATATTTAAAATAGTGGGAATCACCAAAACTTGACCAAGAGGAGATCAACAGCTTAAACAGACCCATGGCATATAAAGAAATTGAAACAGTAATACAAAACCTCACAACTAAAAAAAAGCCTGGGCCCAGATGGGCTAATGGCAGAATTCTATCAGACGTTTAAAGAGGACATACAACCAATAAAAGGAGAGAAACAGAAGGAAATCTCCCAAATTCCTTCTGTGAAGCCACCATCACTCTAATACCAAAACCAGACAAAGACACACTGAAAAAGAAAACTATAGACCCATCTTCTTAATGAATATAGATGCAAAAATTCTCAAGTATTTTCTTGCAAACTACATACAGGCATACATCAAAATGGTCATCCACCATGATCAAGTCAGATTTATTCCAGAGATGCAAGGATGGTTCAACATATGTAAATCAGTAAATATCGTAAAACATATAAATGGACTCAAAGACAAAGACAATATGGTCATCTCAATTGATTCAGAAAAGGCCTTTGATAAAACTCAACATGCCTTTATGTTTAAAGTCCTAGAGGGAAATGGACTGGAGGGAACATTCATCAATGTAATTAAAGCTATATACCACAAACCCACAGGCATCATCATTGCTAAATGGAGAAAAATTAGAACCATTCCCCTTAAAGTCAGGAACCCAGCAAGTCTGCCCAGTATCTCCACTCTTTCAATATAGTGCTTGAAACTCTTGCTAAAGTAATAAGACAAAAGAAGGAAATTAAATGAGTACTAATTGGAAAGGAAGATGTCAAACAATCCCTTTTGCAGAGGATGTGACATTACACCTAAGGGACACCAAAAATTCCACCAGAAAACTCCTGGAAACAGTGAACAGTTTCAGTGAATTGGGAGGTTACAAAATTAATCTACAAAAATGAGTAGCCTTTCTATATGGCAATAATAAGCAATTGGTGAAGGAGTACATGGAAACCCTCTCATTCACAATAACCTCAAAATAAATAAATAAATAAATAAATAAATAAATAAATAAATAAAATGTCTCAGAACAAACCTGACCAAAGACATTTAAGATCTCTACAATGAAAATTTTAAATCTTTGAAGAAGGAGATTGAGGAAGATACCAGAAGATGGAAGGACCGCCCATGCTCATGGATTGGCAGAATTAATATAGTAAAAAGGACCATCCTACCCAAAGTAATATACAGATTCAATGCAATCCCAATCAAAATCCCCATGACTTTCTTTGCAGAATTAGAAAAAAAAATCTTAAAATTTATATGGAAACACAAAAGACCCAAGAAAACCAAAGCAACCCTGAACACAAAGAGTAATGCAAGGGAGATTACTGTACCAGATCTCAAACTATATTACAGAGCTAAAGTCATAAAAACAGCATGGTACTGGCACAAAAATAGACCTGTAGATCAATGGAAAAAAATTGAAGTCCCAAACTTGAGTACATGCAATTTCAGCCAGCTGATATTTGACACAGGAGCCAAGAACACTCAATGAAGGAAAAGCAGTATCTTCAGCAAATAGTGCTGACAAAACTGGATCACCACTTGATGAAACTAAACCTCTACCTTTCACCTTGCACAAAAGTCAACTCTAAACAGATCAAAGGCCTCAATGTGAAACCTGAAACTGAAAATGTTAGAAGAAAACATTGGTGGTAACCTGCGAGATATAGCCATAGGAAAAGACTTTCTGAATCAGAAAGTAATTGTGTAGGAAATAAGGTCAACAATCAACAAATGGGACCTCATTAAGCTAAAAAGCTTCTGTACAGCAAAAGAAACAAAGAAGTGAAGAGAAAACCCACAGAGTGGGAGGAAATCTTCACCAGTGACACATCTGACAGATGTTTAATATTTGGAATATATAAAGAACTCAAAAAACAAATAAATAAAGGAGAAAGAAAACAAATGACCCAATCAAAAGACGGGCTAAAGATCTGAACAGAGACTTCTCAAGACAAGAAGTAAAGATGGTTAAGAAACATCTTAAAAAGTGTTCAACATCATTAGTAATTAAGGAAATGCAAATTAAAACCACTTTAAGATTTCATCTTACCCTGATAAGACTAGCTATGGTCAAGAAAACAAATGATGCCAAATGCTGGAGAGGTTGTAGGGAAAGAGGAACACTCATTCACTGCTCATGGGATTGCAAACTAATGCAACCCCTATAGAAAGCAGTCTGTAGAACACTAAAAGACTAAAAATAAACCTACCATTCAACCTGGTCATACTACTCTTGGGTTTATACACAAAGGATTCATCCCATTGCAGAGATATGTGCACATCCATGTTTATTGCTGCCCTTTTCACAGTAGCGAAGAGCTGCAAGCAACTTAAGTGTCCCTCAACTGATGAGTAGATAATGAAAATGTACACAATGGAGTTCTATATGGTAGTAAAGAGAGATGACATCATGAAATTTGTAGGTAAATGGGTGGAACTAGAAGCTGTTATGCTAAATGAAGTAACACACTCAGAAAAACAAACAATGTATGTTGTCCTTCATTTGTGAATCCTAGCACCAAATCCTTGTACGTAAGTACATACAATCCTTATATGTAAGTACATACACTGATGTAACTGCAGGAACCAGGGAAATGAAAAGGAACCAGGAAGGGAAAGGGAAAGAGGGAAGCTGAGACAGAAGGCTGATAGGTGACAGGTGTTACTAAGGGAGGAATGGATACCAGAGTATCTAAATGGGGGAGGAGGGGAGGGTAATAGAAAGAAAGGGGGGATAAAGGGGAGAAATAAAAGGAGTCCAAGAGAAGTGGGGGCATAGGAGACTGGCAGTATCAAGGGAGGAATGGGGAGGCCATGGAGAAGACATGGACAGAGGGCTAGACAGGTAAGGGAGAGAAGAGAGAGAAATAATGCCTTGCTAGGTTCAAAAACCCTGAGCGAATCATATTAGTCTAACAGTTTATTGACAAATTACACCTACAACCCCTCTACATAGGTCCATATTCAAAGATGAAGGCTGCGTATCAGACAGGAGACACCTTCCTTTGAGTCATTGGCCAGGGTAGTCCAAGAGACTTGCTAAATTACACAGGCTATTGCCACAGCCCTTGTTTCCTTCCCAGAACCTGAAGGTAAGACCCTATTGCTGAAGACAGGACACACTTTGAAGATCAGATCTTGAGCAATGGAGCTGAATCTGACATGGATGCTGCCACCCCTGAAGGGGCGTGGCTCTCATAGCTGTGGAGAGCTCTGTGCAAGCCACTAAGGGAAATCATCAATAGTGGTCCAACATCAGCCTCAAAACCAAATATCCATATCAATGACCAGCACAGCATACCACATTGGTGAAATAGTGGCACTTTCATCTTGGGGAAATCAATGGCTGATCAATTGGATCTAAAGCTCACTCAGTGGAAGGGCACTTATGTGTGGAAATGTTAACATAGCCAAATGCACACATCTGAAGAGGTCATAGACCTTAGACAATTCCACAAGGTAGACACATCCTTAGGCTAAGGTAACATTTTACTAACTACAAAAGAAGTATCCTTATACTTACAAATATCCCAGATGCCACTCAGAAAAGAAGTTTCTTTTGCACCAGATGAGAATATTACAGAGTTCCACCAGATGAGAATATTACACGCAGACATGGTCTATGAATAGCTCCTGCCTGGATGACATCTACAATGCAATCTCTACACACAAGACCCAAGCATCATAGAAAAAGGAACCAAGAAGACATAACTACCTCTTCAGTCTTGGTAAGGAAGCTCCTCCATGCAACAGGAGACCAAAAGGGCCTGAATGGCCAAATGGTGAAGATTAGGAGTCTACAGGGTGTGGATCCTTGGACAGGCTGCCTATATTCAGCTTCATCCACCCAAGGCTCAGGGAACATTGCAGAAGAGAGGGCAGAAAGATTGTAAGAGCCAGGGAGGTGATGCAAGACCATATGGAAATGAATCCTACAAACTCCTAGAACCCTGTTCATATGAACCTACAGCATTGGTGTGAGCATGCACAAGATCCATGCAAGCTCAGCTAGACAGAAACCCAGAACAGAACTGTAGAAATGTGTAGCAGAGCCCAATCTTGCCTGAGGAAATATTGGCAACAGATGGTGGTCAGGTGAATAAGTCCTGGCCTTCATTAGAAGAGAGACTCTAGACAGGCTGACTAGAGCTCAGGGGAGGAGCTGGCACTGAGGAATGAGCAGAGAGAGCAATTTGACACAATGGACTCAAGCAAGAATGATAGAAAGTATGAACTCAGGCAGGGGTTGGGACGTGGGTGGGTGGGGGAGGGTTCCAAGGGAGAAGTTGATATAATGGCTATTGAGACTGACCAAAAAATTATGTTATGAAATACACAAAAAACTCAATAAAAAACATAAAAATTATAATTAGAAGAAAAAAATTGAGATTGGCTTGCAGAGTGCAGACTGATGTGTGTGATGTTGCCATGCTGCAGGGCAACTTGCCCTTGTAGACAGAAACTGTGCCTAGGAGTTCCAAAGTGAGCTTAGAGGGTTTTCCATCAGCAAGTGGATCTGTGTGGACTCAGGCTTCCACACTCCATAGCACAGATGCACAGATATTACCCTCTTCCTCCTCCTCCTCTTCCTCTTCTTCCTCCTCCTCTTCCTCCTCTTCCTCTTCTTCCTCCTTGTCAGTAAAATGGATGCCACACAGGCGATTTCTCCATCTTTATCTTCCTATTTCAGGGTCTTGAGTTTTGAAAGGTCCTGTGAATTCATATCCCACATTACAAAGGCTGACACTCAGAACTGTCCATAGTGTCAGTCTAGTGCAATCAGAGCTTGACAGGCAGTTTATCTGGGAATTCTTTTTCCATTAAGGTCAGATGCTATACTTCTTCCCTGGACCAGGTGCTAGCGCCTCTCCTGCCTTGTGTCCACACACATCTCAGCACATGACCCTTCCTCCCTTCAAGGTTTGTAAAGGGCTGAGGACATACTTGTTGGGAAAAAGAGATTTATTTATTTTTTACACAATTTTTAATGTATTTTTATGTTATGTATATGTATAGTTGTTTTGCCTGCACGTATATAAGTACACCCACGTTGTACAATGCCTGTGGAGGTCAGAGGAGGGTGTTGGATCCCCTGGAACTAGAGTCAGGAATGGTTGTTAGCTACCATGTGGGTACTGGGAATTGAACATGGGTCCTCTGCAAGAACAGCCAGTGCTCTTAATAGCTGAGCCATCTTTCGAGCCCTGAAAAAGATATGGGAATGTAGTAGGAGGCCAATTTTAAAACTCTATCTACATATATCCAGCCTGAGATTTGATTTGCTTATTTTTCTTACTGGCTCAAATGGGTATTAAGAAGAGGGAACTGTCAACCACCCACACTATCCTGTGCCACTAATATAAAAGTTATATTGGTGAGTGGCTATCCTAAACACCATTATTAGTAGGTAAGTGTTCATAATTTGTGTTGACTCATTTAAAAAATAGCTTTGCATAAATGTATTAACTGACCCCCCTGAAAAATACACATATATGATCTGAAAAAAAATAAAGAAGTTATTTTGATTTATTTCTATATTACATTATGAGTATTTGTACAATGTTCATGCAGTGCCCTCAGAGACTAGGGGAAGGCATTGGATCTCCTGGAACAGGAGATACAGATTGTTGTTAGCAACCGTGTAGGTGCTGGGAACTGAACCTGGGCCCTCTGCACAAGTAGCTAGTGTTCTTAACCCCTGAGCCATCTCTCCAGTCCCATAATCAATCCTTGTTGCACATGTCAGTTATGGCACAATACTATTACAACCAGTGGTACCCAGCTTCTGCCTTCGCTTAGAGTTGCTGTGCCCAGAGCTATCGTGGCAGACAGAGCCAAAGAACCACAGCCATGGATGAAGTCACAGATCCGAGGCTCTCACTATCTGTACCCATCATCCCTCTGAAGGTGCTACATTGCCTCTTCCCTGTCTAAGCCAGAAAGCTCCTGACGCTTCATTGACGGGAAGTTCCTAGTGTCTAGACTGAAAAACGTAGAGATGCAGCAGAGCCTTGGGCCCAGCATGTCCAGAAGAACATGTAAGGAGTCAGACGGGCAACAGAGAGAAGGCTCTGATGGTGAGAGAGCATCATGATGAGCAGAATCAGGACCCGAGATCCAACCTTGGCATCTGCATGCTGCTTGTGAGTCTTTATGTGATTTAGCTTGTTTTCCAAAGCTCTGTTTCCTGAATAGCTACTGGTCCTTTCTGGAGTAGCTAGATGATCTCTCTAGTCCTGGGGAGTAAGGGCCACAGTTCCCAGTGAGACTCTGGGATAGCAGAGAACATAGTGGCGTCAGAATAGTCTAGAAGCATGGGAAAACAACCACTGGCAACTTGGTGTACAGAAATCATCCTGAGTTCTTTCCAGCACATTCTTCAGTTAAAAACTCTCTTCCAATTAGAGTAGATAGCAGTCACAGTACCACCTTCCTAGGCACAAGCAAGATGAATGGGACCACATACAGAGAGGATTTGGCACAGTTCCGGTGCAAAGATTTCATTGAGTACTAAGTATTCTCCTTATATACTAGGTTTTTTAAAGATTTATTTTGATCGTAGGTGTGAGTGTTTGGGCTGTCTATATGTACATGTACTATGTGCATGCAGTGTCCCTGGAGAAGGGGCTGGATCCCTTACAGCTAGAATTACAGGTAGTTGTAAATCATCAGACACGGGTCCTGGAAACCAAACCTGGGTCATCTGCAAGAGCAGCAAGTACTCTAACCACTGAGCTATCTCTCCAGTCCCTGAAGTAGGTTCCTGGGGTGAGAATTAGTTAATACTATTTTTTTCTACTAAGGAAAATTCCTTAACTCTTACTTAGTCTTAGAAGTTGTCTGTCCCGCCAGGCATGGTGGCACACGCCTTTAAATCCTAGCACTTGGGAGGCAGAGGCAGGCAGATTTCTGTGAGTTCAAGGCCAGCCTGGTCTACAGAGTGAGTTCCAGGACAGCTGGGGCTACGGGGAGACCCTGTCTCGAAAACACACACACACAAAAAAAGAAGTTGCCTGTCCCGGGGCTAGAGAGTTGGCCTAGCAGTTAAGAGCACCGACTGCTCTTACAGAGGACCAGGGTTCGATCCCCAGCACCCACATGGCGACTGAGAACCATCTGTAACTCCAATTCCAGGAGAACTCCAGTTCCAGGGGAATCCAACATCCTCTTCAGACCTCTGCGGCATTGCATGACACAGGTGCACAAACCTACATGCAGACAATACATTCATACACATAAATAAATAAATAAATAAATAAATAAATAAATAAAATATTAAAAATTTTAAAAAAAGAAGTTGCAGCCGGGCATGGTGGTGCACGCCTTTAATCCTAGCACTTGGGAGGCAGAGGCAGGTGGATATTTGTGAGTTCAAGGCCAGCCTGGTCTACAGAGTGAGTTCCAGGACAGCTGGGGCTACAGGGAGACCCTGTCTCGAAAAGACCAAAAAAAAAAAAAAAGAAGTTGCTTGTCCCAAGGTTCTTTGTTGCTGCCTCACAAGTTCCTCTCCCATTATGTTGGAGTAGCCTTACTCAAATTGTTATAATTGTTTTATTAGTTCACTTACTTTCTCCTACCTGTGCTTCAACCCAGAGAGTGGTATGTTCATATTTCTATTCCTAGTGTAAATTATATATGAAAAACACATATCAAGTGTTCAGTAAATGGTTTTTGACTAAGCTATCTAAGGAAAACAAAAGGAATGAGTTAAAGTTTCAGGAGATTAATGAATAAGAGTGACATCATAGCCAAAGACACAGAGACAACAACTTTGCAGCACAGAGCACATTCAAAGTTAAGATCCTAGGGATCTCCTCAGTCGCAGCAAGGCAGCCCTGTGACACAAGATGACTTGGTTCTGGACCGTGATGACAGGACAGTCTGGAAGCATAGGAGAACAAACAATGTGGACTTGGTGTGCAGAAACCATTCAGGAATTTCCCCAGCACGTTGTCATCAGCAAGCATATCTCCCAGTTAGAGGACTGGAACTGGGTGATGAAACCACAGGTAGCTCAATGGCCCTCTGTTCCTGGGGACATCCAGAGTAGCAGCAGCCGCCCGAGCTCAAGCCGCTGCTGTCCTCTTGTGGCCTGCCAGGTGATGTGCTCTCTCCCTTCAAACCCATTCCAGCAGAAACTGAAGCTTCCTGAACTCTCAAAGCTGCAGCAGAAACTGGGCTTCTTTTCCCCAAATGCTGTGAGGGTGAGTGAGAAGGAAATCTGTGCTTGGAGTACTGCCCAGGATGCTATTTCTTGCTGAGACAGCCATGCTTGGAAAGAAGGAAGGCTGCACCTTAGAGCGGAATTTTCCACGTCTTAGGGCTGGTGGAAGAGGGTTTTCACAGGAATGCAGACGCCTAGAGGTAAAGGACGTTGTACGACCAATGGACACCAGGGCTGGAACCACAGAGTGTGTTATGTCCCAATGTTACATGGAATGGAAACAGGCAGCAGAACAGGTCTCCCTCTTCTAAGCTCAGGGTGCAGAGCATCTGAAATGCTACCCTGCATCACTGTAACTCTTCAGTTTTGTCCTATTGATCCCTTATTTTATCTAAGCTGTATCAAAATATACTGTCAGTTTTGTCATTTATTCATGAACAGCTAGCTATACATTCATTTCTGTCATTTATTCATTAACAAATATACCTTAAGGATATGATATTTCAGACCCCTTGGAGGCTCATCAGACAGGACCACTTTGTCCTCCTGGAGTTTATGGTTTTAAATATGAGTATACTGGTTTCTCTCTCTCTCTCTTTCTCTCTCTCTCTCTCTCTCTCTCTCTCTCTCTCTCTCTCTCTCCCATCTCATAACTGTGCATGCAGGCATGGGCTTCTGCACTCTTCTGTGAGCTCATGTTGCTGCTCATTTCAGCAGAGTAGGCCGCTGGGATGTGGTTCTCTCCATTGGATTGCAGTTGTTCAGAGTGGACTGAAATCTGAAAAGATACCAGGGATAAGTGAGTCTAGCATCGATAGCTTCTTAACTCTCAGATCGCCCACACCAGGCATAAGCAAAACCCTCTCAGTCCTGACATGTGAAAGGTCTTAGAGATGAGACCCAGGTCTCAACATGCAATTCATTTATGGGCAATAAGCACCTTCTGTGCAAAGCCTGAAGGTGATTTATATGTTTTCAGTGTACCTGATGATTGTCACCCATCACTTGAGGTCAAGTGTGGAATTTTCCATTCGTGGCATCTTATTGATTCTCAAAACCTTTTTATTTTTGAGGCATTTTTGATTTCAGAAACTCAGGGTAGGGAGTTTGTTGTCATCAATGCTGAACACTGAGCACTGGTATGCTTTGTGCTTTCTAGTCTAGGGAGTATGCTTGCCTTGCCTAGTTGGGGGGTGGGGGTTCCAACAGGACAGTGTGTTGTAGCACAGGGAGCTCCTTGACCCATGCTTCAGGTCCCTGCCTGACCAGCACAAACTCATAAAGGAGAGACCCAGAAAACCCACTGGTGCCCTCTCCACCTCTGCAGAATTCAGGGAGAGGCTTTTCCAGGGATTTTCACATCCCACAGAGGTATCTGACTGGAGGGCCCATCATTCGCCTATGGCTGACCACCCACTAAAGTCTTCAAACTCAGTCTCAGTAAGTGACTGAAGTTGGCCATGGTCTGGTGCACACACCGTGGTCTAGTGCACACGTGATCATAAATGCACACACTCTGACTTTGTGATATAAAGGGGAAAATATAATTGTCTGACTATATAGGTGAATTCAGAGCCAATCTAAAAGGATTGTGATGTGCTGGATTCACAGATAAGAAGAGCCCAAATGAGGGGCAGTGCCAGTTCTTGCTGGCCCTGAGCAGCCTAGAAGCTTCTTACTAATAGCAGCTGTGTAGGGTCCTTTGGAAGGCTCTACTCTAACCTTTCTTTTTGGTAGCTACGCTGACAATACGGGTGACTTGGGGGAGGGCTGGCTGTATCCTCGGTGCTTTTCTGCCTTAGTCTATTGTGCAAAGTATCACAGGAAACAGAAGTAGATTCCTCTCGGTTCTGGAGACTGAAAGTCAAAGACCAAGGTGGAGTTAGTGTCTACTGAGGGTCATTCCTCATAAGAGGAACTTTTGATTGTGTCCTCACATGACAGAGAAAAGAGATTCTCCCAGGACTCATATCAGGACCCCAGTCCCATTTTTGAGGGCTCCATGTTCCTGGCTTCTTCTGACCTCAATCAGCTCATTTGCTACCACACTGGGAACAAGATTTTCACACATAGGTTGAACATTTCTAGTCTGAAAATCTAAATTCAAAATGCTCCAAAATAGAAAGCTTACTGAGCACCAATAAAGTGCCATGGGTGGAAATTCCACACTGTGAACACTTTGTTTCCTCCCAACATTGTTGAAAGTATTCTAACCATCTCAGACTTGGTGTAGAAGGTGCAGATGAAACAAAAAATAAATTTGTGTCTAGACTTTTAGCCTATCTCCAAGAGATCTCATTACATATTTGCGGATAGTCCAACATTTAAGAACATTCTGTATCTGAACCATTTCTGATCCCAAGCCTCTGGCATAAAGCATATTCAATGTGAATGAATTTAAAGGGACCAGAACATTCAGCTAGAGACATTCTCAAGATCCATTTCTGGGCTCACCAGCACCAAGGGATCATTAGACAGACAAGAAGCTCACAGCAACTCCCTCGGTAACTGCATCTAAGGCAGGATCAGCTCTAGTTTTTCTCAACAGGGGTCTCCCTTCTATGGAAGAATATTGATGTCCTGTGAAAGTCACAAACAAAAGGAGGCCTTTGACTACAACTTGCCCCTCCTCAGCCCAAGCTGGAGTCTGCCCTTTCAGAAAGGATGGGGCCTTCTCAAAGATGTGGGTTCACAGTCACAATCCAAAGTGTGCTTAAGTTTGCAGGTGTACTCACAAGAGAGGAAATTGAGAATGCATCTTTCATGGCTGCTGAGGGTAACATATACCTCAAATCTGGGTTCGAGCCCTCCTGTGTGAGTGATGTGGAGGTGGTCCATATCCAGGTTTGAACCACCAGAGGATGCCAGGGGCATTGCTACCAGTCACCTGTAACACTTACACACAACTTAATGAAAGACTTTCTTTTTGAGTCAGGTCTTACCGTATACCTCTGGCTGGACTTAAACTCAGATATTTGCTTGCTCTGTCTCCTAAGCGCTGAGATTAAAACATGTGCCACTATGCCCAGGGTAATGAAAGAATTTTAAAAAGCTTTAATGACTGACCATTAAGCCACCAGATAAAGAAGAGCAGTATATAGTACCTTACCTTTTTGCCAAAGCCTAAAGAGATTAATCAAGTTGTCAGATATAATTAGTACACATTGGGGAAGAGGTCAAAAAAATCACATCACACCTCTGCTTGCCTCTCATTGGTATAAGCTGTTGTGAAAGAATGTTTTTTTGAGACAGCATTTCCTTATAGGCCCACCTGCCCTGCAACTTACTAAGTAGACCAGGCTGGCTTCAATCTCATAGAGGTCTGCTTGCCTCTGCCTCCTGAGTGCTGGAATTAAGGGTATATGTCACCACAGCTAGTGAAAGAGATATTTTTATGGTATAAGGTATCATGGACATAGGTTTTTATTGTTATTTAAGTACTTTAAATAAATTGGGTCATGGGCTTGCCAAGGAGGAGACTTCAAACATGACATCCTTCAGCCTAATAAAGAAAAAAAATCATAAGCTGAAGATGCTAAAATCTATGATATGTGGCATGTGTATGTGCATATTTTGGAATGATGCATACTGGAAGGAATAACAACAACAACAACAGAAAAACTGCATCAAAGAACTCACTGAAAAGGTGAACTTCTGCTTGAAACAGTAAAATTTTGCATCAAGAATTTTGAGAGAGACTGAGAAAAAGATGAAAAACATTTTTGGCAGAATGCATGGGCTCTGGTGGGGTGGGGAGGCAGAGAGGGGGGCATGGGTCTAGATTTGATTTGTAATTTTGTATAAAATGCACAGAGCTTCAATAAAAAATTGGTTTTGGAAAAAAAAATAAATTGGGTCACTCAGAAACATCTTTTGCTACCCTAAACACCTACAGATATTTCATTGTTGGTTTTTAAATTTGTTTCTGGTTTCTTTAAAGGCTACTTAAAGTTTCTAGAAAATGTAATTTAATCTCATGTTCAGAACTCCACAAGAACACATAATGAACAGAAAAAGCAGGGAATGCCCTCAAAGGTCATGGCTGCAGTTTGGGCTACTGTGACCAGTTCAGAAGTCCTGGCCCCACCTTCCAAGTGGAGCAGGGAACTGCAGGTGCTCCATATCCACCTGCCTACTGTACATCAGGGAGACAGCCCCATGGACCTGAAGTTAGGGGACAATTTGTTTGATATGTGTTATTCAAAGGCGGTCCCTGTGTGATGTCCTGCAGGAAGTCACTGGGTACAAAGAAGGTGACTCATGGCTTTGCCTTGGGCAGATCTGAGAGGCCTATGGGTTATTTTGTCTACACCGAGGGTAGGTTACAATAAGCTGATGTCATTGTGACGGGCATGGTCTGTTTCCCCCTGAAAGAATTCATGTTCGGCGGTGGGGGGTATGTGTTAGATCTTTGTTTACCTCACAGTTGAATTCCCAGCTGTGCCCACGGAGTTTTGAATTGCCAACTTTTGTGAAATAATCCAGAACACTAAAGAATTCTTTTTTCCCTTCTCGATGCAAAAGCCTTTATTTTTATTAATTCATAGACAAGAAAAAGAATTTTCTTTTTATGGAATGTTTTTGGATATTTTCAAATGTATCTGAAAGAGAAGGGGCTTTGGTTGGTTCAACACTTCAAAGAAGTAAGTAGCAGTTCTCATAGTAAAAGTATTACAGGAAAAGTAAGCATGATACTGAAATTCTATAAACATCTAGTTGAAGACTTGTTCTGATTTACTAAAACTATGTACCAATTAAACACAAATTAATAAGGTTTTTAAAAAGTTGAGGAAAACAGCATATAAATATACACATATATATGTATATAATAGAAATCATTAAAAATAATATGGGACTTGATGTAAATTTTCTGATCATTTTGATTCTGGATAAATAGGAATTGAATCTATCAATAACAGAATATAGTTGATATAAATTCAATATATTTGAGTATTTAAAATACACTTCAGGGGCTGGAGAGATGGCCTAGCGGTTAAGAGCGCCGACCGCTCTTACAGAGGACCTGGGTTTGATCCCCAGCACCCACATGGTGGCCAAGAGCTGTCTGAAACTCCAATTCCAGGAGAACTCCAGTTCCAGGGGAATCCGACACCCTCTTCTGACCTCTGCGGCACGACATGGGTGCACAAACTTGCATGCAGACAGTACATTCATACACATACAGAAATAAATAAAATTAAAAAAAAATAAAATAAAATACATTTCAAATATATATAATCTAAATAAACTTAAATATAGTCATATTAATGCTGTAATAACAAATGAGTTAAGAATGAAATCCAGGAAGCCCTGGTGGCACTCTGCTGTAATAACAGCACCTAGGCAGACAAAGTGGAAGGATTGAAAGTTCAAGATTTTATATCCAGATTATATAAGAAGACCATCTCAAAGGCATGCAAATACATAAGTAAAATAAAACATAACAGTAATAGTTTCAACCTCAGAAGCTCACAGCTACCATAATAACACTGTATTTGTCATTAACAGCCAAGTTCTATTTTTTATCTCAGAACAACTCTGCATTTTAGCTTTCTTATGGAGAAACAATAAGTGAGCCTCACAACAACTGCTAATTGTCTATTATCCCTATTATCCATTATTCTTTTCCTTACTAAAAAGGCCTCAATTTCATTTCCCATCTTCCCTTGTAGTAGTGAACATTTAGACAGTTTGGAAGAAGGAGGCATAAACAGAAAATATTTGTGAAAGTCTGGAGGCAAGTACCCTTAACAGATTAGCCATCTTGCAGGCAGTTTCCTTTTCCCAGACTTTTAAAATACCAGCTCCTATGTCCTTTTGTCCACATAAAGAAAGGAGAAAGAAGAGAAGGAGGGAAGGAGAAGCGAGGATGAGACAGGGGTCTAATAGACACAAACATATACACATGCTCATGTACACACATGCACACACACACATACACACACACACACCATGCCACAAGCTCAGAGCTCTTGACACATAAATACTTGGGAGTTTTTACTATGCTCATCAATATCTGGGGGACAGTTTATGGAAAGAGGGATTTCATTACATCTTTTATAGAGCATTAAAGATTTCTTTAAAATGTTGCTTCAGTCCTGTATATACTGGGCAAGAAATCCCCAATGTTTCTGAATTTGTTTCAGCTTCAATTTAAGATTACCCTGTTAAATAAAGTGGCTTAAAAGCTGCATGCCAGTATGTTTTGACTTAGAATTAAAAGAACTCCACAATTCTTTTGATTTTGTTAATAGTCCAAAAATAAATATTTGACTCATAAAGGTTAGGGGAAATTCATTCCTGTTTACAATCATGCACATGTCCTGTGCCGGTTCCAGTTCTGTCAGCCAAACAGCTGTCCCACCAACCCAGCTCTGGCCAGCTGTATGCCCTGGGTTGTTTGAAGACGTGTTAAAAGGGAGTTTTGGACTTTCATATAGACAGGTGTCCCAATGTAAAGCAAAGCTGCCTTCTCAAGAATGTAATAAGAGGGATCCCACACTGAACTCCATAAAATAGTTGAAATTGAATGCAGGCAACGAAACAAAAGGGATGTCTGGACAACTTGAACAATAGGCTATTACATTGCCAAATTCCCTTTGCCTTTTATGAGCAGGTACCTGATGTAGTTAGACCCCACCACCAAGGGCATCCTCCCTGGGTTGCTTAGTAGGTTTTTCTACCTACAGCTGTGAAGCTGGACTCTCCCTGGAAACACCTCCCATCCACAGCAGTTAAGACAGTTGTCCTGGAGAGATACGTTTAAGTCTATCCCGTTCTTCTCTTCTTGTGCCAGGGGATTTCTCCAGCTGCGAAGTTGAACTTACAGAGCAGGCTCTTCTCCTACTTAACACTGCACTACCCGGGCCCTGGCAACTTCAGCAAGCTGCCTACACTCTGTTAAGAACATGCAGATGCCATGCACTTGGTTATGAGGGTAGATCACTGTTTCTTGGAATTCTCCACAAATCATGAACCAGCCATCTCTAACATAGTTTGAAAAGAAATCGAACATAAACATGTAGAAATTTGGCTAACACATTTTTAAAAATTCAGGATGACACACGGCCTGTAGTTGCCCGGCCTATAGTCCCCTTCTGTCCAAAGGAGTTCCTCAGCCTTTCATGATCTTGGCATTGAAAATAGCCAATTATGAGGCTGGAGAGATGGCTCAGCAGTAAGAGCACTGGTTGCTCTTGCAGAGGACCCAGGTTTGATACCTAGCACCCACACAGCAGCTAACAACCAGTTAGCTAATTCCAGTTTTGGAGGGTTCAAGGTCCCCTTCTGACCTTACCAAGTACTGCACCACATGAGTATACTTACACATATGTAAGCAATACATTCATACACATAAAATGAAAAGAAAATAAGAAATTATTACTTGGTAGAAATAGCCCTTAGGTTAGACTTATCTCACACACCCTCGTCATTTGTGCACTGGGAGGGGGATATCCCCAAACAACACTGTTGTCAGTTGTCAGTGTGCCCTGTCCCTTGCCCCGGGGCCTGAATGGTGAACTGTCCTGTTGCTGACAACGTTAATGTTGTCATTTGGCTAAGATGAGTTCTACAGTTTCACCACTGTAATTTACTCATTGAACACCCTCTGCTTACTCATTGATAAGTAATTAATAAATATTTTCAGGGAGATGTCTGATACTCTAGCCTGAGGGCAGACCCCTTCCTGTTTTCATTTATTCCTTGATATTGAGTGAATTCATGAATACTTGGTATGTTCAAAGGTTACAAACTGCAAGACTCTACTTTCAGGGATCATGTCTATAGTATGTGACTAGAGAAGTTTCTCTGACTGTGTAGAGTACCAGAAACCACAAGGAAGAGACGTAGCGTTCTCTCCTGAGCGTGAAGCCGGCTCTTGGTGCTGCTTTACTGCAACTGCCACTGCCATTGATGATCGTTCTTCTCTCTTTCGGGAGAGTAGAGGGAGAGAACGCAGTCTGAGTGGTAAACAAAAAAAAGAAAAAAAAAAAAAAGATTACAAACTGCAGGCTGGAGAGATGGCTCAGATCAACAGTTAAGAGCACTGGCTACTCTTGCAGAGGACTTAGGTCAATTCCTAGCACCTACATGATGGCTAACAATCCTCTGTAACTCCAGTACCAGGGGATCTGACGCCCTCTTCTGATGTGCATAGGCATTGCATGACATGAGGGAACTGACATATGCAGGCAATACAGGTACACGTAAAATAAATCAAATATTTTCTAAAGGTTACAAACTATGACCATCACTATTTTGATGCATAAATATCCCATTTGGCCAGTGCTTCTCATTTGAGCACTTCCATACTTTCTTGTCTAAACCAAATTCTCGAGGCTAATCTATTTTTTCTGTCCAAGCCTGGAGTCAGCCTTGTCTCCCAAGAGCCCTGGCTCCTTTAAGTGGAGTATGGCATGGGTGCTGGGGCTCTTCACTGTTACTAGGGTTCCAATGTTTCCAGTCTTTCTAGCACAGAGCTAGGAAATCTATGTACACATGCAAACTATTAAGGTTTAAATGTAAATGTCACCCATAGGCTCTTATGTTTGAAAACTTGGTCCCCAGCTGGTGATGCCATATTGGAGAGGCTGTAGAAGCTCTGTGACATGGGGCCTCACTAGCAAACACGGGCCACGAAGAATGGGCCTTAAAGGATAGGCCAACATCCAAATCCAGTATAGATCATTCTGCTTGCTGATCCACCAAGATATGAGCAAGCCATTCAACTGCTCCCAGCACCAAGAGGAGAGGTTGTGCCTTCTCTGCCATGAAGGATGGCCATCCCCTGAAACCGTGACCCAAACTAACTCCTTCTTTTGCATCATAATAGACACATGCATCTTACTTTATTTCTATCTGTATGCACTAAAATCCATGAATTTACCACAGTATGCCCAATTCAATGTGATGGTACAAGATTTATCTTTAACTACTCCTCTTTCCATGCACATGTCATACTTTTTCAGTAGTATGAAACACAGTTAGCCACATCCTGATGGCTTGGTTTATTGGCTTTGTTTTGCCTGAAGAACCAGTCACAACAAAGATAACTAAAGCTAAGGCCACATGCCACTGCCCTCTTCCTGGCCTGGTGCTGACCTACTAAGTGGAGAGGGGAGGAGGAGGAGGAGGAGGAGGAGGAGGAAGAGGAAGAGGAGAAAGAGGAGGAGGAACAGGAGGAGGAACAGGAGAAAAGGGGGAGGAGAACGAGGAAGAGGAGGAGAAGGGGGAGGGGGAAGAGAGGGAGGAGGAGGAGGAAGAGAGCAGAAAAAAAGATAAAGGTGGGGGAGGAAGAGCAAGAGAGAAAGCTATTTACCCTTTAGCGATTTGCAGGGTATCTTCATGCCTTTGATCTAGTGGTAAAATAATTATGTTTGTGTGTTGTACATCTTCATTTATATCTGTTAACTCACTTTACTGTATTTTATAAAACTATTAGCATGTCACATATTTGAAATAAAAATCCCACAGCAGCCCATCACCACAGGTAGCCTGGGAAGCAACGATCCCATCATACCTCCATCTTTAAGGGCCAGGGATGGTATTTGAAGAAAACCATAGCTAGGACCAAGAAGGATGCTTTAACAGCTTCTGTTGCATGGAAGAGCTATTTAGGTTGGTTACAAAGGCTAAAGGGTTTACTAGTTGTCCCTTGATAGGGAAAGGTGTACGGACCCCACATCTAGTTTCCTCTCTCTCTCTCTCTCTCTCTCTCTCTCTCTCTCTCTCTCTCTTTCTCCCTCCCTTCCTCTCTCTCTTTCTCTCTCCTCATGAAGTCAGGTACTTTATCTGTTTTTCCAGCAATGTCCCAAGTACCTGGTAAATTGCCTGGAGCAAGGCATTGTTCATTAAATGCTTACTGAACTCTAATCAGGGAAAAGGCTTTGGAACTTGCTTTAGTTTGGATCTGGAATGTTCCCAAAAGATTGATCTGTTGAAGATTTGGTTCCCAACCCATGAAGCCCTTCAGTGTTCTGGAGCCTTTAGGGAATGGTCTAGGCAGAGGTTTGAGGTCTTGGAGACATGTCCTCAGAAGAGGTTGCCTTATTTCTCCCCCCTTTTTCCACGCTCTGCCATGAAGTGAGCAGGCTTTCCCTGCCAGGCACCCTTACTATGAATACTTCCCTAGGCCCAAAGCAGCAAAGCTGATGAACTGAAGCCTCCAGATCTGTGAACCAAAATAAATACATTCACCCTATAAGCTGATTTCTCTCAGATATTTGTTATGAGAACAGAAAGGTGACTAACACAGTCACTGACAATGCTGGATTTGGATGTCAGTGTTAATATCATGTCAGAGTCAGAGCCAGCCTGGTCTTCTAGCTCTGTTAGTGCCTAGACATGTTCCCTTCCCATTCTCCATTCCGCTTCCAGGTTTGGATCAGTCCATCCATCAAGCTCCCAAACGAAGGCTCATTAGTCACGCTTAAGGCCAGGCCTCCATTTCCATAGCTGCAATTTAGCAACATGATGCAAGTAGCACTATCTTTCCAAATTCCTTGGAAAGGAAGTGTTAAATGCTGGTGGAAACCTTGAACTTGCAAGCTGTGGTAATGGTGGATCCTGCCACAGACCAAATAACTGTTTGAACCTTAGATAAGGCCTTAAAGCACCTTGTCCTGGAGCAGGAAAAGGGCCATCCTTTTGTTAGTGACACCAGGCCACCTCCTAAAGTTGCCTGTCTTTTCTTGCTGGGAGCACAGCAGGACTGTACTTCCAGATGCACCACAGCCTAATGAGACCATATGTACTGGCCCACTTCTCAGCCTTCATCTCCATGAGACATGTCATTAGGAAGAGACCATGGGGCTGTGTACACCTTCTCAGCATACTTTATCTGCTTGCAAGAGAACAGGGGATAATGGTCCTTATTCTAAATGATCTCAGGTCATAAGACATATCACTGATGGCCTTTTAGGGGAAAGTATGTACATCGGCTAAAGAAGAAACAGTTACAGAGAGATGGCAATGGAGAGGGTAGGGCAAGGATAGACTCTACCTTCAAAGATATACAATCTCTTATGTGGGTCTCTGCATTATCCAGATCAAAGGACCACCTGCACAGACACCTGTACATCCACCTGCACAGCCACCTGCACAGCTACCTATACAGCTACCTGTACATCCACCTGCACATCCACCTGCATAGCCACCTGCACAGCCACCTGTACATCTACCTACACAGCCACCTGCACAGCCATCTGCACAGCTACCTGTACATCCATTTGCACAGCCACCTGCACAGCCATCTGTACATCTACCTGGACAGCCACCTGCACAGCCACCTGTACATCTACCTGCACATCCACCTGTACATCTACCTGCACAGTTACCTGTAGCCCACCTGCACAACCACCTATACATCTACCCGCACAGTTACCTGCACAGCCACCTGTACACACACCTGCACAGCCACCTGTACACACACCTGCACAGCCACCTGTACATCCACCTGCACAGCCTCTTGTGCAGCTACCTGTATGTCTACCTACACAGCCACCTGTACATACACCTGTGCAGTTTCCTGCACAGGACTAAGCAGCAGCTCGTGGACTGGTGCCCTCGGCCCCCGTACATCTGTATCACGGGAAGAGGGTAGTATGTCCCACTCCTGCACATTTGTCCTCAGCCCCACTTTTCACGCAGTCTCCTCTAGACTTTTCTTCGTCTAGCTAAGGAAGTAAAAGAACATGTGTTTCAACATTTATCCAGTTTTAGGGCAGGAGTAGGAGGAAGACCAATGACCAAGCAGAACAAGCACATTCATCTTCTCAGCTGCCTTCGGACCCCACTGTCTCATTAATGCTTTCCACATTTGCTAGAGAAAAGTCCTCCCAGCCCATAGTATAGCAAGGGACTACGTGATGGCTTAGGTAAGGCAGAGACAGATCCGAGAGCTGTGGTGTGGATGGCGTTCCCAAAGACAGGAAACACTGGTAGCAAAGGAACCCAGTAAAACTCTGGGCCCTGAGTCTGTAATCTAGAAAAGCAGGATGTTAGGTCACCAGTGGTAGAGTGGTCAGACTGGGGCTGGCCGGATGGGTCAGTGGGTAAAGGTGCTTGCCACCAAGCCCACCAAGCCTGACAACTTGAGTTCAAGGCACATTGTGAGAGGAGAAATCTGACTCCTAAAAGTTGTTCGCTGACCTCCACACATTCTCCATGGGACACCATGAGGGCACGTGCATACACACACACACACACACACACACACACACACAAATAAATAGATAAATAAATAGATAAATAAATATTTTTTAATAAAAAAGTCAAACTGGACCAATCCTGGCCTGGCAATAGCAAGAAGCTTCTAGAGGCCCTAGCTAGAGAAACAGAGGGTTGTCAGACCCTGGGAGCTAGAGTTCACTGGAATGATACCGCAGGAGATTTCATGAAGGAAGCTAAATCCAACCACTGAAGGAGACATTCGCACAGTAGTGGGTGGTCAGCCTGGCTCTGCCCTCCTCCCCAAGAATGGTCCCCTGACAGAGTGAGGACCAGCAGCATAGGAAGTGCAGTTCCCAGCACACAGCAGAGCAGCCTATGGGGGTGAAGAAGATAAGGAGAAAGCCCAGAGACAAGGACAGTGCAGTCCACTCCTGAGCCACGGGCCCCTCCAAGACCACTGAAGCTCGGGATTCAAAGAAGGGGAGGAGGAGATACTGAAAATCATGTGATCTGAGAGGAAATGAGGTAGGCCACGACCAGCTCACGTCATTGCTTCCTTTGCCAGGACCTACATTAGGGTAAAATAACACCAGATTCCAGCAAGGCAGCCTCCAAGTGTTTCCTTCAGACAACTCGCCATAAACACCTCCAAACATCTTTGCAGAAAAATCCCAAAATCTGGCCTTCCAAAAACATTCACGGCTAGACTGCTACTCACCCCCCAAGTGCCTGCGCCAAAAGGGAAATGTGGGTAGTCAGCATTTTGTGTCCTCTGTGTCCCTCCAGAAAATACAACCAGTCACCACCATTACAAGGAGATAACCCACAGGCCATCTACACAGCAGGTGGGAGGCTGATTCTCAGCAGACTGTACGGGGTGGAAGGGAAATCTGCCTGGGACAGACCCCTATGGCTTTCACCTGCACCCTCCGAACTTCCTCCAGAGTTTCAACCAAGATCTGGAGCCAACTCTAGTCCTTTGAACAGTCTGAGAGGGCACCCCACTGGATGGACCACCCACACTGTGCCTGCTCTACTTCCTCACACAGGCGTGTTCACTGCAAGTGTAGATCTCTGGGCCCAGTACATTTTGAGTGATTTTCATTAAAGTAACGGGATTTTGATTAAAGCACTTGCAGTGCTTCATAGAAATAAAAAATCCTGAAGTCTCAGGATCCACAAAAGCAACCATTGCACCTCTGTGTTCATGAGGTGCTCCTTTCCTCTTAGCAGAAATGTCAAGCCCATCACACATTGTGTGTATTTTATTAGTGATTAATATCTGCCTTGTCTCTGATGAAAGTAGAGGAGAAAATATGATTGAAACTTAGTAAGTGATAAAGTCAGGAACTGCACAAGATGGACCTGGCCATGAATTTGGGCAACAGTGCTTTAAATGCTCCAATTTGTTCTTCAAAAGATGCTGCAACAGCAAAGCTGGGGAAGATGGGGGCGTGGCCTGAAGGGTGCTAAGCTGAATCTTAGATGCACAGGAACATCGTCATGAGTAAAGGCCTCATGGAGGTGGCACTGGTAGTGACAATGATCATGTTGACAGCGGTGATGCTGAAGAAAACTGCAGATTGATGGCGCTGGAGTAGGTACTTAGCCCTGGGTCATCTTACTAAAATGCTCACAAATTGACATCAAAGAAGGAGGGAGGGTTGACAAGATGGCTCCGCAGGTAAAGACGCTTGCTGCCAAGCCCAGTGCCCTGAGCTCGATCCCCAGAACTACATGGTAGAAGGGGAGAACCAACTCCTGCAAGTTGTCTTCTGATCTCCACACATGTACCAAGAGCAGGCGCATGTGTACTAGCATACACACACACACACACACACACACACACACACAAATCAATCAATCAATAAATAAATAAATGTTAAAAAAATGAGAGTTTGGTGTGCAGACATTTTTACAAGCTGGCCAGGGGTGAGAATCATTGAAAGCAGAGAAACAAGATGGACTTACACTGCCTGCTGTAGGCCGCCACCCGCCTTCCCTTGTACCCTCTCCTTATCTGGCAGATGATCACACAATTCCCAGTAATCTCTGCAAGAGAGTCTTGGCTTGCTGTTTGGCTGCTCGTGTGCTTTCAGTTTTAAAGTATGCATATATTCGGTCTGTGACTCCATGGTCAGTTTTTTTGTTGTTGTTTTTTTTTTTTTTTTTTTTTTTTTTTGGTCTTTTTGAGACAGGGTCTCCCTGTAGCCCCAGCTGTCCTGGAACTCACTCTGTAGACCAGGCTGGCCTTGAACTCACAAAGATCCGCCTGCCTCTGCTTCCCAAGTGCTAGGATTAAAGGCGTGCGCCACCACACCGGCTCCATGGTCAGTTTTGTAAGGGAAGTGGGTGGGACTCTGCTTATCACCTACAGTCTCTGCCCCAGTCAGAGCCTGGCCTATGGGGCACTGAACTCTGCTGAATGAAGCACAGTTGTTTGGATCTTAAATGTCTCAAAGACCCATGTGTTAAAGCCCTGATCTTCAGCTCATGTACTATCTCTATTGGAGCATGGTAGAAACATAGATGGGACGTAGAGGGGAGTCTTGCAGGGGTATGAGAAGTTCAGAAGGGGATTACTTTAGTTACAGTGACTAAAGAAGCTTACTGGTAAAAATCCACCCAGTATGAGCTGGGCAAGCAAGGTAGCAGCTCTAACATGGAAAAAAGGTGCTCTTCTAGAGTGTTCTAGGGAAAACTAGACATCACAGACACGCACACATGCACACGCGCGTGTGCACACACAAACACATGTGCAAACACACATGCACATACATGCCACACCAGCTTCCAGCAACTAGCTGTGGAACCAAAGGGAGAAAGGACTCTGCCTCGCTATTTAGGATGGCTCAGTTAGCACCCTGACTCCACACCTCCACTGTGCTGGACAGAGGACCAAGGACACAGAGATGTGGCCCAGAGCCTCTGTCCAGGAGCTGAAGATCCACAGACAGTTGTCCCAAGCAAATCTGTGAAAACATCTCAGGATTTTCATAGCTTTTTCAAATTTTTCCAATGAAATTTCTTTCTTCTCATTTCTATTAACTTTGCTAGTTAAACTGTCAGGCCAATTTTGAAAGGGAATAAAATCTATGTCCCTCCTACTATCCTGAAGCCAAAATCTATTTTGGTACCCATAAAACTGATCAAATTACAGCTTTTGGCATGTTCCTTAACTAGGAAAAAAATAGATTGGATTAACTAGTGCCAATAAACTAAGTATTTTCAATTAAATTCTAACATTAGTAAAAATATCAGTCACAGCAGTCTCAACCCTAGCCAGCTTTACAGCCGGGGCTGTAACCTCGAAGCAGCTGTCTGCAAACAGCCTTCATTACTCACATGAAACTCTGGACAATAAAAGGAATTGCTTGAAAGACTCAGCACTTAGGCATAAAGACAGCTGGACCATTCTTGGGCTCTCCCATACTAAGTCATTTCAGCCAAAAGCTCTGTCTCCCAGAACTGCAGTGACTTTCAGTGTGTCCCCAGAGATCAGCAATAGGAGCATCCACTATTGTTGGAGGGTACCAAAGTGATCTCCAGGTCAGATGGGTTTGGTGACATGGGACAGTGTACTCCATCCAACTAGCATATTCTCACTTCACAGACATCATCTATCAACATTCATCAGACAGCATGCAAAGGCCCAATGATGCGTTGCTATTAGTGTACTGGAGGCGGCTGTTTACCTCATCCGTGGCCCGTTGCAGGGATACAGGCATACGTGGATCCCTACCCCCCCCCAAGGAAACTTGCAACCTCTCAGATGGGTATAACAGCTTGAGCTCTCCACTCCTGTGCTCATCATCACCTTATTCCCTTCATATTAAAGAAAGCCACAACTAGCAACTGATGCTCCAGGGCTCCATTCTATGGCAGTGTCCAGATCATGATTTGCAAAGAGAATAAAATAAACCCTGAACTGAAGCTAACTGTGACTTAATGAAATAGATGGCCATTAATAAATGATCCCCAGTGTACCCTGGTATGTGCTTTACTATGTATGGAGACCACATAACCACAGGAAGACAGAGGGCATTTGGCCCAGGAACAGGGGCTGTACAGGTAGAACACACACACACTGCAGACTGGAACAGAGCACAAGAGTGTGCATGTGGGACACAGCCCTGCATATGTGGGGGACACTCTTCAGGTATGTGGGACACGCTAAATGTGTGTATCATCCTATGTATGTATAATATCCTATGTATGGGAGATACATCTGTGGGTGGGATACACTGCATGTTTGTACATCCACAGACAGGAATGGGTCCACAGCTCAAATGTTGACCCTATTTCATGGCATGAAATAAACAGAGGAAAGTCACTAATGACTATTGGATTGAATTTTATTTTTTTTTAATTTTTTTATTTATTTTTGTTTGTGTATGAATATACTGTCTGCATGTAGGTCTGTGCACCCATGTTGTGCAATGCCACAGAGGTCAGAAGAGGGTCTCAGATTCCCCTGGATCTGGAGTTCTCCTGGAATTGGAGTTACAGAGGTTCTTAGCCGCCATGTGGGTGCTGGGAATTGAACCCGAGTCCTTTGCAAGAGCTGTCGGTGCTCTTAACTGCTAGGCTATCTCTCCAGCCCCTGGACTGAATTTTATAACAAAGCATATGAGCTTACATTAAGATCTGATTAGATTATAAAATCTATTAATATAAGACTGCTTGTATTAAAACTGATTTCAGGCTGGGCATGGTAGCACATGCCTTTAATCCCAGCACTTGGGAGGCAGAGGCAGGTGGACCTCTGTGAGTTCAAGGCCAACCTGTTCTACATAGTGAGTTCCAGGACAGCTGGAGCTACAAGGAGACCCTGCCTCAAAATAACAAAAACAACTGATTTCAGATTTCAAATCAAAAGGGGAATGATGGGTCAATTTATATTTGACCTTTCTAACCTATGGAGAAAATGTTCACATCAATAAATAACTGACCTTCATTTATGAATATAGTTGACTAATTTTTAGTGGGTTTCTTATTTGTTCAAAACAGGGTCTCACTATGTAGCCCCAGCTGGCCTGGAACTCACTATTCAAACCAGGTTGGCTTCGATCTCACAGGGATCTGCCTCTGCCTCCCAAGTGCTGAAATTAAAGACCTGTACTACCATCCTCAGTTTGGGTCTTTTATTTTTTTAGTTCTATTAGTATATCAATTTTGAAAGCTGCAGTGAAACAAAAAAATATTTACTTTTTGCTTAGATATGTGTAGCTTTCTGAACTAAGGAGCATTTTTGTAGGGCAATCAGCTAAAAAGGTTAAAAAACAATACTTATCATTCATAAACTAAATGTACTGTATTTGTACAATGGCTTACATTTTACTGGAAGAGTCCAATCTAGAAAACTAAAATCAGATTACTTTATTCCACAGAGAGACTTCAATACAAGCACTTTGTCCTATATATGCTGGAACTTAACAAGCACACATGATACCTCGGTAATCCAGAGATGCAGGCTTGAGTATTCCATGTGAAAGACTCAAGACCAGGAATACTTCAGATTGGAGATTTTTCAACATTTTGAAGTACTCATATGTATACAATGAAACGTCTTTGGTACAGGACAAATATGTATGTGAAAACCATTTAAGTTTTGCATAAATTTTCAACATGTTGGCTGAAGCTCATTTTATACAGTATTTTCAGTGCACCTGCATTTTGACTGTCCTATCAGATGAGGTCATGCATGGAATCTTCCACTTGTGATGTCACATCAGAACTCAAGTTTTAAATTCTGAAGCATTTCAGATTTTGACTTGGAATAAGTGTGGGGAACAACTATTATGTATAGCCGTAGACACAAAGGAAAGACATTGGTGTTTCCAGGACCTGAGATCAAGGAGCAAGCCCTGCAAAGCCGGAGCTCAGCTATTCCATGAAGGATGATCATAATGATGCTGGTGCTTCTGAGGAGACATGGGGAAACCATTCCAAGAATCCAGAAGAAAAATTAAAGGAGGCACTGGGCACTGATCAAGGCCCTGGGACATGGTTCCCAGGACACAGGGTCCCAGAGGAGAAGTCACTCTGTTCTCTTCCAGACTCTCAGCTTTCTCTCCATACCCCTTGTGTCAAACCCTAACTTTCAGGAAAAGGAGAATAATCCCCAACTCCACTGTTACAAGACAGCATACACAGGGTGGATTTGAAGTTAAAAAGGCAAAGGCTGGGGTGCAGTGCAGTGGTAGAGAGCTTATCTGGCATGCATCTCCAGCACCAGAAAGAAATGGAGGGAGACTTGATGGTCCAATGTTTTAAGAGGAAATACCAATTAAATTTAACTAAAGAAAATTATCTCCATTTTACTGCAACAAGAGTACCTTCCCAATAATAATTTATTTTAAATTTGTTTGAGGGTAAGAAACAAATTAGGATGGGAAACAAGATTTAATTGCTGTTCTTTAACCATGGCTTCAAGTTCTAGATGAGTCTTTAGAGGAACCCTGATTTCAATAATAGCATCTATTGGGCTCACAGTGAGTGTGGCCCATCCTGCCAGACCTCTTCCTCTTCTCTGGGGATCAGAGTTGAGCTCTATTGCATAGCCCTCTTGTACATTAGAGCCACATGGCATGAAACCAGAGGAATGTGGAAGAATGGAATATTTGCTACTTCCAGATCTGCCTGTGAAATCTGTGTGCAATCCATTTATTTCATGGATAGATGCTAGTGATGTCATCATATGAAGAGTTCATGCCTTATCCTGCACTCTACCCTCAGCAAATATTCTGGAAGCTGAAGAAAATATTGAGACATACTTAAAGCAGCTTACAGCAACTTATTCTAACACACACAGTGGGTACTGAATAGGACTTTGCTAAGTGGTAGAAATACCTCAACTGCAGAGTACAGGTACAACTTTGCTCATACTCAGAGTCTTGATTCACAGTTTTTGCCCAGGAATGATAGAAATACAGTGTGTGTCTGTTGTTTTAGTACCTAGAGCAACTGGTTTAAAAAATCATGATACTATATCCTACTCTTAGCAGGGCAGGTATAGTAACAGAGGTAAAAACTATCTTGGTAAAAACTATCTCACTCTCCTAACTCATAGTCAAATGCTCTGTAAGCAAAATCTCTGTGAATCATCCCACTTTCTGTGAACTTCTTCCCCCTTAAAAGCCATCAGAGTCGGCCAGGCATGGTGATGCATGCCTTTAATCCTAGCACTTGGGAGGCAGAGGCAGGTGGATTTCTGTGAGTTCAAGGCCAGCCTGGTCTACAGAGTGAGTTCCAGGACAGCTGGGGCTGCAGGGAGACCCTGTCTTAACCAGGAGAACTCCAGTTCCAGGGGAATCTGACACCCTCTTCTGACCTCCGTGGCATAGCACAATATGGGTGCACAGACCTGCATGCTGTGTGACATGTACTGTATGACAGTACATTCATACACATACAGAAATAAATAAAATTAAAAAATAAAAGAAAAAAGAAAAAAAAGCCACCAGAGTCTGTTTTGTCAGTGTTGGTACAGTGAGGAATGGGAAGCAAGGAGGGCATGGAATGGTGGAGAAAGAAAAACAAAAGACAAAGAGCAAATGTCAACAGAGATGAAAGATTTAAAAGAAAGAAAAAGACTTTGTTGAATTAGAAAAGTCCCTGGATCCTTAAAAACAAAACAAAACAGAACATAGGGGTTCTATTAATTGATGTCATACATGTATGGAAAAGATACTGATAATAGCATTTCAATAAGTAAAACCAAAAAGGATTAGAAAACATGCCACATGATACATTATTAGTCACTTCTCTGTTGCTGTGATAAAACCACCATGACCAAGGGAACTTATAAAAGGAAGAGTTTATTTGAGCTTATGATTGATGGTTCCAGGGAATTAGAGTCCATCGTGGAGGAAAGACATGGTGGCAGGAGCTGGAACAGAAAGCCAAGGTTCACACCTTCCAGTGAGCACAGGAAATAGCTAGAGCAACTGGAGGCTGGCAAGGCTCGTCGAACTCTCTAAGCCTGCCCCCAGTGACATACTTCCTCCAGCATGGCCACACCTCCTAAGATCTCCTAAAACAGCACCACCAACTGGGGACAAAATGTCTGAATACTTGAAGCTTATGGGGGACATTCTCATTTGAACTGTCACATTCCACTCCCTGGCCCCCATAGACTCATGACCATATAAAATGCAAAATGGGCCAGGGGAGGTGGAACATGCCTTTAATCCTAGCACTTGGGAGGCAAAGGCAGGCAGATCTCTGTGAATTCAAGGCCTGCCTGGTCTACATAGTGAGATCCAGGCCAGCTGGGACTAAAGGGAGACCCTGTCTCAAAAAGACAAAAAAAATGCAAAATGCATTTAGTACAACCTTAAAAGTCCCCATAATGTTTACCAGTCTCAATACTATTCAAAAGTTTACAGTCCAAAGTCTCTTCTGAGACCCAGGCTAATCTCATAACTGTAAACTCCTGTGAAATCAAAAGACAAATTACATACTCCTGACATACAGTGGAACCAAATACATATTCCCATTCCATAGTGATTAAATATAGGACCAAAAAAAAAAAAAAAACTGAAAACCAGCAGGGCAAACACCAAGTCAGTAGTTCCACCTGAGACTTCTGGGACTTTACTTCCAAAAGGCTTAGATGGCTCAGCTCTTCCACATTTACATGCAGCAGACATCTCTTTCTTATGCTGGTACCACTCCCTGTATGCAGCTCTCCTTAGCAAATATCTCACAGTTCTAGCATCTTGAATGTCTTCTTGGGGTCTCCACTGGTAACCAGACTTCACCTTCACAGCTTCATGCAATGGCCTATCAGGGCCTTCTTTATGCAGGGATGTCCCTGCTGCACTCTGCCTGGCCTCTGCAGCTCTCTGAAACAGCAGAGGAAGAACTGATGACCCCTTTACTCTTGCACCCTTCATGCATCTAAATCCAGCACCACATGAATGAAACTGCTGAGTTTGGTTGCAAGTTTGGGATGGACCCTGGCCTACTGCAACCATATTCACAACTTTTCTCTGCCCCAGACTTGTTGGAGTAGAAAACCCATTCAGTATTTTCCTTTCAAAAGTTGGAGGCTTAGTTGTGTGTGTTCTCACCTTGAAGGTACCGTTTCTATTGTTTACCTGTAAATCTATAGGCCCCTCCTTAATCACTTTAATCTCCTTATCAAAGGGAGCCTCTCCTTCAGATGCCTTGGATCCAACAATCTCCCTAGTGCATTTTTCCAATCCAAACTGTACATTCTGCATTTCTTCCTGCCCCATTCACTCATTTTCACTATAGATCTGTATAATATTCACCATTAATAGCCATGCCACCATTTCTACATTAGGCTGTCTTGAAATACCCTCTAAAAAAGAAGTTAGTTCATTGCTTTTCAACTTAGCTTCAGGTAAGCATTTGGGATATGGGCGAACTCCAGCCAGACTCTTTGCCAAAATATCCCAGTTGCTGTTTAAGTCCTTATTTTCCTCTGGAACTACATTTTTCTCAGCACTGCTTTCTTCCAGTCTTCTACTAGAATGGCCCAATAAGCTCTCCTTACAGCAGTCAACAGCTTTTCTACCCCAAAGTTCCAAAGTCTTCCACATTTCTCCAAACACACACATGGTCAGGTTCTTCACAGGCAACACCCCACTCCTGGTACCAATTATTGAATTAGTCACCTTTCTGTTGCTGTGATAAAACCACCATAACCAAAGTAACTTATGAAAGGAAGAGTTTATTTGAGCTTACAATTGACGGTTCCAGGGAATTAAAGTCCATTGTGGTGGGGAGACATGGTGGCAAGAGCTGGAGCAAAAAGCTGAGGTTCCCATCTTCCAGTGAGCACAGGAAACAGAGAGAGAAACTGGAAACTGGCAAGGCTTGTTGAACTCTCTAAGCCTGCCCCCAGTGACATACTTCCTCTAGCATGGCCACACCTCCTAAGACTTCCCAAAACAGCACCACCAACTGGGGACAAAATGTCTGAATACTTGAAGCCTATGGGGGACATTGTCATTCAAACCACCACAATACATTTCCTTTCGTATGAGCTTCAGTACTATTTTAGGTCCTTTACATACTCTGGAAGTAGTGACCATTTTGTAGGAACCAGGTAGCTCGCCATGAGGAAACTGACCCAGACAAAATAAATTTGGTGTGAAAGCTGCAGCTTTGGGCTCCTAGTCTAGCTTATTGAGCTTGTCCTAGTCACAGCTCCAAAGATGCAAATAAAGGTATAGTGGTGGGCTGGAGAGATGGCCTAGCGGTTAAGAGTGCCGACCGCTCTTACAGAGGACCCGGGCTCGATCCCCAGCACCCACATGGTGGCCGAGAACCATCCGAAACTCCAATTCCAGGAGAACTCCAGTTCCAGGGGAATCCGAGACCCTCTTCTGACCTCCGTGGCATTGCACGACACGGGTGCACAGACTTGCATGCAGACAGTACATTCATACACATACATAAATAAATAAAATTAAAAAAATAAAAAGGTATAGTGGCTTACTCTAGTCACGCAATTTCATATAACAGAGAGCCTGGGTGACACACAGTATTGCAGTCTTCCAGGAAGACAGTATGATTCAAAGACATACACCATTCCTGGGATGGGAGCCAATTCACTTGCCTCTTCTTTTTGGCACATCACCCTAAAACAGTACAACAACAGAACCACAGTCTTTCTCTGTAGACTCCGTAGTACCAGCCCCAGTTACCTGGGTTTGCAGCTGGAATGACTGGGCACAGAATTCATGCATGCCGCTAAGGAGCATTACCTGCTGGATTGGGGTGAGAAATCAGTTGCTTAAAGGGGGCACTATTTCATTCCCAAGAACAGCACATTGTAAGTCTATCTGAATACATGCATTTTTCTCATTGGTTAACAGTATTTCCCCAGAAACTAATGCAATAGCTCCAGATTACTATTTGCATTTTCCCTTGCTAAAGGCCAAACCTCTGAATAAAGTTCAGATAATCTCTTATGTTAACCTACATCATTGAGGTAAATCTGCTCTGTCAGCTCACAGTCATTGTTGTAGACAGAATCATGTCCCCAAGTTTTCATGTGTAGAAGACATAAAATTCATATGACAGTGTCCAAACATGAAGCTTTGGGTAGTAAATGGGTTCAGATGAGGTCATGCTGGTGGAGTCTTTCCAGTGGGATTAGTACTTTCATGAATTTTTTCATCTTCTGTCCTTCCTTTCCTCCCTCCCTGCTCATCTTCCTCTTATGAGGGTACATTGAAAGGCCAGCTCAAATACAATCCCACCAGAGTATGCCCCTGTCATCATCTTGTTCTTGGGAGTTCCAACCTCCAGAGCTGTGAGTTCAAACAACCCTCTTTTGGATTATTTCATTATGACAGCTCTACTGACTAGAACACTCACATATACGTATGTGTGCATAATATATAGACATGGTCATTTCTATACCACAGTATGTATTTGTACACACATGGTTGTGAGGAGACACACACACACACACAAAGAGAGAGAGAGAGAAGAGAGACAGTGAAAGACAGAGGAGACCTCAAGCCAAGACTACTTTGTTCATTTTAAATGTTGTTGTGGAATAAAAAGGTTTATAAACCCAGAGCAGGAAATTCCCTGTCAACTCAGGAAAGAATAGAGCAGGGAGTGCCCCAACAATGATACCTTTTCTTTGCCTTTCTAGGGTGTGGGCTGAAGTTTGATTTGATTAAGAAACACCCGAAAGTAAAGGGCAGGGGTTGGCTAGGTCAACACAATCTCATTTCCTCTCTTTACATAAACTCATTAGCAAAAACATCGATTAGAGTTGTGGCCTGCTCTCTTGGATTGTATTTCTGTTCCTATAAGACAGAGCAGCCAGAACATAAATCATAGCTGAAAGACGTTAGTTAGAATATCGGCTAAAACTGTCTAGATATTTCCATGATAATCCATTGCTGGTTTCAATTTGTAACCTTTAAGCAAAAGGCCTGAGAACCGAGGGGCAGTCCTACTTTGTCATCACATCCGCAGGCCCCCAACTGAGCTGCTCTATTGCCTTAAAATCTCCATTCTTACCCTCTTAAATGACTCATGTTGCGCCCTGACTCTATTCCAAGTAATCTCACTGGGGCTGAAGTCATTTTCATCCCTAATAACTTTATTGTGTTTATATAACCTTGCTTTGATACTACTATTGACTTTGGAGTTATAATTACTGCTACTAATTGAGAAAACTAGATGACAGATTGAGGCAAATGGACCAACCACTATGTGGGAAACACGCAATGGCCATCATTAGAAACCAAATGGCACAGAACAATTTTAATTAGACGTGACTAACATCAGCTGCCTCAACTCTCAGGGTGATTATGGCCAGGAGTTCAAAAATACTGCAAGCCACATTACCTTGTTTGATCTTGAGGGGGGGGGCTGTCACTGGCCTTGGAGTTCTCCCCTTTTAACATGAGTTTGGCTTTGGTTGTGGATTTGAGCAGCTGGATATTTTTCTGCTTGTAGGAAAAAGTCATTCCGGAAGGCTTACAACCAACAACACCGAGAGATAAAAATTATCACTGAGACACTTGGAATACTCAGAAGAGCGACTTACTCTTCCTCATTGGTAAAAACCAAAACTTCCTTAATTAAAAAAAGACCCGGTAGGAACTATGTTCCCTGCTCTTACTCTTTTACTGAAACAGAATTTGCCTTAATGAGGCTCCATATGGTGAATAAGTATTGTCCAGAAGCCAAGAAAAGGACAGGGATGGTTCCAATACATTTTTGTAAGAAATCCTGAAATAAGTCAAGCATGGAAAGTATGAAAGAAAGGCTCAGAGGACCCTTCAACGATGTCTAACAGAATCTAGAATTGTTCTTACCTTTTCCACCCTTGAACAATTACATTGAGCACCAACAAACAGATGCCTTTCTGCGGACTTCCAAGCCTACACCACGGAGCCCTTCTCCCCAAGAAGCTGTTGACAGAATTCTGGTGAACATCCTCCTCTGGGTCCCTGCTCATCCTCCACATGCAGGTGCCCAGAGCCATGGCCAGCATCCCCAGCCCCTCCTCTTCCTGTTCTCATTGTCATTTCTCCAAGTTATCCAGGACTAAGATGCTCTCTTCCCGACCCCTCTTGCTTCTAAAGTTCAGACCAGGGAGTGATGTAGTTTTTGTTCTGTCTAGTCTTCCCATTCCTTTCACCACCCTCAAAGATGTGTTATGTCCCCTTTATCTCTCAGAGCCCCTAAAATAACCCATTTGCTTGTCCAGCTCCCTCTACCCTCCCCTGTGACCACCATCCAAGCAGCTGTTCCTCTGCAGGCCGTTCACGTCAGTTCCCCTACATGTAAACCACAAGCTGGAGGCCGACCGGATGTCAGAAGGCCCTCTAACCTCAGCTACCTTCATCCAGCACACTTTTATCAAACCACTGAACCTCACTAAACCACAAAAGTCTTGCACACAGTCCTAGCACACAGCAGCACAACCATGCAAGTTCCTAATAGATGTAAAAAATTCGGGATGGGAATTGGGTCCTAATGCTCACCTCACCTCTCTCTAGGTTTGTAGTTCAAAACTTGGCAAGCCATCCAATTTCTCTGAAAAAAATTAATCATTCGTGTTAATTTGTCATCATTTATACACCTTTTTCAATGTATTTGGGGTGCTTGAAAATCACATATCAACTCACTTGTTAGAAGAAACCTTTGTATTATGTCACAGGGAAACAAAGACAGAGGTCTTCAGTAACTTCAGAAAGCCGTTGACCAAAAGCAACTCAAAATGAAAGGAAAGCCTTGGCATAGAATCTGAAGGTGAGCTCCACAGCAGGTCTGGGGGAAGACGCTACCTGCTCAAGCAGAGCAGCGGGGAGAGGCCCTGTTTTCCACAGATGACTGCTGCAGTGATTACAGAGACAATCTCTCTCCTGCAAAGGGGGGCTGCCCAAAGTCACACTTGAATTATACCTGTGTGCATAAACACACCAGAAGGGTTATCCTAGACAGGACTGTGCAAAGGTTAACAGTTCATTTATACCAAGTGATTCAAAATTCTCAGAGGCTGAGTCAACTGAGAAAATTGCTGGAGAAAAAAACAATGTCCCACACGAGGAGTCTCCTACTCTCTGACAGACTTTCACCCCTCGGGTTCCTTCACCTAGAGACTCAGTTTAGTGGGATCCCAACTTTCTTTTTTTTATTTATTTATTTCCGTATGTGTATGAATGTACTGTCTGCATGCAAGTCTGTGCACCCGTGTCGTGAAATGCCGCGGAGGTCAGAAAAGGGTCTCGGATTCCCCTGGAACTGGAGTTCTCCTGGAATTGGAGTTTCAGACGGTTTTCGGCCGCCATGTGGGTGCTGGGGATCGAACCCGGGTCCTCTGCAAGAGCGGTCGGCACTCTTAACCGCTGGGCCATCTCTCCAGCCCCGGGATATCAACTTTCTAAAGATAGGCAACTGGCCTGGTGAGGAGCAGCACAGCTCCTCGCCTTCAGAGGAGTGGCCTATGCTTCTCTCCTACAGGCAGTAATCTCAGCAAACTCCTCTCTCTTTAACTAATTTAGTCTCCAGGCCCTGGGGGTGGGGAATGGAGAAAGAAAGGCCTCACCTCTGTTGGAACCGGGATAGTAGTTGTTTAGACCAAATGAAAATGACAACGTAATTACAAGGAGCTTTCTTTTTGTTTTAAATTTGCAAATTACATCCATAAATGTTCATTAAAAAGAGAGAATTAATGGAGCCTGGAAAGAGGCCCTGCCTGATGCCCGCCATTCCCAATCATTGTGGCACAGCCAGGGCAGGAAGCCCCTGCCAGGGCCCAGATACCCAGCTCTTCGCCTAGCTCCCCGCATGTTGCTGCGTGTATCCTGGTTGTCTCATTTGGGTCCTCTCTCTTCTGTCCTTGGCAGCCCAGACGTGGAAGCCACAAAGCCTAGGAAAGCCACGTAGAGGTGTCCGAAGCTCAAGGGCTGGCAGGAGGCAGAGGCCACCCCCACAGGCACCCAGTCTGTTCAGTGGCCCCAGCTTCCTCAGAAGTAAAACTGGGAAAAACTCTTTTGCACTGACACGTTTGGAGATGAGACTGTTTTATTTTTGTGTTTCTGTAATTTTCAAAAATAAGCATTCCAGAATATATTCCAGACAATAAAATGTAAGGCATTACTTGAAATCAATCATGGTTTTCAAATAGTAAAAATAAATTGAGGGGCTGGAGAGATGAGTCAGCAGTTAAGAACAACTTGTTCTTCCAGAGGACCTGGATTCAATTTCCAACACCCACAAGGTGGCTAACAACCTACAGTAACTCCAGTTCCAGGAAATCTGACACCCTCTTCTGGCCTCTGGTGGCTTTGCACAGCACAGGTGCATTTCCATACATGTAGGTAAAAGATTCATACCCCCCCAAAAATAAAAATAATAAATAAAATATTAAAATAGAAATAAATTGAACATGAACTATCTCTTTGAAAATATACTCTGTATACATAAGTGCATTTAATATGATAAAACCTTTATAAATATAAAAATAAAAATTTGATTTAAAATCTTACCTATTCTTTAGCATCTTCATGGCTTCTACATGCACAGACAGCATACAGATAGAGTGTTTCATGTCTGGCCAGGATCAATGGTGTATTTCTTGATAGACTTTGGCAAATAAATCTTCCCCTCCTCCAAACACAGTGCAACACACTAACGAACACGTCGCTAAGATAACAGCTTAATAAAAAGTATGTGGGCAGTGGAGAGATAGCTCAGGGGTTAAGAGGACTTGCTGTTCTTGCAGAGATGCTGGGTTCAGTTCCCAGCACTTACATCAGGTGGCTCACAAGAACCTGTAACTCCAGTTACAGGAGATCTGAAAACTTCTTCTGGCCTTTGAAGGCATCTGTACACATGTGGAACATACTCACTCTCAGGCACACATATATACACAAAATAAAATAATCATTTTAAAAACTGTATGTGAGGCTGGGTGTAGTGGTTCATGCCTTTAATCCCAGCACTCAGTAGGCAGAGGCAGGTGGATCTCTGTGAGATTGAGGCCAGCCTCAATCTCTGTATATCGAGTTCCAGACCAGCTATGGCTACAGAGGAATGTGACTGCCCCCCCCCAAAATGGTTAAAAAATTCAAGAAAATGGCTCCTACCCCAAGGTTAAGGTGTAGCTCTCTGGAGCTTTGGGCTGAATAAGCCCTACTCATGACTCCCATTGCAAAATCCAGCAAATCAGGTAGGTCACAGCAGAAATGAAATGATCGTTGTTATAATGAGTGGGTGGGTGGTTGGCTGAGTGGATGGATGGATGGATGGATGGATGGATGGATGGATGGATGGATGAATGGATGGATGAATGGATGAATTGATGGATGGATGGATGGATGATGAATGGATAGATAGATGGAATGAATGATGAATGAATGGATGGGTGGATGGATGGACAGATGATGAATGGATGGATAGATGGATGGACAGATGGATAGATGGCATAGAAACTAAGTGTTCTTACTCAAAGGAAGTACACATACCCCTATTCTGTTTCACTGTTAGTCACATATTCTTGCCTGTTAGGACTTTGCTATGACAATTGTTAAAACACTTTCTGTGTGTTACATAAACTACTTGCTGTACACAGTGGTAGTGATCTTTCACTGAGCCATCTATCCTGGCTCCCCTGAGATTGTGGCTGCCTCAGCATAGGATGGGCTTTGTCACCAAGAACCCCTAAATCTGGAGGAAACTGTATATGGCCTCCTTAACCCCAAATGCTATTACAAGAATTCACTGCCTGAACTTTTTGTCTGTGTTTAATATCGTGTGGTCATTTAGAGTTACATCAGAAAGCTTTGAATGTAGCATGTTTTAAAATCCCGGTTTACATTCAGTGAACCACAGTGCTTTGTTGAGGATGGGATTGAAAGCAGAGAAGGTGGTTCCCACCCTTTGCCAGAGCATACCACTTTTCTTTGCAAAACATCTCGAACATCGCTCCATTATGCCACGTTTGGTAGACCAAGGTCATCATCCCAGCAAGCTTCAGCTCAGCACCTCTCTCCTTCATGTGCCTCAAGTCCCAGCCAAACAGAGGTTCTAAAACTCCTTTCAAACACAGCCTACCCTCACCAGGCTTCACCAGAGCTCTAGCCCTTTTCACTCCCTTGCTTGAAATCTTGGAAAATTCTCTCTTGCTGCCAAACACTCCCTCTACTATGTCGCCTCTTTGGCTCTCTGGCATATTTCATCACTCCAAGGACCCCTCCCCTCCTGTGTTCTAATGTGGTCCATGTCTTTTTGCCCACAGCTGGAGAGCCATGTGGGAAAAAGGGCTGTTTCCACTCTACCAAGACCAATATCTATAGGATATCATTTTATGAGGATTCCATTCATACCACCCCATTCAAGGTAAACTACCTTTCCCCTGTGTCTGGGTTTCTCTTGTTTTGCTTAAGATATTCAGTGCACAAATAAAATAATGCATGCAAATTTTTTCATTATAAAGAATATAGGATGGCCTAATACAAAGTGCCTCAATAATTCCGTTCACCTTCTTCTACAAGGCTAGTGTCTGAAGAACATAAGTAAATCCCAATCTTAAGGTTTATGTAACTGTAATATTTGGATTTGATATCAAAGGTGGGGATATTTGTTCTCCAATGTCTCTGAATTTGAAACATTGCATCTAAGGAACATAAAACACCAATAAGGGTTCATGCATTGCATCAAACATTAAAGTTTATTTTTCTTTTTTTAAGTTTCTTTTCTTTCTTTCTTCATTTATTTATTTTTAAGCCAATGTTTTATTGAGGCTCTGTGCATTTTATACAATAAAGTTTATTTTTCTACACGAATAAAGGCACCAAAGAATTTTCTTATAGACTCTCTCTATAGAGTTTACAAAATAATACACTTTAATTCTTAGCTAATTTCATACTTGTGGATCAGTGGTAAAAATAAACAGAGAATTTCCAAATATGCTCTACCCAGTGTCCTCAATCTTTACTACAGGAGGTTTATCTTTCTTGTAGACTCTGGAAGGTACCATAGAGCATAAACACTCATGCAATGTCTTTCTATTCATGATCAGGACACTGGGCCCACACATCCAGTCTCCCTTCCTCACAGGACTGATCAGGCCCACAGCTTCTGAGCCTCGTTTTGATGTTTACTCACACTGCCAGACCCTCCCAAGCATATTATCACAAAATACCATTTCAACAAACTGTTCTACAGATGCTCAGAGCTGTTGGAGGCCTCTGAGGGATATCTAAAATTGTCTGCAATGTGACACACTCTCGTCATTGAGTTTAGTCACCCCATACAGGACATCTTTAAAAACACATCTTTGCCTGGCATGGTGGCACACGCCTTTAGTCCTAGCACTTGGGAGGCAGAGGCAGGCGAATCTTTGTGAGTTCAAGGCCAGCCTGGTCTACAGAGCGAGTTCCAGGACAGCTGGGACTACAGGACAGCTGGACCTACAGGACAGCTGGGGCTACAGGGAGACCCTGTCTCGAAAAGACCAAAAAAAAAAAAAAAACCACACCACAACACATCTTTGAGTCAGCAATAAATCGGGCATGCTTTGGCAAATAGAAATAGTCCCATTAAGGAAAGTGAAAGAATAATGTCCTTAAGTCACTTCTCAGCTTGGAAGTATATTCAAAGCAATGTCTAGGTGAACTTGCTATTGTCTTAAAGCTGCTTAATTTTGTACATTTTCCCTGGTGGTAAGTGAACCATGTCTGCTTTTGCAAAACTGCATGCTGGGTGTGGTTTGGGATGCACTTTTCCTTCCTTCTGGTTTTGAAGATGTGTTGGGAAAGATAATGAAAGAGAGAGCGGCCTTGAAGAATCTGAGAAGGAACTTGTTTGAAAGAACATTCTTTCAGCGGATCTTGTGTTCAGAACTTATCTCCTGGGCCCAGCTCTGGCAGTTCAGCTCCCTCTCCACCTCAGCTCCTGTGATAATGTGCTGTAGGCAATAAAGCCACTCAGAACCATTAGTGAGATTCTGACAGCTTTAATAATGAAAGTTATAAAGCCACCAGCTATGGCCCTAAAACACATGAGCGGGAGCAGGTCTCCTGCTCTGCAGCCACTCGATTATCTAGCTAAGCAAACTTTGCTTTGGACACGTAGTTCAACAATGCCCACGAACACGAGGAAGCACATTCTTCCCGTGTGATTAGATCTGAGCTGGGATTAGCAGGCAGTACTAAGAAGTACCCTGGTTTACATATGGCTCTTTGCCAGTGTTCAATGGAGCATGGAACATTTGAACATGGGAAAAACTTTATTGAGGTTAGGGACGTTTACCTCCATTTCTTTAGTTTTCTCATCAGTGTTTGAAAATGATAACTTCTTTGGAGACAAGAGTTAGGAAGTTTTCTGAATGCCTTGTACTGAGTTTCATGGAATGTACTAGAATATGGTTGTTCCTGTGGGTCAGTCTAAAGCCATAAAAACACAAGCCTCACAAGGGCCAGATGGTGAGACTCAGGATCACCTGCATCTGGGAATGGCTTTTTTTTTTTTTTTTTTTTTGGCCTAAAACTAGGAAACAAAACTGCAGGGAGAGGGGACTAGCGGGAGCAGGGCAAGCACATGAACACCAGTCGTGGTGCTACGAGTCCAATTTGTGCAGTGTTTTGTAAACATCTCTACATTTCCAAATTCTCAATTGTATTCCTTCTTTTTGGCTGTGCACCTGAACCTTCAAGGGCTACCCCAGCTCTCCAGCCATCAACCGTATTCTGAACACTCTAAATTATCTACTGATGTTCTAGTTTGCCTTCTCTCTTGTTGCGATAAAACACTAATCCCAAACTAACTTGGGGAGGAAAGGGTTTAATTTCATGTTAGAATCCCCAGATCATAATCCAACATCGAGGGACATCAGGTAGCAACTCAAGGCAGAAACCCAGAGTTAGGAACCTAGAGGCAGGAATTAAAATACAAACTATGGAGAAACACTGTTCACTGGCTTACTCCCCTGGCCTGTGCTCAGCCTCCTTCTTATACTAGGCCTACCTGCCCTGGTGGCCCTGCCCACAATGAGCAGGGCCCTCCCACATCAACCAGCAATTAAGAAAATGCATCATAGACATGGCCTCAAGCCAATCCAAGGGAGGACATGCCTCTATTGAGGGTCCCTCTTTACAGGTGTGTCAAGTTGACAACTGAACCTATCCAGATCGATTGCTTTTCAGAAGCTGACTGCAAAGTGGCTTGCTTAGGGGAAAAGAGTTACTCAAGTTAGAATAGACAGCATCCAGTTCAGGCATCAGGGCTTGTGTTCTGAATGAGAAATAAAGGAGGACATGCCTGTCCACAAACCAAGTAAGATTAAGCTGGAAGGAGCTGTTGCTGCTGAGAAGTGTTATGTAGCAGCAGCAACACAGCAAACATGGCGCTAACAGTGCACTGTGACCTTACAGTCTACTGTGGCTTCTGACCTGCACCAGAGAGACCCAAAATGTACTGCTATCTCTGAAGAGAGGGATCAGTGCTGAGAATCTGGTTGCTTCTTCAAGGGTGATGTTGAGAGGCCATTACAAGGAATATTTTTGGAAAAGAATGGGTGAAGGAAAGTGGAAGTCCTCTATGGAGAAATTCTGTAAGATTAGAAAAAAAAAAATTGCTCAAGAAGCTACTGTGAAAGAATGTACTTAGAAAGTCAACAAGGAAGATTTAGATGAGAGAAGCTATACCTATATTTGAAAGCCAAGTGAAGAAATCTACCTCTTAGTCCACTGTGCTAGTTAACCACTGTGGGAGTGGGTCATTCTGTCTACTGTGCAGGTCTCATGGGGTGGTTGGGAGCTTGAAAAACAGTGTAAGGATGTGCGGGAGTCTTGTCTCACAGCAGCAGGAATGGTTCTTCATGCAAGTTAGCACCCTTGTTCTGACAGCAGGTAGGGTGTACTCTGCAGTGGGAGCAGCCCCCACCTCACCCAGCATTCTCTGGCAGGGCCTTCGCTTCCTGTAGCCCCTGCTCTGTCACTTTGGGACTAGCATACCACCTTCCTGTTGTAGTGTGGAGGAGCACACTCCTCGTATGGAAAAGATAATTCATTAGAAATGTTCTGTCCTGATGTTTCATGAGCTGCTTTAATTTTAATTAAAATCTTCAACTACCCACAGATGGAAGTCAACAGCACCTGAGTCAGAGGGATGGGAAGACTGGCTAGAGAAGCAGCCTGGATCTTCCCAGGGACAAGAACTTCATGAAAATATCCTGCTTCCCACCACTGGGAGAGGACCAGGGTTGGAGGAAGGGTCAGGAAGAAGGACGCTCATCAAAGGAGGACATCAGCTGAAAATTGGGAAAGAATGGGCCCCTCCCATGATTTCCACTGAGCCCATGTCATGAGAACAGCCTCCTGGGGTCCAGCTTCCTGCTCTCCTCCTGTCTTTTCTCATGAGAATGCAGGCTCAGGCAGTGGGCCTGGAAAGAGTGTTTGATGGTTGAGGGCACTGGGTGTCAGCTGGGAATAAGGGGCAGGAGAAGACAACTTTACTAACAATCACCTAGCTAAACCAAAGAAACCCATCATCAGCCTTTCACTATACTCCCAGGCAGGTTAAGTTTTCATTTCCTATGACCTGTTATCTGGACCAGGAAAAGAGCATGCAGTGGAAGCACAATCTGGTCAGGCAGCACATGCCAAGCATCTCAAAGCCAGAAATCTTTTTTTCTTTTTTTAATCAGGGTCTAGAGGTCTGGTCTCACACCTTGCAGATGGGGTCCTCAAACTGCATGGTAACTGAAGTTCAAGTTAGTCTGGTACCTCATCCAGCTTATTACCATTCAAGATCAAATACAGACTTGCTATATCTCAATTCCAGAAAATAGACATTAGACCACTACTGCAGGAGATCATTATTTCTAGGGAAATTTTGAGAAGAAAACCATTTCCTATCTGGAAGAGTAAGTAATTGTCTTCATTTCTATAAGAAACTCAAATTGAACTGAAAAAAATCACACAACTTATCATCTTCCTCTTTAGAATCCACCTCCTCTGCCCATCGGAGCTACAGAAAAGAGGATACAAGGGAGTATCTGTCTGTCAAAGGCCCAGAGATAAGTTGAAAGGTCAGTGGAGTAATATTTTTGCATCTAGGAAGAGAAATGTTCCCACTGAGCCTGTAGGGTAGGAGACATCTGTGCTTCCCTCAAATTTTTTCTGATTTTATATGGAAAGATAAGATAAACTGGTAGATAGATAGATAGATAGATAGATAGATAGATAGATAGATGACAGATGGATGGTTGATAGAAGATTGATAGATGATAGATAGATGAGATAGATTGATAGAAGATAGATAGATAGTAGATAGATGATAGAAGATTGATAGATACATGATAGATGATTAATAGATGATAGATGATAAATAGATAGTTGGTAGGTAGATAGATGCATAGACACAGTAGATAGATAGATAATACATAGATGATAGATACATAGATGATAGATAGATAGATACATAGATACATAGATACATACATGCATGGATGATAGGATAGATAGATGATAGATAGATAGATAGATATAGATAGATAGATAGATAGATAGATAGATAGATAGATAGATAGATAGGATAGATACATAGATGCATACATAGATGATTGATAAATAGGATAGATAGATGATAGATAGATAGATAGATAGGTAGGTAGATAATAGATAGATAGATAGATAGATAGATAGATAGATAGATAGATAGATGATAGATAGATAGATAGAAGCTGGCTAGATGTAGCTTGAAGATAAACAATGAAACAGAGAGGGAGCTGGCATATATAAAGGGGGAGCCAGAGGGAAATAAGAGCTGACAAAGTGATGTATTCTGTTTCTTGATGATTTTAATTTCTTGGTTTGTATGTTGATATTTATATTTAACTGGAATTTAATATAGAAAATTGTGGTGGTTTGAATGAGTGTCCCCCATAGGCTTTAAGTATTCAAACATTTTGTCTCCAGTTGGTGGCACTGTTCTTGGAGGTCTTAGAAGGTGGGCTGTGCTGGAGGAAGTATGTCACTGGAGGCAGGCTTAGTGAGTTTAACAAGCCTTGCCATCTCCAGTATCTCTCTCTCTGCTTCCTGTGCTCATTGTGAGATGTGACCCTCGGCTTTCTGCTCCAGCCCCGGCCACCATGTTTCCCGCCACAACGGAGTCTGATTCCCTGGAACCGTCAATCGTAAGCTCAGATAAACTCTTCCTTTTATAAGTTCCTTTGCTCATAGTGGTTTTATCACAGCAACAGAAAAGTGACTAATACAAAAATATAAAAGTAAATGATAAAAATGCCAAATCTTCACACGGCTGAGCTGAGTGAATTCTTGTCCCAAAGCAGCGCAGCTCTTTCCCAGCCAGGCCACGGGAAGTTTTCTCACCAGGACACAGAGGAAGTAGCAGTGAGGCAAGACACCTCTCCATCAGATCATAGCTCCTCAGCGGGCTTCAAGGTTACAGCCCTCGGCGTAGGCCAGAGGCCACGTGGACCTCCATGGAAAACGCAGTCTCCACTGTGGGAAGCATTCCCCCCAGCTGGGCCAGGTCGACCATCCACCCACACACTCATCTCACTCACATCAGTGGTCCAGAAATAACACCACCATGCCTGTCTTCTTTCCAGCTGCAGGCTCTAGATGAGGACTTTTAAAAAAAGAAAATAAAAGAAAAAGTGTATCTTCCTGTTTCACTAGTGCTAGACACAGATGGCCAAGGACTCCCCATGCGGATGCTCTGAGTTTCACATCCAGTCTGACCATGATGTCCTGTGGGAGGGAAAACAAGTCCTTTGTCATTCTAGTGAAAGAGTCAGGAAATGGGATGGCCCCAGTTGACAGACCATCAGCTGGAGGGAAGCAGCTCATTAGATGAGCCTAGAGCCCTGTCCTGCCACAGGCAGGAACAAGCTATAGGTGGAACTGGGCCTTTTCCTCATTCCAAAGACCTTCCCGCACCCTTGGGTATTGAGCTAACCCATGTTGCACTAAGCAGTCAGTTCTGGCTTTCTGTGGGGGAAGTACATTATACTAAAGCAGCCTGGAGATCCTAAGCTAGTCCTGCAAGACAGACTGGCTCCCTTATACTCAAAAATTTAATGGGAGCTTCCCCAGCTCCAAGTTACCACAATGAGAAAGAGGACAAGCCCAGAGCCCAACCACATGGGCCTCCACAGGCCCTGGAGAAAACGCAGTATCCCACCACCTGAATTCCAACGGCCTTCCTCTCCCACATGGCATCCTTCTCTCAGGTCACTTCAGCCTCCGCCTCAGGCAAACCTCTAAAAACCAGAAAATTGCCAGCTGTTTCTACAAAACCTCTATACCTTCATCATACTCTACCAGACTTTCTCCTGAGGATTATATTTAAAATGAAACTAAATTTTATAACAGTAGGTATTATATTGCCAATTTTCACTGTGTGCTATATAGGTGCATAACTCTGACAAAATACCACATATGGTATTTTGGTTCTTTGTATAACAATTTGGGAATCAAGCCCTTGATCCACACCATAATCTCCAGTATGATTTTTTCTATTAATAAATTAGATTACACTTACATCATTTCAACTTGTAGTACCTTTCCCAGAAGTATACCAGCCCCAACTTCCAGGAACACACCTCGACCTAAGGGAGGAAGGAGCTCAAAGTTGAAGACCAGGGTTCAAACAAACCCTTTCTCTGCTACTTACTGGCTGAATTTCTTTAGGAAATTGCTCAGCTTTCTTCTGCGTAAACCAGAGCTGATAATAACAACTTCACTGGCTTGTTTAAATGACAAACTGTGAAGATAGAGATGAACACAAGTTATAAACCCTTTACAAATGTCATTCAGAAAGACAAACTGCTGCTTGAAGCAGTCTGTAGTAATCAAATCCAAACAAGCCAGTCAGCATTCCATTTACTGTTCACAGTCATATTTCCAGGTGAAAAAAAATGCTCTTTTCACAAAAGGGTAAAAATATATGATATATCTGTTTGCTAGTGCTGTCACAAAATACCACAGCCTGGACAGTATAGGCAACAGCAAGAACTTGTACTATAATACTGAAGACCAAAAGCCCCAGGTGGAAGTGTAGACAGGGATGATTTCTCTGGAGGCCTCTCCTTGACTTGTGCACAGTGCTTTCCTTTTGTGTCCTTATATAGCACATTAAGCTTCTGCCACCATAACAAAATACCCAAGATATTTAACTTTAAAACACATTTTAAAAAGCTTCTTACTGAACAAGGGGTTTAGCTCAGTAGCAGAGTGTTTGTTTAGCATGCAGTGAGCCCAGGTTCCATTTCCAGCGCAGCAAAATAAAACCATGTTATTGCTATCATTATACATGTTCAAAAATGTCTGCATTTTCTTTTTCTTGTTTTTTTTTGTGACCAAGACACTATGTCCTGATATACAAACGGAAAAAATACCTAATCAAATTTAATCAAAATATAAAATTTTGTTTGAAAAGACAGCATCAAGAGAAAAACGACCAACAGGATTAAACATTTACATGACATGCATTTGAACACACTAATTCAACATTAAAAGGAACATGAACCCAATTTAAAAATAGCAAAGAATAAAACATACTTTTCCAAAGAAGATATATGATTGTCTGATAAGTGCAGGGAAATATGCTTACTGTCATTAGCCATCAGTAAAACTAAAGGAAGCACAGTGAGTGACCACCCCCTCTCTGCCTAGGACAGCAATAGCAGAAAGAAGTAACACAGAGTGTGGGGGATTGGAGCACCCACATACAGCTGTGGACTATAAAACGGCACACCTGCCTTGAGAAATTGTCTAAAAGTTGCTCAGAAGACTCTCCCCAGCCCTACCCGAGGGTCTTTCGGAAGTTGGTAGGTGCTGGGAGAGAGAGAATCAGTTCTCCTCACTAGTGTGATGCCTGGTAAGTTGATCAAACTCCAAGGCATAAACTCATACCCAAGACCACTTAGAAATCACAGACTACACTTGATAAGCCTTTAAAAAAATAAAAAATTAAAAAGATAAATAATAATAATAGAGGATATGAAGCCAGGAGGGTGATAAGATGGGGAGAAAGAGGTCTGAATATGATTAAAATGCATGGCACGACATTCTCAAATCAGTACAAATATTATTTAAAAGGAATCTATGTATACATACACACCACATGTCACACACTAATGCACACACATATACACTCACATGTCCACATGAACACACATACACACCTACACACATGTATATACATATGTATGTGTATACATACATATATATACATGCAGATCCCCCACACAAATATACACACAGCTCATTACTAATTAGAGATGTACTTGACACAGTATTGTTTGCTTAAATCTTTTATTTTCCTTATCAAAATTTTGTGATTTCTACTCATGTATATTTTATAAGCACTTGTTACATTTATATCTATTTCATTTTTTAAGGTTTTTAAAAAAATTTTATTTATCTTTTTATTTTATGTGTGTGAGTGTATTGCCTGCATGTAAATAAGTGTACCCGTGTCATGCAATGTCCAGGGAGGACAGAAGAACAACTTGGATTTCCTGGAACTGAAGTTACGAACAGTTATTAGCAGCCATGTGGGTGCTGGGAAACGAACCTGGGTCCTCTGCAAGATTCTCTTAATGGCTGAACCATCTCTCAGCTGCCTCATTTTTGAAGTTTTAATATAAATAATATTGTGTCTTTAATTTAAATTTTGTGTTGTTTATTGAGAATGTTTAGGATAATGATTAATTTTTATGTCTTAACAATGCATCCACTGACTTAGCTGCACAACTCACGAGTCCAGTAGTTATTATGTTAATTCTCTGAGATTTTTCTACCTAGAAAATGTCATCTATAAATAAAGATATTTGTCTTTGGTCAAAAATAAAAAAAGAATCTAGAGTAACCATAAGCGAAGCATTCTACTCACTTGAAAAATAGTTGGGCTTAGTAGTTAAGGGCATTGGCTGTTCTTTAGAGGATACAGGCTCAGCTCCCTGCACTCACAGTGCAGCTAACAACCACCTGAAACTTCAGTTCCAGGGGATCTGATGCCCTCTTAACCTCTCTGAGGTTATTATACAACATGGGTGCACTTATACACATGTAGGCAAAACATCCATACACATTAACTTAATTGATTGATGAATTTAAAAACCAGTTATCATATAACCTGAAAACTACATTCATAGATATACATACTCAAGAAAAATGAAAACATGGCCACACAAATACTTGTAATATGAATTATTCATAGCAATCAAAAATTGCAGACAATCTAAATGCCATCAATGGATGAATGGGTGAATAAATGTCTATAAAGTACAATACTATTTGGCCATGATAAAGAATGAAATGCTGATATAAGCCGTATCATGTATCTTATCCTCAACAGAATTTTCAAGTCTTGAAAATAGTATGCTAAGTGAAAGAAGTCAGACACAACCTTTCCATTTTTCATGCCTTCATTCATATAAGACGTCTCGAATAAACAAATGTCCAGTAGATGAGGGATTGTCAGAGACTGAAGGGATGAGGGAAAGTGTGACATCTTCAGGGCTCAAAGATTTCAGAAGAAGTGGCAAATACTCCTGAAATCTGTTATGAGTCTAAATACAGAACTCAGGAAGAATACTAAAATCCATTTAGCTGTGCACCTTCTTTTCTTTTCTTTTCTTTTCTTTTCTTTTCTTTTCTTTTCTTTGCTTTGCTTTTCTTTTCTTTTCTTTTCTTTTCTTTTTGAGACCAGCTCTCCCCACAGCCCCAGCTGTCCTGGCACTCATTTTGTAGACCAGGCTGGCCTTGAACTCACAGAGATCCACCTGCCTCCGCCTCCCGAGTGCTGGGATTAAAGGGGTGAACCACCATGCCTGGCTTAGCTGAGGATTTTAATAAAACTCAAAGGACACCCTATCTTATTTAAGCTATGCATGGTGGTGCATGATTTTAATCCCAGCACTATGGAAGCAGAGGTAGGTAGATCTCTTTGATTTTGAAGCTACCCTGATCTACATAAGGAGCTGTAAGCCAGCCTGTGTTATATAATGAGACCCTGCTCACCCCACATACAACAACAACAACAACAAAAGGTGAGTTGCAGTATGTGAATGAGATCTTAGAAAGATATTATTAAGAAAAGGAAAGCTGTCTGTGTGTGGTGGCACACTCCTTTAATCCCAGCATAGCACTCGGGAAACAGAAACATGCAGATCTCTGTGAGATTGAAGCCACCTTGGCTTTCATAGTGAGTTCCAGGCCACCAGCTGGGGCTACAGGGAGACCCTTTCTCAAAGGAAAAAGGAGGAAAGAAAGAAAGAAAGAAAGAAAGAAAGAAAGAAAGAAAGAAAGAAAGAAAGAAAGAAAGAAAGAAAGAAAGAAAGAAAGAGAGAGAGAGAGAGAGAGAGAAAAGAAAGAAAGAAAGAGCGGGAGAGGAAAAACTGAAGAAAAGAGAGAGAGGATGAGAGAGAGAGAGAGAGAGCGAGGAGAGGCGAGAGAGAGAGGAGAGAAGAGAGAGGAGGAGAGAGAGAGAGAGAGAGAGAGAGAGAGAGAAGAGAGGAGGAGAGAGGAGAGAGGAAAGAGAGAGAGAGAGCGGGGGGGGGACACAGGTAGAGAGAGAGAGAAAGAAAAAGAAAGGAAAGAGATAAATGAAAAGAAAGAGGAAAAGAAAAGGAAAAAAAGAACGAACAGAAAAGAAAGAAGAAAAGGAACCGAAAGAAACGAAAGAAAGAAGAAGAAGAAAGAAAAGAAAGAAAGAAGAAAGAGAAAAGAAATGAAAAGACAAAGAAAGAAAGAAGAAAGACAGAAAAGAAAGAGAAAGAAAGTTGAAAAGAAAGAAAAAAAAGAGAAAAAAAAAAAGAAAAAAAACAAAAAAAAAAAAAAATTAAAAAAAAAAAAATAAAGAAAAAATAAAAAAAAAAAAACAAAAAAAAAAAAAAAAAAACAAAATTAACAAAAAAAATAAGCAAATAAAAAAAAAAAAAAAAAAAAAAAAAAAAAAAGAATAAAACTAAACAACAAAAAAAAAAAAAAAAAAGAAAAAAAAAAAAAAAAAAAAAAAAAAAAAAAAAGAAAAATAAAAAAAACAAAAAAAAACAAAGTACAAAAGAAAAAACAAAAGAAAAAAGCAAACAAAAAAAAAAAAAAAAAAAATATAAAAAAAAAACAGAACAAAATAAAAAAAAAAAGAAAATAAAACCAAAAAAACAAAAAAAAAAAACAAAAAAAAAACAAAAAATAAAAAAAAAACTAAAAAGAAAAAAAAAAAAAAAAAAAAAAAGAAACAAAAAAAAAGACAAAAGAAAGGGGGGGGGCACCCACGAAATTTTTTTTAAGTTTCTTTTCAGAAAAAAAAAAAAAAAACGAAAAACAAAAAAAAAAAAAAAAAAAAAAAAAAAAAAAAAAAAAAAAAAAAAAAAAAAAAAAAAAAAAAAAAAAAAAAAAAAAAAAAAAAAAAAAAAAAAAAAAAAAAAAAAAAGAAAGGAAAGAGGAAAAGAGAGGAAAGAGAATGGAAAAGTGTACACTCACCACACTAATGCAATCTCAGTTCATTATTTAACATGTCTCCCACTATCCACTGTCATTTAAAAGATCATAGAACTATCCCTTTCAGCCCCACCCATGAATCAAAATAAGTGTTAATGCTTTCGCAGATTCAATTGGAAAGATGACACACCTTCAGGAAATTCAGGGCAGGAACCATAGGAGGAAAATGTCTATAATATCAAGTAGGACTCAGGTCCACCCCATTCCTACATGCAGGTGCACCATAAGGAAAAGCTCATTGGTAAATACAGAAAGAAGCTTGTGGATCTCTTCTCTTTAGCATTGCTGACTGTGCTTTCTGGGCACTAGCAATGACATGGTGATACACTGACAAGGTGAGAGCCCATCCCTAGAGCTGTCAAGACATCTCATCTAATTCATTTAGCATTGTGCTTCCTGGCAAAGCAGATGCTTCATAAAGGGTCCTTGAATGAATGTTAATTAATTAACTGATTAACTAATTAATCAATTAATGAAAAAATCTATGCTTTCCTTACTGTGGCAGTTTAAATGAGAATGAGGCCCCAAGTATTTAGCCACATTTTGCTACTTCTCAAGTATGAGTGGCATGTTGATTGGGAGCGGTGTCTTAGAACGTGCTTTGGCCATGCTTGGAGGCAGCTAAGGAAGCACTCATTGCCGCGGTCCCCGGTAAGATTCAGATTGACGTTTAGATGTATTGAAGCCCCACGTATCAACCTGTCATACTTTACAAATGGCGGGGAAAGGGAAATTTGCTAATCTGGATTAACATATCCAAACTATATGTGTCTCATGCTAAAGTACACCTACCATAATATTGGTGCAGCTTAAATACTACCTATATCTAATTGCTTGTCTCTTCATTAGTAGTGATCGAAGTATACTTCTGGACAGACTGTCAGCCCACTGAAAGAAACAGCAGAATTGACCATGAGTCCAAGTTCAACAGCTCAGCGAGAGAGTGGACTGTTTTACATCTCATCCACCTGTCCCCTTTTCTAAGCCTAGGGAACAACTCAATGCTTGTAGTAATGTAAGGGCTTACGATTGTGAGGTGATAACTCAGTGAACTAGAAATAGCTGGAAGCTCTATTTGATCAACTTGGATTGAACAAACACACCTGTCACCCCCACTGGAGGTGGGGCTGTAGTGTTTTTGGCACAACAGCCTGCAGATAGGTTTTGGCATGAAGGATGCTTGTACTCATGGATTATCACTTATAGCTAATTCAAAATGAAAAAAAAAACTGAGAGAAAAGATTGCAGGACAGTTATGGCAGGAATGCACCTGATTGGGATGGGGTGGGGGGGGGGGGAAGGGAAATAAGCTCTGAACTGAATTGGGAAAAAATGTATACAATGCACAAAGCATCAATAAAAATTAATTAAAAAAAAAAAAAAAAAAAAAAAAAAGCCTTGCCCGTCCCTGGCTGGATTTCATGGCCCGCTTGAGATGGCAGCCTGTGAACTCCTGCTCCTGCTGCCATGCTTGCAGACTCCTGACTGCCCTCCGTCTTCACCCTGATAAAACTCTGATTCCCCCTGGAACATAGCTCAAACTAAATCTTCTCTTGTTTTATTTTTTCGAGAACAGGGTTCCCTGTAGCCCAGCTGTTCTGGAACTCGACTCTGTTAGACCAAGTTGGCCTTGAACTATCCAAAAGATCCATCTGCCTCCTGCCTCCTGGTTTACTAGGATTAAAGGTGCACCACCAAATTATCATGCATACACAGCTCTTCTTTAATACGTTGCACACAGTGGGGCTGGGAAGAGATGCCAGCAGTTAAGAGCTCCAATTTCTCTTGCAAAGAAACTGGGTTCACTCGGCACCACAGGTGGCTTGAGGACAGTCTTTAACTCCAGTTCCAGGGGCATCTACACCTCTTCTGCCCCACAACAGTATTAGAGTGTAAAAAAAAAAAAAAAAAAGAAAAGACAGTTCCTTTAGTTATGGTTGGTTCTATTCTAGCAACAGGAAAAATGACTAATACATTTACCCTCTTACCTTGGCATTTCTCCTGAACTGTGGGATTCACCCATTTGGAAATGGCTTGCTCTAGGTTCAAGAAGAAATATGACTCAGTAGCATGGTACTGTTTCCCACCTTAGTACTATCAATAGAGATATTTAAAATCAAAACAAGAGGCACTGGATATTCCTTATCCAAAATGCTTTGGAGCAGAAATGTGAGAGTTCAGATGTTTTCAGATTTAGGAATGTTTTAATATACACAAGGATATACCATATACACACAGTGTGAAAGTGATTTTATACAACACTTTTAATAAACTTTATAGTATAGAATCTTCTTTTTTTATTATATGTATTTTGTACAAGATTATCAAATATAGACCCATGTCACCCACCCTATGCTCCCACCCCACCAGAGCTCATGTATTCTGCCAAACATGCTTTTCATCTCTTTCTCAGTCTTTCTCAAAATTCTCCATGTGGAAGTTGACTGTTTTGAGCAGAAGTTCACTGTTTCTGTCAGTTCTTTGATGCAGTCCTTTCTGTTGTTGTTGTTGTTGTTGTTGTTGTTGTTTCCAATATGCATCACTCACAACTACTTGGACAAAAGCTAAAGGGGCCCTGCACAAGAAATACTTACAACTAGGTAATTGGCACTAGTATCCACAGATGAGGGATACCATTCGTCGTTTGTTTTTCTGGAACTGTGTTACTTCACTCGGCATGATGTCTTCTAGCTCCAGCCATTTTCCTGCAAAGTTCATGATGTTGTCTTTCTTTACTGCTGCATATAACTCCATTGTATAGAGAGAAAATGTACCACATTTTCTCTATCCACTCATCAGTTGAGGGGCATTTGGGTTGGTTCCAGCTCCTTGCTATTGTGAAGAGAGCTGAAATAAACATGGCTGTGCATGTATCTCTACGGTGGGGTGAGTCTTGTGGGTACATGCCCAGGAGTGGTATGGCTGGGTCGGGTGACAAGTTCATTCCAAGTCTTCCAATAGTATAGAATCTTCTGCATGTGGTATTATGTTGGTGCTCAAAACCTTTCAGGTTTGGAACATTTGGGATTTTAGAATTTTGGATTAGGGGTGATCAACTTGCAAATGCCTAAAAGTCGATTCCAATTCATAGACTGAAATGTGGAAAAAATGTGATTGTTAGTTTTGGAAGCCTACATGAGAGAGATAGGAGTAATGCACCAGTTCAGATCTCCCCAGCATTCCAGAGGAGGATAGGAGGTGACTGGCTATGGGAAGGAATGAGTTGCGTGCATCATAGTCCATCCATACTGGTCATATCGGCCCTGACAAGTTACTCACACCCCTGCACTTTGCACTAAATCCGAATCCTCTCACATCTGGCCTCTGGCAGTGGCCTTGCAACCTTGAGGTACCCACATTTCCCATCGATCAAGGACATACCCTGTCCTGGCTCTTCAAGGCAAACTTCCATGCCCAGGGAAGCTCAAGTGCTGCCCCCTTCTTTCTACTTACACTCTACTTACTTTCTTTTCTGTTGCTCTAAAGTAATATAAAGGAGGAAAGGGTTTATTTGGCTTACAATTCAAGTTATAATCCACCATTTTGGGTGAGTCAAGGCAGGAACTCGGGCAGATAGTCACATCCCATCTGTGGTCAGGATGAAAGAGAAAATAAATGCATCCTTGCTTGCTTGCTTAGTGCCCATCTAGCTTTCTCTGCTCTTCCACATGAAATGGTGCCAGCCATGTTCAAGGCAGGTCCTCCTACATCGATTAACAATCAAGTCAACCCCCACAGAAATGCCCACAGGCCATCCAGATCTAGGTAGTTCCTAAAACTCTCTTCACAAAAGATTCTAGGCTGCTGTGTCAAGTTAAACAGTTAAAACTAACAAGAACCATCCACTCCTTGTCAACTTGTCACATATACATGTTACTTGAAGCCATAACCTTCCACCCATTATCCCCAAAGTCTCATGTTAATAGCATAATATAAAATACAGTTTAACCCCAAAAAGGCCCCAAAATCTTCAAAAAATTCCAACATTTCAAAAGTCCCAAGTTTCTTTAATAGTCCAAAGTCTCTTTATTATGGGCTTCTTTAAAGTCAAAAACAAGTTACATATTTAAACATTCTTATTCCAAATGGGAAGAACTGGAGCATAAAAACAATCACATGAAAGCAAAACAAAAGTATGAATCCAAAATCTGTAGTCCAATGTTTGAAAGCTGGGATATTGATCTAAGCCCCAAAGGGCTTACAGAGCCCCACTTCTCCAGCTCTGTCACCTGCAGCATGCAGATTCCATCTTGAGCTGGCTGTATTCCATACCTGAAACTCTCTTTCGTAGACATATCATGGTCCTAACATCTTCAATACCCTGTTGTTTCCATTGCAACTAAGGCTTCATCTTCACCAATGGCCACTCAAGACCTCTCCTCGAGGACTCTAACCTTGTCACAAAGTGCCAAGCCTTAGATGTTCTCCATGACCCCCATCCATTTTATAACGTACATGCCTTTAAAACCAATACCAATGATGGGGAAAGGAAATATGCCCATGAGGTTAATGATGCTCTTTGTGTGTCTGAGATCATTTTCTTATGGCTAATTCTTGTACTTTGCTATGCTTTAGGAAAACTAGTGTTCTCTTGGTAATGGCTTTTTTAGTAAATACACTAATTGAGTAAAACTAAAATGGACAACAAAAAGGGCCAGAAGCAAATACCACATTAACTGATGAAATGTCTATGTGAGCCATTGTATTGTTCCAGCAGTAATTAAATAGCTAAGGGTGTCTTAACCTTTGCCCACAATATCTACTGCTGTAAACATTAGGACTGCTTCACCGTGAGGGAATCAATTTCCTGTTACGGCTTACAAACACATAGACATTTATGTTGAAACTTATGCAGGCTCTAGTCTAAACCCACCAATGCCTTAACTGCTAAGAAATGATTTGAAACCTCTATAAAAATCTATGGATTTCTGTAACTGGGGACTAGAAACTTAGAGCTTATCTAGGCCTTGCTAGTGTAATAAAAAATGTGTTCAACTCTCTGGGTAGGCGCTTGATTTTTCAATAGCCTGATTTCCTATAACACAAAGTACATGACTTATATCATTGCCAAGTTCTGCTGTCAGCTCTAACGTGGCCCCGTTTGACCACAGCTGTATCTGCTTCTGTGTGCTGAACTTGAGGAAACACTTTCCTATGGTCCTAAAGAAGCACAGAAGGTTTCACCTCAGTGGTACTGATCTCTTAATCACAGCTGATTCTTCAGCACAGCCTTATTGGGACATAGATTCTGAGCCAAAATTTTATGCAAATAGCCTTATCCCTATTCCTGATAAAGTCTTTGCTCCCCTCTGAAACCTCATGAGCTGGACCTCCATTGTCTACATTGTTCTCAGCATTAGTCTTTCAAGATTTGATTTGGATAGCCCATCAAGCTCTGCCTACAACATTCAATAGCTTTTCCAGCCCAAAGTTCCAAAGTCCCCACAAAAAATATGGTCAGATTCTCCACGGTTACTATTCTACTTCCTCAATAGCAACTTCTGTTCTAAATTTCCTTCTTTGGTTGCAATAAATACTCTGACAAAAAGCAACAGAGAGTAAATAGGAAATAGTTTATTTGGCTTATAATTCCAACATAGTCCATCATTTGGGGGAAATCAAAAGGAGAATTCAAGCAGCTAGCTATGTCATAACCCCAGTCAAAAGCAGAAAGGGAACATACCCTTGCTTACTTGCTTTCTTCGTTACTTGCTAAGCTTTCTTCACTATTGCATAGTTCAGAGGCTACCCTAGACCCAGTGGGCTGGGTCTCCGTATCAATTAACAGTTAAGACAGTCCTCTACATGCATGCCCACAGACCAGCTGGATCTAGATAATTACTCACTGAGACTATCTTCCCAGGTGATTCTAGTTTGTGTCAAGTACACAGCTAAAACAAACCAATATAGCTCTCTACTCCCATCCCACCAGCAGCACCCACCTGGAAACTGAGAAGCAATAATACCGGGTCCCTGCAGAGGCAGGAGGATTTTTGTGAGTTCAAGGCCAGCCTGGTCTACAGAGCAAGTTCCAGGACAGCTGGGGTCACAGGGATATCCTGTCTTAAAAAGACCAAAAAAAATCTGAGCTTAGAGCTTACCTTTCTTATGTTCTCCCCCCCCCCACACCAATGCACTTACCTCAACTCACTTTATTTCAGGAAACAGAGGAGAAAAAATTTACCACATCCACAAAAATGAATTTATCCTTTATTTCTTTTTGGAGATGGTGGGGGTAAATTTGTTATGTTCCATGTTGTGTAAAGTGGACAATTCAGGGTAGGAGAAAAAATAATAATAATTTCAACAAGTGGCTAACCAGGTACTATCAGCTCCCTGTTTCTGAGGTTTCAACCGACTATGGACCAAAAATATTTGGAATAAAAAAGTTGCATCTGGACTGAACATTTACAGAGCTTTCCACTATTTTCTAAAAACACAGGTAGCAACTATTTATCTACTGTCTACATTGCATTAAGTATTTCAAGTAAGACTTGCAGTCTATGTGTGGACGAGGGTCAGTTATGTGCTAATACACCATCTTCTACAAAACACTAGAGCAAGCTCACATGTTGGCATCCACCGGGTCCCGGAACCATTCTCCTGTGGGCATGGATATCACAAGGAATGTGCTGAACCCCAGCTCCAGCTGTTTTGGTGACCATTTGTCTCCAAGATGCTCATCTGGGTAGCTGAATTCAGGGTCATCTGATCACACTCTTGATAGAAAAAATAATAATAAAATGAAAGGATACATTAAAAAGTAACCCACACCTTTCTTTATTCTTTGGTTTTACTTAAGTGTTCTTCCTCATACTTTTTTGCTTAATTGTAAACTTACCTAATGATGGGATTGGTCAACCCTAGTTCAGCCACCAAGGTTTGTTCTGACCTGTTTAACCTTTATCTTAAATCAACTGTTTATATCAGTGTGTATCCTCCAAAATGCCAGTGTTGAAATAGGACCTGATAGGATGGGCGCCTTCAACCCTATCACCATTTTCCCTGAATAAAGGTGTGAGTTTGTGAAGGAGCTGGTATCTATTATCTTATTAAAGCAGATAAAGAAATTATGAAATGGGTGTATTCTACTTACAGTCAACATGAGAAGTCCCACCTGAGATTAGCCCTTGGAAACTGTAAGTTAAATATGAAAATATTGTCTGGAAACATGGAAACAGTGATCACAACTTGCAGAGACTTCCATGGGACAAAGTACCTCTGGAGACGTATCTGTACTCCTAGGCTGCATCCCTACCCAGCCCTTTCCCCAGGTCATCAAAGGGAGCCATGGCTCACGAGGCAGAGGTCACGTGGTCCAACTTTCCAGCATTGGATGCTGGAGGGAGTGCATGCATGAGTCTAGGTAAAGACCCTGTGCAAGCCAAGTGGTTTCACTCTGAGTTGTCTCTGGCATCCTGCAAGCTTCTCTTTGAAAGCTGCAAAGCTCTCCTGGTAATAGGATGCCTGCCAGGTTGCCTTTGTGTGGCACCTGTCACTTTGAATTTGCGCCGTTGGCTTGTAGCTTCTGACAGACTCCATGACTGTCAGCCCCTCAAACTCCTGGACTTTTCTAGATAGTTCTAGTTCCCCAGTACCTTGCACACTGACCAGTTAATGTTGAATGAACAAAGGCAGGAATTCTTTATTATTTCTTTGTTTGAAATGTACTTATCAAAATCAGGTAAATTAGAATGGAATATTTGAACAAGGCAAGAAGCTAACATGTCAATCCTTAGTGTGTGGCCATAGAACAAGACTACAAGAAATGGGGGCCATCCAAATGGGGGATGGACAGACCATCAGAAGTCATGAGGGGGCCCCTATGGAGTCAGCCGACCTGTTAGATGTTTACACAGCAGAGCCAAACAAGGAAATAAATGGGGACCCAGGGCACACATGCAATTCCAAAACTGAAATTACAATAGCAAGAGCCCTATCTGGTGGCACAGGCCTGTAATCCCTGATACTAGGGAGGCTTAGGTAGGAAGACTGAAAGTTCAAGGCCAGCTTGAGCTACATAGTGACTTCAAAGGTAGCCTGAACAATATGGAATGATCCTGCTTCAAACATGAAAGCAGATAAGAGCTCAGTGGTAGAGTACTTACTAGCATGCATGAGACCCTGCTGGGTTCAACCCCCCGCTGTTGCAAAAATATATGAACATGGATAGAAGCAAAGTTCTGCCTCATGAAAACCTTTTATACTCTGGAAATCCAAGCTATCCAATGAGTTTCCTCAGCTAAACTCAAACATTGACCAGTCAGGATTTGATAATCTTGGCAACATTGAGTTTCTTTCTTTGGATAAAACATTTATATGAGAACTCTTTCTGTGTTAGCTACCCCTTTTTCCTTTTAGGGGGGAGCCGTCACCCGACTTGCCTTTGGTCAGAACCTGTAAATGTTTGAATGCATTCACAGAAATAACCCTTAATTTCTAGACTCAAGCAAGTTAATCTGGAAGGCTCATAGGAAGGTAAGAGAAAGGAATGATGGGGTCGGGAAAGATTCTGGAGAGAAAATGATCCTCTGGATTTTACCTTGGAATGATTTTTAAGGTGATATTTTTATGAATTCTTTGAGAAATTCATACAATGTATTTTGATCATTTCTACCCCCTATTCAGCAGGCCCATCATGTCTAGAAGATACTGTTTTACTCTAGACCTCCCCAACCTCTGACTTTTATAATCTTTCCTTCCCCCTCTTCCATGATGCTCCCTGAACCTTGGGAGTAGGGAGTATAATAAAGATGTCTGACTCTGAACACAATGATTCCATGTACTTTGACTAGTTGTGAACTTCTGCATTAACTTCTGTAAACCACCTAAAGAAACTTCTCTGATGAAGTCTAAGAGCTGCCCTGTTCTATGGATTTAAAGATAGGAATTTAGAGGGCAATTGATACTATATTCATTTAGCAAAATAATAGTAGTAGGTTCACCCCTGGAGCCTATCAGCTCTGCAATCATGACTCGTTGGCCAGGTTTACAGCACCAAGCATGCATTTCCTCCTGTTGATTGGGCCTTAAAAACCATCGGAGAGTAGATTGTTGCTCTCTTAACATGCATACCACTATTGTACACATGGGTATAACTTGATATAGCAGTCTTTGTAGCTGTTTTGTAAAGTCCACAACTGAGTAAGACTATATACCTGAAACGCCCTACATAGAACCTGTCACTTTGAATTTGCGCTGTTGGCTTGTACCTTTGGTAGGATGAAATCTCGCAAGCAGAGAGGAAGCTTCTTAGTCAGTTTTAATTTGATTTTTCCAGTGCTGTAACCAGTGTGTAGTGTTTTCCACAAAGGGATCTTACCATCAAGCTCTATTGGGGAACTAAGAGCAATGGAGCAGCCTGTATTGTCTGGGGAGTCTCCAGGACACCCCTGAACAACAACTCAAAGTGCGGTATCCCACACCTGGAGCTGGGCTGTTTATTTGGCAACCTATGGCTTCTGGGAGGAGTATTATCCCCTGTGGGGTAACTTCAGTTAAACTCTTTTATATAAGCTTATTTTTCCAATAATACTCCTATATTTATGTGCTCCAGAATCTATGCACAGATTATCATTTTTAACATTTTATTTATTCATTACTTTTATTTGTATGAGTGTACTGTCTGTCCGTATGTAAATGCACCCCATATCGTGCAATGCCTGTGGAAATCAGCCGAGGGTGTGGAATATCCTGCAACTGGAGTTACAGATGGTTGTTAGCCAACATGTGAGTTCTGGGAACTGAATCTGGGTCCTCTGAAAGAGTAGCTAGTGTTCTTAACCACTGATCTATCTCTCCAGCCCCCAGATTTCCTTTTTTAATGAGAGAAAACATCAGTTTTCTGTGGTTTAAATAAAACTAATTCACATCTTACAGTTATATTTAAAATGATAAGGCCCGTTGACATGACTCAGCTGATAAAGCATTTTCAACACCAGCTTGGTGACCTAACATTGATCCCTGGATATTACATAAAGATGGAAGGAAAGAACCGACTCTGACCTTTATTGTCTATGTATATATGTATGCATGTGGGCATGCATGCTACTGCATGCATGCATACATATATACACAGACAATAAAAATTAATAAATCAAAAATAAAATAATAAAATGGTAAATGGGACATCCATCCAAAATATCACACAGTGATTACAATTACCACTGAGCATGGAAACATCAAGAAACTATATTAGAGGCTTAAGAGATGGTTCAATGGTTAAGAACACTGTCTGCTTTTGCAGAGGACCCAGGTTCAGGTCCCAGCACCCACGTGGCAGCTAAAAACCATTCACAAGACTCCTTTCCCATTTGTAATGACTGGTAATGTAGATTTAAAGACTTCATTTGTGCCCATAACTGTGACTTACTTACTGCCGGGTTTTTCTCTACATTTTTCTCCTCTGTAGCTGACCTTCCTCATCAAAACATGATGACTAATCTGCCTGGGGACATGTGCTGTGCTTCAGGTGAGTAGACTCTGCCTATAATTTCTTCCCATCCTGGCTGTTTCCCCCAAAGCTCTGACCTTCCAGAGGAGATGGTATTAAGGAACAGAAGAGAGACAGAATCAGAGGAAAAGAGGGTCAAGTAGTTAAAGAGGGGAGGCAAGGAAACCTCCACACCCTACATGTCTGAGCCCCAGGAGGTGGCAGTCTTCGAAGCATCAATGGAGAATTGTGATCCAACCCCTGAGTAAGGAGTCTCCAGCCTACTCACCGCAAGGAGGCAATGGAGCTACAGGCTTTTGAGGAACCATGCAGGAGGAGCATTTCAGCAGCAACCACCAAGACCGAAGGCTAGCGAAAACTTCAAAATGTGGCCCCACAAGAGACTTTGAGGGTTTTAGGACCTTCCTTTGAGTCCTGGCAGGGCCACCCCAATAACACCAGAGGAAGAATTCCTGTGACATTGGAGAGTAAGGAGTAAGCTGAAAGCCAGCCAAATGGGAGTGAGACTGGTACAAACAAATCAATGAAGCGGACCCTTGTGAAAAAGCAAGACCGTTAAATCATCCTATAGGTGAAAGAGATTGCTACCAGGTGATATTGGCTCTCTCTTTGGAGGAATAACCCACGGCTGATGTCACAAGCTTACATCCTCTAATGGTTAGGAGATGTTATAAACCACACGAAGACCCTGCCATACTTGACAGAAGAAAATGTAGATCATGAATTGACATACCATCCAAACATCTGTGTCTATACCAAAGTAACCTATCATAACAATTAGTACTGTTTAAATACCCATATATCTAATTGTGTGTGCTTCATTAGTAGGATCGAAAGGCTATATATTATACTGTTTAAATACCTAAATATCTAATTGCATGTGCTTCATTAGTAGGATCGAAAGGTTAAGCCTGGACAAGCTGGCAGCCCATGAAAGAAAACAGCCAGAACTGACTAGAGACCAAGACATCAGCTCCAGAGAAAGTAGAGTGTTTTGCTTCTCATCCACCTGTGCCCCTTTTCTAAGCCTAGGGTACAATCTGCGGAAGAGGGGGCGTGGTAGAATGTAAGGGCTTCGATTGGGGTAAATGGTGAAACTACAACAAGATAGACTGGACACTCATTTGATCAACTTGATTGAACATACAAGCCCCCCCTTTCAGGATGGTGGGACCCATGAGCTGTGTGGGTTTGGGCACAACTGCTTGCAAATTGGTTTTACATGAAGGATGCTTGTACTCACAAATTATCACCTATTGTTAAAAAAAATGAAAACAAAACAAAACAAAAAAGCAGAGAAAGATGCAGAAAACTTACGGCAGAATGCACGATCTGCGATGGGTAGGGGTGGGGTGGGGGGGAAGGGAAGGGGATATATGCCTGAACTGAATTGGAAAATGATGTATGAAATACACAAAGCATCAATAAAAATAAATTAAAAAAAAAAAAAAGAAGAAAAGAAAAAGCAAGACCGTGAGCAGAGCAATGATCAAAGAGCCGCCCATCACGGATCCCACCCAGGCGTCACGAGCCTGAGGTAATGTAAGCAGAAGAGAGCCGCTGTTAAATGTCAGGGAACATCCTCACCATTCAATGTGACAATGGCTGATGAAGGTGAGCGATCCCATGTGCCCAGCATCCCCACCGTGGTGAGAGAGTGTTCACTCTCCCAGAGACACAACCTCCCCCCTCCCCTTGTCTCCTAGATGGTTTTTAAAATGACTCACACTTTACATTTGAGAAAGAGCATTTGAGGTTCCTTGGCATTTTGAGAGTCAATAATTTCTTCTCAAGGGGGAGGACTTTTCCAAACAAAAATAAAACCAAGTATTAAATCTTGGATTCAAAGAGGAAAAAAAAACCTCTGTTCTGCATAAAGCACTGCACTTTAAGAAGAAAGCTAGCATCCATCTCAAAAGTATGACTGCCTGTTGGCCACACTTCCCACTAGGGATAGAGCCAGTGGCATTTGCCCACCTCACAACACTCTCCTCATAAAATAATGCCAGTGAATGCTCACAGGAAATAAGAAACTGGATCTAAAGCATTTGATGAGTTTTTATTGAGATGATGGATGCATGGGGGAGGGGAGGCAGGCAGGCAGAACGGATGGACGGACTGACGGATGGATGGATGGATAGATGGAGTGTGTGTGTGTGTGTGTGTGTGTGTGTGTGTGTGAAACATAATGAGTTATTTGCACATAGTTAAGTTTTAAAGAGGTGGCAGAGACAAGACAAGATGATAGATGATAGATGATATATAAATAATAGTAGTTATGTGATAGATAGATGGTGATGAAGTTAGATATAGATAGATGATAGATGATAAAAGATAGATAGATAGATAGATAGATAGATAGATAGATAGATAGATAGATAGATAGATAGATAGACAGGCAAACAGTGCTTAGATTACAGGGAACTGTTGAGTCTTAGAAATCTTCAACTCAGTGCCCTAGGCTTTTCATCTGCATATGGCACAGTCATGTCAAACATATCTGCTGCAGCAGTCCCTCCCCCACACAGCTCGCCCACACACAGGACTTTAATGATCTGGGGCAGATTCCTTTATTGCTGTGTCTCAAAAAATGTACAAGATGCCTTACAGATGATAGCTCTACAGCAGCGAAAGGCAGTGATTGCGCCTGGCAAGGAGCCCGTGAGCTGCCTTGCCACAAAGGACCTCCCCACGGCTGGGCTTTCTACCCTTCACAGAGTACTCCTTAAGAAGGTTTCTCCAGGGCCCCAGGGAAGAGTGCAGCCTGAAGCCTTCAGTGGTCCAAAGGAGGTAACATGGAAGCTAGCTTGAATGCCAACTCTCTGACCGTGTTCCAATGGATCAGAGCCTCTACTGGCCTGTTTTACAAATTCTTCCCAGGTAGGGATGCAGTTTGCTCTCACGAGAAAAAAAAGCACAAACTCTCAGACAATGAGAACCAAGTACTGTCTTCAAATAGCCTAGTGCCCAAGACACCTAGCCCTCTCTTGGCAGACTGAAATTGTAGAAGTCTTCCTGTGTAGGATCTTCATTGCAGCCACAAAAAGATCAAGAAGGGCAGACTTAGCAGCCCTCGCACAGATTGTTAGCTGGTAGATACTGCAGGACACGCTTACTTGGAGTAGTATGGGGAAGAAGCAGTCTTTTATACATATTGGTCAAATATGCGAAATGGTTCAAAAATGAAACAGGCAGCACTTAATCAGCTCGCTTTCCACTTCTGTGCCTGCTGACCTGGGGGCAGGGCCAGTCATTATGAGATGATCAGAGTTGATGCAACCACAAACCAGCTCCCACTCAGCTCCTATCTGCTCCTCTAGAGCAAATCAGACCCACAGGGTGCTGGCTGGCAAGTTGAAAAAAAAAATTAGTAAGCGATTTTGGCTAGACGAAGCTGTGCTGTACGGAGCTGGACCATTGCTTTGGTCTAGGTCAAGTTTACTCACAGCCTGGTACTGGGTGTTATCCTGCCCTCTCCCCAGGGGTAGGCTCTAGGCACGTAAAACCTTTTATAGCCCAGCCTGGAACTGGCACACAAGTCACTTCTGACACGTGTAATTGGTTAGAGTGGTCCACAAATTCACCCATAGTCAACAGTCTTTCTTAGCTCCAGAATCATGATGAAAAAGGGTTACAGGAAAGGGAAAACTGCATGACTCTTTTTACTTAACCATAAGAATGAGAAGAGCCACAGATATTAGTTTACTAGGGTTACCCTAACAAAATACCAGAGTACATGCTTTAAGCAATAGAAAATGTGCTCACAGTTCTAGAGTCTTGGTAACCTGAGATTAAGGCATGGGCAGGAGTGGCTTCTCCTGAGCTGTCTCTGCTTGCTGTGCAGGTGGCGTCTTCTCCCTGGGGCCTCAGATGGTCTTCTTCTGCATACGTGCATGATTGTGTCTCTTTGTGTGTCTTAGTCTCTTCCTGAAAGGACACAGTCAGATTGTATTAGACTCACGCTTAACAGCTTCACTTTCAATAAATTGTCTCCAAAGGCGCTGTTTCCAAATGTAGTCATTCTCTGAAGTGCTGGACATTAGGGATTAAATAAATGAATTGGAAAGGAACACAGTTGATCCCACAACACCATCTAAATGTGTAACACAAAGATAAATAGATGCCATCTTTATGGGGCATGGACAGTGGGGTGATAGGAGATGAAAATGAAATCATTGGTGAAAAGAACAGAAGTCAGGCGATACTGCCTTAAATCCCCGTATCTTCAATACATTGGTTCACCAGCTTCCTGTCTCCTCAATTCCCTAAACTCTTTTCGGTCGTCAGCCATGGCTATGTGCATCCATTTAAGTCCACCCTCTTTGTCTTAATGGGCGATTACCTATTTGAAAACTACCACTCACCCAAGCAGAGTTTGAACCAGAAAACTCTGATTATCATTCACTTTTTAATATGGCCACAGGCCCTGCATCCATTTAAGCCAGAGTTCTCCAACATCCCACTCTTCTCTTCACCTTAGCCTACTGGAAGCTTCCTCTCTCTGCATAGCTGACATATAACCCACTCGTTCCTCACCCTGTTGACCCAAACGCAACACAGCTGCAGCTAATGTGGAAATCCAAGCTACTGACTACAATAAAAACTAATGATCAGCCCTAGGTTCATAGAAATAAGCTCCCCTTCACACTCGTCAACTACAACCCCCTCTGGAAAGCCCAAACGATGATTCCTATAGACATTAATAACCCTGTGGTCCCATAGCTCCACAGTATCTCCCCTCCTACCTCTCACTTCCCTGGTTGACCTGCTGCCCCCACACTTCCACCATCTGCACCCCTAGCCTCTCTGAGACCCATCAGTAAAAATCCTGCTCCAAGAATTTGTTTTGTGTTTCTTTTTTCAAAAATATTTTTTAATTTTATTTATTTTTATGTGTATGAGTGTACTGTCTGCATGGAGGTTTGTTCCCCCCTGTTGTGCAGTGCTGTGGAGGTCAGAAGAGGGAATCAGATTCCCCTGGCCTGGCAGTTAAGAGCACCAACCGCTCTTGCAGAGGACCCGGGTTCGATCCCCAGCACCCACATGACAGCTGAGAACCATCTGTAACTCCAATTCCAGGAGAACTCCAGTTCCAGGGGAATCTGAGACCCTCTTCTGGCCTCTGCGGCATTGCACGACACGGGTGCACAGACCTGCATGCAGACAGTACATTCATACACATTAAATAAATAAATAAATAAATAAATAAATAAATAAATAAATAAATAAAATAAGTCAGTTCTCAGCCGCCATGTGGGTGCTGGGGATCGAACCCGGGTTCTCTGCAAGAGCAGTCGGAGCTCTTAACTGCTAGGCCATCTCTCCAGCCCCTGTTTTGTGTTTCTAATGCCCATCTCCTGACCAATAATTCTAACCTAGCCTTCTCCCGAACTGGGCTCTCCTAGAGAGTAGCTGTCTTGGCTTATGGCCACTCAGAATAGAAACATCCCAAATTAAATTAGGAAGAAGCTGTAACAATAAAAATTGCCACACTAGGAAATCTCAATGCTTCAAATGGGGTGTAACCTTCAAAACAGTCCAGGCATATAGTGCGCATCCACTTTCCCCACGGCCTCCTTCACTTCTTCAATTAGCACAAGGAGCTGCTACCCTCTTTTCTATTTAAATGATGCATTGAGGAAGTTGGAAAACATCTTACGTAAGTCAGTGCCTTACTATTGTGAGCGTGAATGTCAAAGCCAAGGAAACAATAATCTGTGTGATCTTATAATATAATCATGTGAGAATTCAATGAATGCTTTTCTCCTCCAGACACTTACATTGCAGCATGTGCTTCAAGACACATCCAGAGATGTGAACACACATGCAAAATTGCTCTTTCCCTTTTTGATTTCCAGCCAAGCATGATAACATCAGTCAGTAACATGGATGATAAAGGACAAAATCTATTGCTAATCAACAAAACAGAGGGATCAGGAATGTAACACTGATCTACTTAGAACCTGAGGGCAGAGGTTCAGGAATACAGAGGCTGTTTCTAATAGCTGGTTTCCATCAATGTTTAAACTTTAAACATGGTTCTCTATTTACAAATGTTAAGATGTGGCACCACATTTGAACTATGGGAACAGGTGTGTACATTTTAAAAGACTATCAGTCTTGACTATCAGTCATCTGTTTCCAATATTAGGGAGCTAGTGGTTGGGTCTATCCTTCATATGTATAGGATGTTTCATCTCCCTCTGGATCAGCAGGATCCCAGATTTGCACAAACATGGATTTTTAAAGCACTTGAAACTGATACAACCTGTGAATTAAAATATTTTGTATTAGCCGGGCGTGGTGGCACACGCCTTTAATCCTAGCACTTGGGAGGCAGAGGCAGGCGGATCTTTGTGAGTTCAAGGCCAGCCTGGTCTACAGAGTGAGTTCCAGGACAGCTGGACTACNTGGGGATCGAACCCGGGTCCTCTGCAAGAGCGGTCGGCGCTCTTAACCGCTAGGCCATCTCTCCAGTCCCACAAACATGGATTTTTAAAGCACTTGAAACTGATACAACCTGTGAATTAAAATATTTTGTATTAGCCGGGCGTGGTGGCACACGCCTTTAATCCTAGCACTTGGGAGGCAGAGGCAGGCGGATCTTTGTGAGTTCAAGGCCAGCCTGGTCTACAGAGTGAGTTCCAGGACAGCTGGACTACAGGGAGACCCTGTCTCGAAAAGACCAAATAAAAAAATATTTTGTATTAAGTATTTTGATGAACTTATAATCAGTTAATAGATACAGTTAACAAGAGTATTTTTGTCAACCTTCCCATAAGGGTTCTATACACTTTCTAGGGTAAAATCAAGATGATTTCCTTTTCCTGCCTACTCAGTGAGGTTATCCAAAGAGTGTGCTTTTCTCCATTACATGGTCTCCAAGAAATCCTGGACTCATGGTCTTTAGAGTGCACATGAGGACTAGGAAGATGGTTCAGTGGATAAGAACAATTGTTCCTCAAACCCAAGAACCCAAGTTCAAATCCCCAGCACCCATGTAAAAAGCCATGAATTGTTGTGCTTGCCTCTATTCCCAGAATTATGGAGGAAGAGATAAATGGATCCTAGAAGCTTTAGCCAGCCAGCCTAACTGAAATGTCAGCCTAGTTCAGCAACAGACTCTCTCAAGGAAAGAGCACAGAGAGCAATACAGGAAGTCACCCTATGCCACAAACTCATGTGTGAGACCACACCCATATCCCCCCAACACACACATGATGCACAACATACACATAAAATAAATAATAACCTCACCAAAGGTCAACATTGGAGACATCTGGATTTTGGACTTTCAGCCTCCAGAATTGTAAAACCCTAAACTTATCCTGCTTAAGCCATCCTGTTTCTGGTATCTCATCATGGAAACCCAAGCAGACGAAGCCTGGTAAGACCTGTCCAAACAGCAGGGAGTGAGAGTTCGTTCTCATGGCTTCATTTGCAGCCTCTTAATGGCATGAGTTGAGCATCTTTTCATGCACTTATTTGCTATATCTTGATGTGCTTGGTAATTTGTCTATTCAAAGCTCTGACTTGTTTCTTAAATCTGATTATTTGTTCCCCTTTTGATTAAATTTTAAGAATTCTTGGTATATATTTGAACTTTATATATTATAAAGGCTTATATTCATAAGCTTTTATCAAATAAATGTTTGAAATTGTTCACTCCTTTCGTGTAGGCTATTTAAATAGAGATACAGTTCCCATATAGTGAAATTCACCCTTATAAAGGATACAACTTCAGAGTTGCAGCACATTCCCTAGGTTATGAAACATCTCCAACTCCAAAATTTTTATCCCTACAGAGCAAAGCCCATGCCCATTTGCAGAGTCTCCCATTTCCCCTCCTTAGTCACCCCGTAGCCACCGACCTCCTCTCAGATTCTATGGATTTTCCCTTTTGGAAAGTTTCATACACCTGGAATCATATGATATTCAGACCCCTGCGACTGGTTTCTTTCATTCAGCATAATTTCTCCAGGTTTATTGGCGCCATATTTTCACATTAATACTTATGTGAATATATCATATTTTATTTATCTATTCATTTGGTTGATGGACACTTGGACCATTCCCATTTTTGTTCATTGCAAATAATGCTGCTATTAACAAGTATTGTTTTTTCCATATGCAAGGAGCAAATTTTGTGCTGGTGATTTTTCTTGTTTTTTCTTTGTATAAAATAATTTGCTTTATTTTGTCTTTTTTTTTTCTTTTTCTTTTGTTCTTTTTGAGACAGGGTCTCCCTGCAGCCCCAGCTGTCCTGGAACTCTCTATGTAGACCAGGCTGGCCTTGAACTTACAGCGATCCACCTGCCTCTGCCTCTTCAGTGCTGGGATTAAAGGCGTGACCCACCACACCTGGCTTATTTTTTCAATTATGTGTATGTGTATATGTCTATGTGTGGGCATGTGCACATGTGCCTTGGTACCTTCAAAGGCCAAAAGAGAGTGTCAGGTCCCCTGGAGTTGTAGCTACAGATGTTTGTGAGCAAACTGTTATGGATCCTGGGAACTGAACTCTTGTCCTTCACAAGTGTAGCAAGTACTTTTAACTGCTGAGCCATCTCTCTATCCTATTAATGTGTTTATAAATTTTATTGGGCATATACTCTATAAGAGAGTTAATGAGTTATATGATGACTGAATGTTTGAATTTTGTGAAATAGAAAAAGTGGTTTTCTAAAATGGTTGAGGCATTTTCCAGTTACACTAACAATTGTCTAGAGTTTTCTCAACTTTCTTTCCAACATTTTGTCTTTTCATTATTGCCATCTTAGTGAATTGCAAATGGCCTGTTAATGGCTTTGATTTGTGGGTTCCCAATAAAGATCTTTTTTAAATGTGTATCTATTTGTGTGTAGTGGACATGCATGTTTGCATGTGTTCACATGAGGAAGTGTACGTGCTAGCAGTGCATTTGGAGCACTGAAGTTGATATCAGGCATCCTCCACAATTATTCTCTACTATATTGAGATAGTGTCTCTTACTGAATCTAAAGCTTCCTGATTCCTGTCAGTCTAGCTTGCCTCCCAAGTGCTAAGATCACATACAGTTGTCGGACCTGAGAGGCTTTTTAAAAGATGAGCTCTAGCCGGGTATGGTGGTGTACGCCTTTAATCCCAGCACTGGAGAGGCAGAGGCAGATGGATCTCTGTGAGTTCAAGGCCAGCATGGTCTACAGAGTGTGTTCCAGGCAAGCTGGGGCTACAGGGAGACCCTGTCTCAAAAAGACCAAAAGAAAGAAAGAAAAGAAAAAGTGGGCTCTGAGGATCTCAACCCTGGTCCTCATTTCTGCACCGAAAGCACTTTATCTACTTTATCTCAACGCCAAGCATGTTTACATGTACACATCCTTCTTGGAGAAACATTTATTTGACTCTTTTCCACATTTTTAATTGACTTCTTTTTACTGTCTTGATGGTGTTTTTGCAAACAAAAATGTTTATAATTTTGACCAAGTCCAATATGTCAATTTTTCCTGTTTTTCCTTTTTAAGAAAATGGCTCTGAGGACTGAACGCAGGGCCTTGCTGTGTGTAGGCACTGAGCTAACCCCATCCCCTCTCCTTCCTTCTTAAAGGTGAACTCCACCTTCTTTTCCTAAACGTTCATCATCTGAAGTTCTTGTTTTTCCGTCCTTGTATGTCAGAGCAACTGGCTGCATATTTCCGTCACTTGTACCAGCTTCACAGCCATTTGGACTATAGTTTTTAATCAGACAATTAGCTTCATCTTCAAGGAAAATAAACAGGGTTAAGCCAATTCCTTCTTTGACAAGAGTCAGAATTCCGAAGCCATGGAATACCTCAGGTCCCTGAAGCCTGGGTCACAGACATGTAGGAGGAGGACCCTGTTTCCTGTCCAGTGACGCTCTCATCAAGTTTCAGTCCAAATAAAGCTGAGTCTTCAGGCCAAGAGGCTGGAAGGCTGGAACCTGCTGGTGAGAGTCTCTCTGTGCATTTGTTGTTTCTAGTATTGGGCTTGCCAATCAAAGGAGTAAAGAAGCCCAAACTTAACCCAGGACAGACTAAACAGTCAAGGGGTTGGGATGGGAATTGGCTTCCTAGGAGATTTCCCGTGTGCTTTAGAGGTCAATGGCAGTTAAAAAAAAAAAAAAAAAAAAAAAAAAAAAAAAAAAAAAAAAAAAACCTTAGTGTGTGTGGGGGTGCTTATTCTATGACCCAACGTTTGTTTGTGAATGGAAGGCCTTGTTTATAAAGCTGGGGGTGAGACAACAGAAAGGGGCCATCCACTCACCACTGCGGCAAGCTCAGGACTCCCAGCTGATCATGACACAAAACATAGCTGGCCTAGCTCCTGCAAAGCCCAGAAGGGAAGTTAAATTCCCAGCTGAGTGGGGCTCAAGCTTTTAAGTTAAAGAGGAAGGTCACATGTCACAGCACGGTGCTCAGAGGAAACAGACTAGAACTTGTCTATTTAAGTAGAGTACTTGAGTAAGTTTGCCAGAAGAACCATTTGATGAAAACTGAATCCTTTCTAATACTCCATTAGGGAATATCACCAGTGATCCAAAACTCATTTCAGATAGTGCTAAAATAAATCGCCACAGAAAAGAGTCCAAAATATCCAGAGTTGGGCTATATTTCATATACTGAAAATTAGCTCTCAGTGCTTCAAAGTTTAGGTATAATCTCCAAGTAGCAGGTAGACCTCTCAATGGTAATTAATTTTTAAAATGTATTTTAGTTATAGAGCTGGAGAAATTGCTCAGTAGTTAAGGTCCTCTTGCAGAGGACCCAGGTTCAATTCCCAGCACCCACATGGCAGCTAGCAACCATCTGTAACTCCGGTTCCAAGGTATCTGACACACTCCTCTGGCCTCCATGGACCACTTACATACATGTAGGTAATTACACTCATACACTTACAATAAAAATAATAGATAAAATATTTGAAATGCATTTATACTTTTTTTGTCTTTTTGAGACAGGGTCTCCCTATAGCCCCAGCTGGCCTGAAACTCACTCTGTAGACCAGGCTGGCCTTGAACTCACAGAGATCTGCCTGCCTCTGCCTCCCAAGTGTTAGGAGAAAAGGTGTATGCCATCATGGCCAGCTAGAGCTCATTTTTTAAAAAGTCTCTCAGGTCCGACAACTGCATGTTATCCTAGCACTTGGGAGGCAAGCTAGACTGACAGGAATCAGGAAGCCCGGCTTCAAAATCCATTTACACTTTATACCAACACCTAGAAAGACAGTGATGTTTGAACAACGCTGGGACTTTGTAAGTATTCAAAAAGTAAAATGATACCATAAGATAAACAAAAGCTAACCAGGAAGAAAACAAAGTTTTGGTTATATGATCATAATAATATCAAAGCAATAATGATGAGACACATCTGGTCTACCACATGCCTGGTAGATCTAAGTTTTCACAAGCCAGCAACATACCAACCCAGCTCCATCCTTTCCACCTGACTAACACAGCAACTTCCTCCTGCATCAGCCTGGCCAGTCAATATTGTTACAATATTCCATCCACAGCTGAGTGGGAGTATTGATGATAATTCTTTCCCAGCAGCCTACATAACATCTTGCAGCACTATGAAAGCCATCAGGAAGGAAGTCTCCTGTCCAGTTCCAGCTTCGTTCCTCTATGTCCTGTGTCTTTGGCAATAGGGTCTTACCAACTAGTTTTGGTTGACAACCAAGAGCAATGGCAACCACCTGTATTGTTTGGGAATCCTCCCCGGGTAACAACTCATAGGACAATAGCCTACCAGGGTGGAATAAATGAGAATGTCCCCTAGGCTCCATGTATTGGGGCATTTTGTCTACAGTGGCACTGTTTGGGGAGGTCGTAGGAGGTGTGTGGTTTTGCTGGAGGAAGTGTGTCACTTGGGGCTGGAATTCTAGTCGCTCTGGTTCCTGTGCCTACTTGAAGATGTGAGCACCCTTCTTTCTATTCTGGCCACCTCCTGCCGCCATGCCTCCTTGCCATGAAGGACTCTGATTCCTCTGGACCTGTAAGATCAAATAAACTCCTCCTTTATAAGTGCCCTTGATCCTGGTGTTTTATCACAGCAATAGAAAGCTAACTAGTACACCTACCTTTATCACTGGGATTTTCATCCAATAACCTATGGCTTCTGGGAGCTTCCTTATGCACCTGCACACGGTATCTCTATCCAAGGCTCTTTTTTCTTTTGTTTTAATTTTGTTTATTTATTAGCTTACCAAGTATCAAATTTTCTTATGACTTTTTCACACATCATTAGTTTTAGCTGACTTCCTCCTGCCCTCCATCTATCTCGTTGCCTCCCTATCCCTTAAACTTTTCCATTCCCAGTATTTCTTCTTCTAGTATTGTATCACATGAGTTCTGCCTCATACCCTAGACACACACACACATACACACACACACACACACACACATCTTTTTCTTTAAGTTCATTTAGATGATGTATGCATTGATGTGGTGTATCTAACCAAGAAGTCTCTTTGCTGGCCTATCTATTGATAACAGTGGAGTATCAAAATCATGTACTGTTATACCAGGACCTCTTTGTCATTTTATGTCCATTTGTGTTTTATGAAGTTGGGTACCCAGATTTTTGATGCATGTATATTTATAATTGTTGTCTTATTGATGCTTTGTTCCCTTTAATATGTTGTGGTCTTTGTAGCTTTTGAATTTTTGTTTGAAGTCTATTTTATTAACTATTTGAATTGTGTGGTGGTTTGAATGAAATGTCCCCCATAGGCTTAAGTATTCAGATATTTTGTCCCCAGTTGGTAGCACTGTTCTGGAAGGTCTTAGAAGGTATGGCCATGCTGGAGGAAGTATGTCATTGAGGGTGGGCTTAGTGTGTTTAACAAGCCTCGTGGTCTTCAGTCACCCTCTCTCTGCTTCCTGTGCTCTTTGCGAGATGTGACCCTCAGCTTGCTGCTCCAGCTCCAGCCGCCATGCCTCCCACCACAATGGACTCTAATTCCCTGGAACTATCAATCATAAGCTCAAATAAACTCTTCCTTTTATAAGTTCCCTTGCTCATGGTGGTTTTATCACAGCAACAGAAAAGTGACTAATACAAATTGTATGCCATCCTATTTTCAGATTTCACTTATCTTGTGTCTTTTGACTGCCTATCCACAAGTGTCTCTGCCAGTGAGGTGTATTTCTTCAGAGATAATAGATGTTGTATTTTAATTCAGTCCTCTAGTCTGCATCTTTCTGTGTTTTTTTTTTTTTTTTTGAGACAGGTCCCCCTGTATCCCCAGAAGGCTGGAACTAGCTATGCAAACAATACTGGCTTCTGTCCCACAGAGATCTTCCCACTTCTGGCCCCCAAGTCCTGGAATTAAAGGCATATACCACCATGTCCAGCTCGTATGCATCTTTTAATTGGTAAATTATGATCATTTACATTTGCATTTGTTATTGAGAGAGATTTTTCTAAATTCCTTGGTGGGATTATTGTTTATTCTCCTTTTCATCCTGTATTGGAATTCAGGGTTTGCATGTTTTCTGTGTTGAGCATGAGTGATTCCTTCCTCATTACACTTTATCTGTTCCTCTTATAAAATCTATACTTTCCTGTGTTCCCACAATTAAGACTGGCTTAACTCAACCTTTCTATGTAGCATTCCTTTACATGTCTTCTGCAGTAATAGCTTGGTGGTACTGATTATTTTACTTTGTACTTGTCTTGTAACATCTCCATCTGTTTGAAAAGATAACTTTGTTGACATAACATATCAATCTTGGCTGTCACTGATTGAACTATATTTCTACAAGCTTTCCTAGATTTTAGGATTTCTGTGGAGAGATCTGACAGTATGTGCTTGTTTTTAATTTTTTATTACATTGAGTGTGTGTGTGTCTGTGTGTGTGTGTGTGTGTGTGTGTGTGTGTGTAGAGAGAGAGAGAATGCATAGCACCCCTGTGGCTGTCCAAGGAGAACCTCCAGGATTCTGTTCTCTCCTTCCTCCGTGAGGGTCCAGAGGATCAAACCAGGTTGTCAGGATTGGCAGCAAGTGCCTTTGTTGCTAAGCCAACCAGCCAGTACAGATGCGCTTGTCTGTACATGAGTTGATTCCCCCTCCCTTGCAACTTTGTTCTTTGTCATCTCCTCCACAAATTGCTGTGGAGGGGTTCTTCTGTGACTATATATATTTGGGTTTCCAGACGCTTCTTGTGCTTGGACGTTGATTTTGTTCCACATATTTGGAGAAGTTTCTTCTTTGTTTTCACTGAATAGGGTTTGTATTCTGTGTCATTAGTTTTATTTCTTCTCTTACACCATGGATTCTTGGGCTTAGTCTCTTGATCCTATCCCAGAGTTCTGTGGAAGATGTGCTCAAGGTCGTTTATGCGTTTTATTTTGATCTGCTGATGTTCGAAGGTAGCAGCTCTCACCCATGTCCTCCATTGCTGCTCTGTCTCCGGGGTCTTGGTCTCCTCCTGCAGACCTGTCCACTGCATTCTTACTTGATTCACTGGGGTTTACACTTCCAACATTTCTATGTTGCCTTCTTACAAATCTCAGTTCCCCTCATGACTTTCTCCTCCATATTGCTGACTTTGTCATTCATGCGTTCATGTTGCTGGCTCGTCCACGTTCCAGCTCTCACCCATGTTCCCGGCTCTCGTGCATGTTCCCGGCTCTGGTCCATGTTCCCGGCTCTCGTCCATGTTCCCGGCTCTCACCCATGTTCCCGGCTCTCACCCATGTTCCCGGCTCTCGTCCATGTTCCCGGCTCTGGTCCATGTTCCCGGCTCTCGTCCATGTTCCCTGCTCTCGTCCATGTTCCCGGCTCTCGTCCATGTTCCCGGCTCTCACCCATGTTCCCGGCTCTCGTCCATGTTCCCGGCTCTCACCCATGTTCCCGGCTCTCGTCCATGTTCCCGGCTCTCACCCATGTTCCCGGCTCTCGCCCATGTTCCGGCTCTCGTCCATGTTCCCGGCTCTAGTCCATGTTCCCGGCTCTCATCCATGTTCCTGACTCTCATCCATGTTGCCGACTTTCTTCTCCAGGTCCAGTTACTTTCTTTACTTTGGTCTTCTTGTTTGTTTCCTTTCTGAAAACACTGATGTTTTTAAGTAATCATTTTAATTCCTTCCCAGCATTGTAGTCATTTCAATGTTTTTGAATCCAGTAACTGAAGTGTTAGGATTTGCAGGGGGTGGGGGGATCTTGTTGCCTTGCTTTGTGATGTTTCTTTTTTATTTCCTGTGCTGCAATTTGCATATCTATTCATTTGGATGTCATTTCCTTCCCATTTTATTAGAAATCTTTTTAGTGATAAACCTACGTTTGAAGATTTGGTATCACTCAGAGAGAAGAATACAAAATATTCTTTTCATTGAGTCCTGGCTCTTGTACTATCTCGGCTGCTCTGGCACTCCCTCTGTGGTTTCTGATACTCTTCTATTCTTTCTTTTTTTCTTTGTTGTCCTGATTCATCTTATTCGCTATTTCATATGGAAGCAAAGTCTATTCCTGTATCTTATCCAGAACTGCCAATGAACTGTTTTCTGCTAAGTAACTTAAAGGTAAATTTCAGTCTGATAAAATTATTAAAAACTAAGATGACGTTAGTCAATTATTTAGTGTTGCTTAGCAAATATCAGAATGAGCTTTATAGGAAATAGTAGTGGCAACTAAATTAAATGAGATAGATAATTCTCTGTTATGCTTTCCTGTGTTTCATTTTACATATTTAGCCTTTTTCATCATGAAAAGAGACAAACACATTTATATAATGTAAGGCTTTCAACTAGGTAAATAATAGATAACCTTCTTTAAAAAGAAAACTGTATTGGAGCTAGAGAGATGGCCCAGCAGTTAAGAGCACTGGCTGCTCGTGCAGAGGATCTGGATTCCTGTTCCTAACACCCACAGGGTGGCTCACAGCCAGCCATCTCTAACTCCAGTTCCAGGGGAATCCAATGCCCCCTTCTGGCCTCTGGGGGGCATTGCATGACATGGCTGCACTTAAATAAATAGGCAAAACATTCATACAAAAAAAAATAATAACTAAATTTTTTATGTGCGAGCATTGCCTGCATCTGTGTAAGTACAGACATGCTGTGTAATGCTCATGGAAAGAGAAGGTATCAGATTCCATAAAATAATTAAAATTTTTAAAGAAAGAAAACTATTTTAACTTAAAGATATAGCTCTGGAATAACAAATTCAAGTCCTCCAGTTTCAACTAAGCGTGATTTGCTCTAAGCAACATTTTTTTTTCACAGAAGCACTACACACTAAAAACTATGGCTCTCTCGGCCAAGAATCAGCTTGGTGGTTAAGCTGTTATGCATAAGCCTGTATTCTATCATCAACACTGCAAAAAAAAAAACAAAAAAAAGAGAAATCTAGACATAGCTGAAGTTTTACAACCTAAAAACATAAAGTCTAATTAGGAACATCAACTTCCCAAGCCTTAACATAAACCACAACTAGAGCTTCTCATTTTAATTCCATAATCTAAGGGGAGCCAGAAGTCTTGGATTTGCATACAGATTATTTCCTTGTTAATAGTATGCTGTTAGGCAAATCATTTCTGTCAGAGATGTAGTTTCCTAATCTGCAAAATATGCATTGTCACTATAATAACCATGCACACCTGTGTGATATAGTAGATGTATTTGTTTAGTGTCTAATATCTGGATAAAAATTAAATTCATTGTGCCATGTGAATTAGCACAACAGTAAGAATTTCCTGGGACACATGTTTAAAAAACAAAGGCAACTACAGGCTGCCCCAAATCCACTGAATCAGAATTTATGGGAGAGCATTACTAATCTATTCATTAAAAATCCCCAAGTAAACCTTATGTTAAGAGTTTTGGGGGGATGCTAAAGAATTAAAAAGCAATTTCTGCTGGGTGTGGTGGCACATGCCTTTAATCCTAGCACTTGGGAGGCAGAGGCAGGCAGATCCCTGTGAATTCAATGCCAGCCTGGTCTACGTAGTAAGTTTCAGGACAGCTGGAGCTGCAAGGAGACCTTGTCTCAAAAAGACCAAAAGAAAAAAAAAAAAAAGAGCAATTTCTTTTTCTTCACAGTTCTTATGAGATAATCAGACTGACCCCAAAATATGTATGAAAATGTATAAAACCCTGCAAATAAAATTCTAAATTTATACAAGGAAAAGTACACTGCCACTCTAACTGGTTGGGGCACCACGTTGCTCTAAAACAATGATTTCCTTATATTCAGATTTATTTAATCCCTGCAGCAACACCAGCAGGTCCAGTCTTAGTGCTACAGCCCAGTGAGCTGGGTGTTTCTGCCTCCAGATAATTTCAAGATAGGAAAGCAAAGTGACTACTGATCAAGGAATGCTTATCAATTGAGGTCAGCAATCATACAGGGTAGCTCACCCTAACTAAGAGCCATTTACTCTAGTGACATGTGTCACCACATAAAAATCTAGCCCTAAATCCCAAACGGTAGGTGAGTGTGCTCCAGACAAGTTGCCAGAACCCAAACAACTCATGCACGCAGCATGTCACAACCGTATCTCTTGGCTTCTTCTGGAGAAATGCTCTTAATCTTACAGAACTAATGTGCCCTTCCAAAGTCAATCAGGTGCCACACCCTCCAGGAAGCTCCCCAGTGCGCTCCTCCATCCTGTGGGCTCTGCCATGGCTTGTGCTCTTCTCTGCTGTTGTGTCCAATTCAGTTTCCACTGCTCGGTAAAGGCAGAGACCACACCTGTCTTCCTTTCTTCGTATGCCCAGAACCTGTCATAGAGCATCGGGCATAAATAAGCAGCCAAGAGGTGACACACGGTGGGAATAGCGGAGGGACGAGGAAAAAGAAGGACAGAGCTGAAGAAAATAATGAGAAACACACAATATTAACAATTTTGAGAATTCAGCTGAAGCAGGCCAAATTTCCATAAACCAAAGATTGACAAATGTGCTTCAGCTAGCTAGGTCTCCACATGGTAATCTGAGACCCAAGTCCAGTCAATCCATTTCTGGTCAACGCACATTGCCAGACTGAAAGCACTGCCACCTTCATAAAGTAGCCACTTTATACCTCTTTGTCAGTAAGTACAGTATTTAGCTAGAAACATATATCAAGATTGTAAAATTCACATTACAGAAAACATTCAAGAATTCCTATGTATGTGTTTCAATAACAGGCCAATTAAGCTACCTACAAAGACCTGGTGGAGACATTAGGCATAGAGAGAATTTACAAGTTACTTTGACTTTACAGAGCAAATGAGTCATCCCTTGGGGTAGTTCAGGTCAGGCATGGCTGGTATTACCTACTAGGGAAACTGGGGCGAAACTAGAGGCTCAGGGGCATGCCAGAATGCCCCAAAGATGAGCTCCAGAAGGAATGGCAGGGGTTTTCATTCATTCAACTACAAAGGAACTTTCAAACAACACTGCTGCCATAGGCAAGCTTGACATTTAAAGAGAAAGGGTAAAGACTACTCTTTTAAGGCATATAAATCAGTTGGCTATGCCAGAGATCAGATCTCTGAATATAGGCTGGGGCTCCCAGAGAGGAGAGCTTGTTGGAATTGCTTCTGCTGTGTCTTGAAGCCTTCCAGTGAAGCTGCTCCCAGAATGCCTTGCCACACCTGGTCTCGCCTGTGTGTGCCTTTGACTCCTCTTTTCTACCAGGCTTTTATTTTTACCTTCCTACTAGTCCTCCCAAATGGTCGCATACAATTTGGCATTGCATTTTCTGTCTAGTAAGTTCTCCACAGGCTTCCATGAGGCAAACAGTGGGCAGTCTGCACTGACTGCTATATTTTATATTCTGCCTATACCTTTCTGTGGATTGTATCTATATTAACCATGCTATTTAATGTGAATTTTCTTGTCCTCACAGCTTTACTTAGTGGTAGTTAAACTATGTCTAAGTACAATCATCCCCCATCCCCATTATCCTCAGGATGGGTACCCCAAACCCCTGAAACCATGGATAATTCCAAACCCTACATGTGCTCTGTTCTTTCCTATATATGCACACCTATGATAAAGCTGAACTTACAGGTTAGGTTCAATTATTAAAAATAAAACAAAACACCATAAAGGTGCTGTAATATATCAAGTGAATGTTTCTCTGGAATTTTCCATATAATATTTCATACTGCAGTGGACCATAGGCAGCTGCAACCACAGGACACAGAAATGTGGACAAGGTGGGTCACTGTAGTTCTTTGGTAGACAGCTTAAGTCCAAACAAGACTGTGCATACAAAGAGCAGCTTTTAAGGGAGGTCAGTTTCTCTCCTTATGCCTCCCTCTTACTTATTTCCCTCCCTCCCTCCATTCATCCCTTCCCTCCCTCAGTTTAATCTAAGAAACAAAATGTGAGGCTGTGTGTAGCTCAGTGATAGAATGCTTCCCTAGGGTCCACAGAATGGAGAGAGAGAGAGAGAGAGAGAGAGAGAGAGAGAGAGAGAGAGAGAGATTCTTTCCTTTTGAAGTCTTGCCTTACCAGTGAGGTGCACATTCAAGTTTATTTGTCAAAGGTTTCTTCTGTGTGATAATCATCCTGGGCTTCTGTGATGAATGGAAGACTTTGTAAATTTAGCAACATAGATATAAGCAAAGGCAACTGCTAAACCTGGAATTAGGTAGGAATGGCCAGTGGAGCATTCATCCTGTATAAAATGTCCCGGTAAAAATCCTCCATATGAAACCTTATACCTAAAGGACTTGAGGCAATTAATAGATGGGGATTATTGCTCCTTTTCGGGGCGGTAAAGGATAATGCTTAGCCCCTTTGATAAGGGTTTTGTTCAGCCTCCCAGAGCACAGATGTCTTTCAGCACTTAAGCCTTAGAAGGCACGGAAGAGGTGGGAAAAGCAGAATGAATTCCACGTAAATCCCAATTAAAACATTGTCTTGTGAGTGAACTTCAAGCGAATTCATTTGAAAATAATGGGAGCCATGGAGATCCGTCTCCCCCCAGATCCCAGCAAAACAGAAGACTCGGAAGTCCGGCCAGTGTCCGTCCTTTGCTGTGCTGACAGCACTCAGGAGCAGGTGTCCCTCCTCGCTGCCACTGCACTGTGACCACCCTTGCAGAGTTCTGTGTGTGATAAACATGAGGAAGAGGTCTCTCAATGAAAGAGTTAGTCACAGGAAGAAACAACTTACAGAAAAGGATAAGATTTTTGACAACTGACAGTGGAATATTCCAGGATCAACAATAGCAACATGAACATGAAAATGAACAACCGATCAGTAAATATGCTCATGAAATGAACAAAAGATGAAGAACAAATGGCCAATAAATGTCTGCAAAAACAATGAATCTCACTAGCTATCAAAGAAGTACAAATCAAAACCACGCTGAGATTCCATCTTACTCTAGTCAGAATGTCAATCATTAAGAAAACAAACAGCAAATGCTGGCAGGTATGTGGCCAAAAGAGAACCCTTATACACTATTGATGGGGATGTACACGAACCCAGCCTCTATGGAAATGAGCATAGAGCCCCCTCCCCCTACACATACACACACACACACACACACACACACACACACACACACACACAGAAATAGATCTACCATCTGACCCAGATATACCAAAGAACACATTTCACATCAATGTTTCCACAACACTATTTACAATAGCTAAGTTATAGAATCAGTCTGTGTGTCCAGCAACAGAGGAATGAATAAGGAAAATATGATATGCATGGACAATTCTTCTCAGCCATAAAGAAGAAACACATTATGCCTTTCCAGAAAAATGGAAGCAACTGGAGACGATCTAAGTAAGCAAATTCAGTTTCAGAAAAACAAACACAATTGTTTTGTCACTTGTGGTCCCTACATTGTCTATAGTTAATGTATATGTTAAATGAAAGTGGAAGGGAAATTTCATTTTTTTTATTTCTGTATGTGTATGAATGTACTGTCTGCATGTAGGTTTGTGCACCCGTGTCGTGCAATGCTGCGGAGGTCAGAAGAGGGTGTCGGATTCCCCTGGAACTGGAGTTCTGGAATTGGAGTTTCAGACGGTTCTAGGCCACCATGTGGGTGCTGGGGATCGAACCCGGGTCCTCTGCAAGAGCGGTCGGTGCTCTTAACCGCTAGGCCATCTCTTCAGCCCGCAAGGGAAATTTCTAAGAGAACAAAGGGGAGTAGTTGGAGGGGGTAGAAGTAGGAAAAAGGAGGGTGCTGGGAAGAGGGCAGGGAAGACACGCTAGACATGCAATATGGACCTGTGAGTGAAGATGTTTAAATTGAAAATCAAGTATAGAGCTGGAGAGGTGACCCAGCCCATAAAGCACTTGCCTTTAATCCCAGCACTCAGAAGGAAGAGGCAGGTGGATCTCTATGAGTTTAAGACCAGCCTGGTCTACATAATGAATTCTAGGCCAGTCATACATAATGAGATCTTATCTAAAAAACAAACAAACAAACAAAAATACCCACTTGCTTTGCAATGTGAGGACCTAGTTCAAGTCCCAGGAACTCATATAAAAAGCCAGTTGTGTGCACCTGTGCTGTGATCCCAGTGATGCTGAGATGAGAGGTGAGACAAGTGGGTCCCTGCAAGGTCGCTGACCTGCTAGTTAAGCCTACTTGGAAAGTTCCAGGCCAATAAGAGCTGCTCACCCAAGATTATCTCTGACCTGCACATGTGCACCATGCAAATGTGTCCCATGCAAGTGTGCACCATGCAAGTGTGCACCACGCAAGTGTGCACCACGCAAGTGTGCCCCATACCCACACATGCATACATACACAATGGATAAATATTTTTAAATTAAAATGAAGACTAGTAGAAAAAAGTTAAACTCCCTTTATATTATTTTTTTCTTTAAGAAAAGGATAAGAGGGGCTGGAGTGATGGCTCGGCAGTTAAGAGCACTGACTGCTCTTGCAGAGGACCTGGATTCAAGTCTCAGCACTCACTTGGTGGCTAACAACCATCTGTAACTCCAATTCCAGGGCAATTTAATGCCCTCTTCTGATTTCCAAGGGTATTGCACAACATGGGTGCACTTACATTCAGGCAAGCATTACATTCATTCAATAAAATAAAATTTTAAAAATATTTTATTGAAGTTGTATGCATTTCACACATCACTTCTCAGTTCAATCCAGGCTCATTTCCTCTTCCATGCCCCCCACCCCTCCCAAGTTCATGCAGTCTGCCATACAGGTCCTGTTTCCCCTTCTGAGACTTTTCAAAGTTTTTCAAAGCAGAGGATTATGTGGGGTTCCTTGTCCCAGTTGTTTCATTGTTGTTCCCTCCAATCCATATTGTTTCAACATATGTATTTATATATGTCACAAATATACTAAAATCATGTCATCTGAAAATAAATCATATTTCGAGATTCACATATTTCCCTCTTAATTTTATATTACTCTGAAATATGCATACATAACCTCCACCCATATACTAATATCATAAAGTCTGAAAATAAGTGGTGGTTATCTCTAGAGTCGGTTAAGGGATTCACATTCTAAGAGCTCAGTTGCTTTTAGATAAACAGAAATATAGCATTAATGTTACTCAGTTTGCCTTGCAAGTAAGTACTTGGTGCTAGCATCCACAAATAAGGGATACCATTTGATTTTTGTTTTTCATAATATCTTCTAGTTCCATCCATTTACCTGCCTGGTTCACATAGTAACATAGTAACTTCCAGGCTGGCTGGGACTAGCAACAACACCCTATAAAAAATAATAATAATAATAATAATAATAATAATAATAATAAAGGAGGGAAGGGAAGGGGAGAAAAGAAGAGGAAGAGGAGGAGGGGAGGGATAGAGCCATAGTTCATCACCTAGGTACATTCCAGGCCACATTTTATTTCCTAGATTAAACTAAGTGAGAGGGGAGGGGAGGATATTTACTGGTTTTGTTTTGTTTTGCAACTTTATATTTATTTATTTATTTTTATTTTATTTTATTTTATTTTTATTGATGCTTTGTGTATTTCATACATCATTTTCCAATTCAGTTCAGGCATATATCCCCTTCCCTTCCCCCCACCCCACCCCTATGCTTTTTCACACATCATTAGTTTTAGCTGACTTCCTCCTGCCCTCCATCTATCTCGTTGCCTCCCTATCCCTTAAACTTTTCCATTCCCGGTATGTTCTTCTTCTAGTAATTGTATCACATGAGTTCTCCGCCTCATTCCACATATGCACACCACACACATACACACAACACACACACACACACATCTTTTTTCTTTAAGTTCATTTAGATGATGTATGCATTGATGTGGTGTATCTAACCAAGAAGTCTCTTTGCTGGCCTATCTATTGATAACAGTGGAGTATCAAAATCATGTACTGTTATACCAGGACCTCTTCCTTTTATGTCCATTAGTGTTTTTTATGAAGTTGGGTACCCAGATTTTTGATGCATGTATATTTATATTGTTGTCTATTGAGTATCTTTTTCCCTTTAATAGGTTGTGGTCTTTGTACTTTTGAATTTTTGGTTGGAAGTCTATTTTAATTAACTATTTGAATTGTGTGGTGGTTTGAATGAAATGTCCCCCATATTTAAGTATTCAGAATTTTGTCCCCAGTTGTAGCCACTGTTTCTGGAGGTCTTAGAAGGTATGCCATGCTGGAGGAGTAAATGTCATTGGGGTGGGGCTTAATGGTTAATCAAGCCTGTTGGTCTTCAGTTCACACTCTCTCTGCTTCTGCTCTTGCTCTTGTGCGGATGTTGACCCTCAGCTTGCTCTGCGCTGTCCAGCGCCATGCCTTCCCACCACAATGGACTTTAATTCCCTTGGAACTATCAATCATAAGCTCAAATAAACTCTTTCCTTTTCTAAGTTCCCTTGCTCATGGTGGTTTTATACAGCAACAGAAAAGTGCTAATCAAATTGTATGCATCCTATTTTCCAGATTTCACTTATCTTGTGTCCTTTTGACTTCTATCCACAAGTGTCTCTGCCAGGAGGGTGTAATTTCGTCAGAGATAATGATGTTGTATTTTAATTCAGTCCTCTAGTCTGCACGTTTCTGTGTTTTTTTTTTTTTTTTTTTGAGGGACAGAGGTCTCCCTGTATCCCCAGAAGTCTGGAATATGCTGGCAGTCTCAGGCATCTGGCTCTATGCCACTCTTCCTGCCCAGTCTGCCTAAGTAATGGGATTAAAGTCATTACCACCATGTCCAGCTCGTATGCATCTTTTAATTGGTAAATTAAGATCATTTACATTTGCAGTTGTTATTGAGAGGATTTTTCTAATTCCTTGGTGGGATTATTGTTTATTTCTCCTTTTCATCCTGTATGGTAATTCAGGGTTTGCATGTTTCTTCTGTGTTGAAGCATGAGTGATGATCCTTCCCTCATTACACTTTATCTGTTCCTCTTATAAAATCTATACTTTCCTGTGTTCCCACAATTAAGACTGGCTTAACTCAACCTTTCTATGTAGCATTCCTTTACATGTCTTCTGCAGTAATAGATTGGTGGTAGACTGATTATTTTACTTTGTACTTGTCTTGTAACATCTCCATCTGTTTGAAAAGATAACTTTGTTGACATAACATATCAATCTTGGCTGTCACTGATTGAACTATATTTCTACAAGCTTTCCTAGATTTTAGGATTTCTGTGGAGAGATCTGAACAGTATGTGCTTGTTGTTAATTTTTTATTACATTGAGTGTGTGGGTGTCTGGTGTGTGTGTGGTGTGTTTGTGTGTGTGTGTAGAGTAGAGAGAGAAAGCAAGCCCCTGTGGCTGTCCCCAAGGAGACCTCCAGGTTAGTTCTCTCCTTCCTCCGTGAGGGTCCAGAGGATCAACACCGGTTGTCGGATGTGCAGCAAGTGCCTTTGTTTGCTAAGCCAACCAGCCAGTAAAGATGCGCTTGTTTTTTTTTTTTTTCTGTACATGGATGATTCCCCCTCCCTTGCAACTTTGTTCTTTGTCATCTCCTCCACAAATTGCTGTGGAGGGGTTCTTCTGTGACTATATATATTTGGGTTTCCAGACGCTTCTTGTGCTTGGACGTTGATTTTGTTCCACATATTTGGAGAAGTTTCTTCTTTGTTTTCACCTGAATAGGGTTGTTATTCTTGTCATTAGTTTATTTCTTCTCTTACCACCATGGATTCTTGGGCTTAGTCTCTTGATCCTATCCCAGAGTTCTGTGGAAGATGTGCTCAAGGTCGTTTATGCGTTTTATTTTGATCTGCTGATGTTCGAAGGTAGCAGCTCTCACCCATGTCCTCCATTGCTGCTCTGTCTCCGGGGTCTTGGTCTCCTCCTGCAGACCTGTCCACTGCATTCTTACTTGATTCACTGGGGTTTACACTTCCAACATTTCTATGTTGCCTCTTACCAAATCTCAGTTCCCCTCATGACTTCCCTCCATATTGCATGACTTGTGCATGCATTAGCGTTCATGTTGCTGGCTCGTCCACGTTCCAGCTCTCACCCATGTTCCCGGCTCTCGTGCATGTTCCCGGCTCTGGTCCATGTTCCCGGCTCTCGCCATCCGCTCTCCATGTTCCCGGCTCTCACCCATGTTCCCGGTTCTCACCCATGTTCCCGGCTCTCACCCATGTTCCCGCTCTCGTCCATGTTCCCGGCTCTCACCCATGTTCCCGGCTCTCACCCATGTTCCCGGCTCTCAGCCCATGTTCCGGCCTCGGCCTCTCTCTCCATGTTCCCGGCTCTAGTCCATGTTCCCGGCTCTCCCCATGTTCCCGGCTCTCCATGTTCCCGGCTCTACGCCATGTTCCCGGCTCTCACCATGTTCCCGGCTCTCACCATGTTCCCGGCTCTCCTCCATGTTCCCGGCTCTCACCCATGTTCCCGGCTCTCGTCCATGTTCCCGGCTCTCAGCCCATGTTCCCGGCTCTCGCCCATGTTCCGGCTCTCGTCCATGTTCCCGGCTCTAGTCCATGTTCCCGGCTCTCATCCATGTTCCTGACTCTCATCCATGTTGCCGACTTTCTTCTCCAGGTCCAGTTACTTTCTTTACTTTGGTCTTCTTGTTTGTTTCCTTTCTGAAAACACTGATGTTTTTAAGTAATCATTTTAATTCCTTCCCAGCATTGTAGTCATTTCAATGTTTTTGAATCCAGTAACTGAAGTGTTAGGATTTGCAGGGGGTGGGGGGATCTTGTTTGCATGCTTTGTGATGTTTTCTGTTTCTATAATCGTGCTGCAATTTGCTATCTAATGCACTTTGGATGTCTTTTTTCCTTCCCTTTTATTAGAAATCTTTTAGTGATACACACCTACGTTTGAACGATTTGGTTATCACTCAGAGAGACAGAATACAAAATATTCTTTTCATTGAGGCCTGGCTCTTGTTACTATCTCGGGCTGCTCTTGCACTCCCTCTGTGGTTTCTGTATCTTCTATTCTTTCCTTTTTTCTTTGTTTGTCCCTGATTCATTTATTCGCTATTTATATGGAAGCAAAGTCTATTCCTGTATCTTATCCAGAACTGCCAATGAACTGTTTTCTGCTAAGTAACTTAAAGGTAAATTTCAGTCTGATAAAATTATTAAAAACTAAGATGACGTTGTCAATATTTAGTGTTGCTTAGCAAATATCAGAATGAGCTTTATAGGAAATAGTAGTGGCAACTAAATTAAATGAGATAGATAATTCTCTGTTATGCTTTCCTGTGTTTCATTTTACATATTTAGCCTTTTTCATCATGAAAAGAGACAAACACATTTATATAATGTAAGGCTTTCAACTAGGTAAATAATAGATAACCTTCTTTAAAAAGAAACTGTATTGGAGCTTGAGAGATGGCCCAGCAGTTAGAGCACTGGCTGCTGCTCGTGCAGAGGATCTGGATTCCTGTTCCTAACACCCACAGGGTGGCTCACAGCCAGCCATCTCTAACTCCAGTTCCAGGGGAATCCATGCCCCCTTCTGGCCTCTGGGGGGCATTGATGACATGGCTGCACTTAAATAAATAGGCAAAACATTCATACAAAAAAAAAATATACTAAATTTTTTATGTGCGAGCATTGCCTGCATCTGTGTAAGTACAGACATGCTGTGTAATGCTCATGGAAAGAGAAGGTATCAGATTCCATAAAATAATTAAAATTTTTAAAGAAAGAAAACTATTTTAACTTAAAGATATAGCTCTGGAATAACAAATTCAAGTCCTCCAGTTTCAACTAAGCGTGATTTGCTCTAAGCAACATTTTTTTTTCACAGAAGCACTACACACTAAAAACTATGGCTCTCTCGGCCAAGAATCAGCTTGGTGGTTAAGCTGTTATGCATAAGCCTGTATTCTATCATCAACACTGCAAAAAAAAAACAAAAAAAAGAGAAATCTAGACATAGCTGAAGTTTTACAACCTAAAAACATAAAGTCTAATTAGGAACATCAACTTCCCAAGCCTTAACATAAACCACAACTAGAGCTTCTCATTTTAATTCCATAATCTAAGGGGAGCCAGAAGTCTTGGATTTGCATACAGATTATTTCCTTGTTAATAGTATGCTGTTAGGCAAATCATTTCTGTCAGAGATGTAGTTTCCTAATCTGCAAAATATGCATTGTCACTATAATAACCATGCACACCTGTGTGATATAGTAGATGTATTTGTTTAGTGTCTAATATCTGGATAAAAATTAAATTCATTGTGCCATGTGAATTAGCACAACAGTAAGAATTTCCTGGGACACATGTTTAAAAAACAAAGGCAACTACAGGCTGCCCCAAATCCACTGAATCAGAATTTATGGGAGAGCATTACTAATCTATTCATTAAAAATCCCCAAGTAAACCTTATGTTAAGAGTTTTGGGGGGATGCTAAAGAATTAAAAAGCAATTTCTGCTGGGTGTGGTGGCACATGACTTTAATTCCTAGCACTTGGGAGGCAGAGGCAGGCAAGATCCCTGTGGAATTCAATGCCACCTGGTCTAGTAAGGAGTTCCAGGACAGCTTGGAGCTGCAAGGAGACCTTGTCTCAAAAAGACCAAAAGAAAAAAAAAAAAAAAAGAGCAATTTCTTTTTCTTCATTTCACAGTTCTTATGAGATAATCAACTGACCCCAAAATATGTATGAAAATGTATAAAACCCTGCAAATAAAATTCTAAATTTATACAAGGAAAAGTACACTGCCACTCTAACTGGTTGGGGCACCACGTTGCTCTAAAACAATGATTTCCTTATATTCAGATTTTATTTAATCCCTGCAGCAACACCAGCAGGTCCAGTCTTAGTGCTACAGCCCAGTGAGCTGGGTGTTTCTGCCTCCAGATAATTTCAAGATAGGAAAGCAAAGTGACTACTGATCAAGGAATGCTTATCAATTGAGGTCAGCAATCATACAGGGTAGCTCACCCTAACTAAGAGCCATTTACTCTAGTGACATGTGTCACCACATAAAAATCTAGCCCTAAATCCCAAACGGTAGGTGAGTGTGCTCCAGACAAGTTGCCAGAACCCAAACAACTCATGCACGCAGCATGTCACAACCGTATCTCTTGGCTTCTTCTGGAGAAATGCTCTTAATCTTACAGAACTAATGTGCCCTTCCAAAGTCAATCAGGTGCCACACCCTCCAGGAAGCTCCCCAGTGCGCTCCTCCATCCTGTGGGGCTCGCCATGGCGTGTGGTCTTCTCTCTGCTGTTGTGTCCAATTCAGTTTCCACTGCTCGGTAAAGGCAGAGACCACACCTGTCTTCCTTTCTTCGTATGCCCAGAACATGTCATAGAGCATCGGGCAAAAATAAGCAGCCAAGAGGTGACACACGGTGGGAATAGCGGAGGGACGAGGAAAAAGAAGGACAGAGCTGAAGAAAATAATGAGAAACACACAATATTAACAATTTTGAGAAGTCACTAAGCAGGCCAAATTTCCATAAACCAAAGATTGACAAATGTGCTTCAGCTAGCTAGGTCTCCACATGGTAATCTGAGACCCAAGTCCAGTCAATCCATTTCTGGTCAACGCACATTGCCAGACTGAAAGCACTGCCACCTTCATAAAGTAGCCACTTTATACCTCTTTGTCAGTAAGTACAGTATTTAGCTAGAAACATATATCAAGATTGTAAAATTCACATTACAGAAAACATTCACAAGAATTCCTATGTATGTGTTTCAATAACAGGCCAATTAAGCTACCTACAAAGACCTGGTGGAGACATTAGGCATAGAGAGAATTTACAAGTTACTTTGACTTTACAGAGCAAATGAGTCATCCCTTGGGGTAGTTCAGGTCAGGCATGGCTGGTATTACCTACTAGGGAAACTGGGGCGAAACTAGAGGCTCAGGGGCATGCCAGAATGCCCCAAAGATGAGCTCCAGAAGGAATGGCAGGGGTTTTCATTCATTCAACTACAAAGGAACTTTCAAACAACACTGCTGCCATAGGCAAGCTTGACATTTAAAGAGAAAGGGTAAAGACTACTCTTTTAAGGCATATAAATCAGTTGGCTATGCCAGAGATCAGATCTCTGAATATAGGCTGGGGCTCCCAGAGAGGAGAGCTTGTTGGAATTGCTTCTGCTGTGTCTTGAAGCCTTCCAGTGAAGCTGCTCCCAGAATGCCTTGCCACACCTGGTCTCGCCTGTGTGTGCCTTTGACTCCTCTTTTCTACCAGGCTTTTATTTTTACCTTCCTACTAGTCCTCCCAAATGGTCGCATACAATTTGGCATTGCATTTTCTGTCTAGTAAGTTCTCCACAGGCTTCCATGAGGCAAACAGTGGGCAGTCTGCACTGACTGCTATATTTTATATTCTGCCTATACCTTTCTGTGGATTGTATCTATATTAACCATGCTATTTAATGTGAATTTTCTTGTCCTCACAGCTTTACTTAGTGGTAGTTAAACTATGTCTAAGTACAATCATCCCCCATCCCCATTATCCTCAGGATGGGTACCCCAAACCCCTGAAACCATGGATAATTCCAAACCCTACATGTGCTCTGTTCTTTCCTCATATATGCACACCTATGATAAAGCTGAACTTACAACAGGTTAGTTTCAATTAAAAATAAAACAAAACACCATAAAGGTGCTGTAATATATCAAGTGAATGTTTCTCTGGAATTTTCCATATAATATTTCATACTGCAGTGGACCATAGGCAGCTGCAACCACAGGACACAGAAATGTGGACAAGGTGGGTCACTGTAGTTCTTTGGTAGACAGCTTAAGTCCAAACAAGACTGTGCATACAAAGAGCAGCTTTTAAGGGAGGTCAGTTTCTCTCCTTATGCCTCCCTCTTACTTATTTCCCTCCCTCCCTCCATTCATCCCTTCCCTCCCTCAGTTTCAATTAAGAAAACAAAATGTGAGGCTGTGTGTAGCTCAGTGATAGAATGCTTCCCTAGGTCCACAGAATGAGAGAGAGAGAGAGGAGAGAATAGGAGAGAGCGGAGTAGAGAGAAGAGATAGAGAGAGAAGTAAGATTCTTTCCTTTTGAAGTTGTGCCTTACCAGTGAGGTGCACATTCAAGTTTATTTGTCAAAGGTTTCTTCTGTGTGATAATCATCCTGGGCTTCTGTGATGAATGGAAGACTTTGTAAATTTAGCAACATAGATATAAGCAAAGGCAACTGCTAAACCTGGAATTAGGTAGGAATGGCCAGTGGAGCATTCATCCTGTATAAAATGTCCCGGTAAAAATCCTCCATATGAAACCTTATACCTAAAGGACTTGAGGCAATTAATAGATGGGGATTATTGCTCCTTTTCGGGGCGGTAAAGGATAATGCTTAGCCCCTTTGATAAGGGTTTTGTTCAGCCTCCCAGAGCACAGATGTCTTTCAGCACTTAAGCCTTAGAAGGCACGGAAGAGGTGGGAAAAGCAGAATGAATTCCACGTAAATCCCAATTAAAACATTGTCTTGTGAGTGAACTTCAAGCGAATTCATTTGAAAATAATGGGAGCCATGGAGATCCGTCTCCCCCCAGATCCCAGCAAAACAGAAGACTCGGAAGTCCGGCCAGTGTCCGTCCTTTGCTGTGCTGACAGCACTCAGGAGCAGGTGTCCCTCCTCGCTGCCACTGCACTGTGACCACCCTTGCAGAGTTCTGTGTGTGATAAACATGAGGAAGAGGTCTCTCAATGAAAGAGTTAGTCACAGGAAGAAACAACTTACAGAAAAGGATAAGTATTTTTGACAAACTGACAGTGGAATATTCCAGGATCAACAATAGCAACATGAACATGAAAATGAACAACCGATCAGTAAATATGCTCATGAAATGAACAAAAGATGAAGAACAAATGGCCAATAAATGTCATGAAAAACCATGAATCTCACTAGCTATCAAAGGATATACAAATCAAAACCACCTAGATTCTTATCTTACTCTAGTCAGAATGTCAATCATTAAGAAAACAAACAGCAAATGCTGGCAGGTATGTGTGGCCAAAAGAGAACCCTTATACACTATTGATGGGGATGTACACGAACCCAGCCTCTATGGAAATGAGCATAGAGCCCCCTCCCCCTACACTCCATACACACACACACACAACACACACAACACACACACACACCACACAGAAATAGATCTACCATCTGACCCAGATAACCAAAGACACATTTCACATCAATGTTTCCACAAACACTATTTACAATAGCTAAGTTATCGAAATCAGTCTGTGGTGTCCAGCAACAGAGGAATGAATAAGAAAATATGATATGCATGGACAATTCTTCTCAGCCATAAAGAAGAAACACATTTGCCTTCCAGAAAAATGGAAGCAACTGGAGACGATCTAAGTAAGCAAATTCAGTTTCAGAAAAACAAACACAATTGTTTTGTCACTTGTGGTCCCTACATTGTCTATAGTTAATGTATATGTTAAATGAAAGTGGAAGGGAAATTTCATTTTTTTATTTTGTATGTGTATGTGTACTGTCGCATGTAGGTTTGTGCACCCGTGTCGTGCAATGCTGCGGAGGTCAGAAGAGGGTGTCGGATCCCTGGAACTGAAGTTCTGGAATTGGAGTTTCAGGACGGTTCTAGGCACCATGTGGGTGCTGGGGATCGAACCCGGGTCTCTGCAAGAGCGGTCGGTGCTCTTAACCGCTTAGGCCCATCTCTCAGCCCGCAAGGGAAATTTCTAAGAGAACAAAGGGGAGTAGTTGGAGGGGGTAGAAGTAGGAAAAAGGAGGGTGCTGGGAAGAGGGCAGGGAAGACACGCTAGACATGCAATATGGACCTGTGAGTGAAGATGTTTAAATTGAAAATCAAGTATAGAGCTGGAGAGGTGACCCAGCCATAAAGCACTTGCCTTTAATCCCAGCACTCAGAAGGAAGAGGCAGGTGGATCTCTATGAGTTATAAGGACCAGCCTGGTCTACATAATGAATTCTAGGCCAGTCATACATAATGAGATCTTATCTAAAAAACAAACAAACAAACAAAAATACCCACTTGCTTTGCAATGTGAGGACCTAGTTCAAGTCCCAGGAACTCATATAAAAAGCCAGTTGTGTGCACCTGTGCTGTGATCCCAGTGATGCTGAGATGAGAGGTGAGACAAGTGGGTCCCTGCAAGGTCGCTGACCTGCTAGTTTAGCCTACTTGGAAAGTTCCAGGCCAATAAAGGCTGCTCACCCAAGATTATCTCTGACCTGCACATGTCACCATGCAAATGTGTCCCATGCAAGTGTGCACCATGCAAGTGTGCACCACGCAAGTGTGCACCACGCAAGTGTGCCCCATACCCACACATGCATACATACACAATGATACAATTTTTAAATTAAAATGAAGACTAGTAGAAAAAAGTTAAACTCCCTTTATATTATTTTTTTCTTTAAGAAAGGATAAGAGGGGCTGAGTGATGGCTCGGCAGTTGAAGAGCACTGACTGCTCTTGCAGAGGACCTGGATTCAAGTCTAAGCACTCACTGGTGGCTAACACCATCTGTAACTCCAATTCCAGGGCCAATTTAATGCCCTCTTCTGATTCCAAGGGATTGCACACATGGGTGCACTTACATTCAGGCAAGCATTAATTCATTCATAAAATAAAATTTGAAAAATATTTATTGAATTGTATGCATTTCACACATCACTTCTCAGTTCAACTCCAGGCTCATTTCCTCTCCATGCCCCCCACCCCTCCCAAGTTCATTGCAGTCTGCCACACATGTCCTGTTTCCCCTTCTGAGGCTTTTCAAAAGTTTTTCAAGCGCGAGGATTTATGTGGGGTTCCTTGTCCAGTTGTTTTCTTGTTGTTCCCTCAATCCCATATTGTTTCAACATATGTATTATATTGTCACAAATATACTAAAATCATGTCATCTGAAAATAAATCATATTTCGAGATTCACATATTTCCCTCGTAATTTTATATGTACTCTGAAATATGCATACATAACCTCCACCCTATAAACTATATCATAAGTCTGAAAATAAGTGGTGGTTATTCCTAGAGTCGGTTAAGGGATTCACATTCTAAGAGCACAATTGCTTTATAGAAAAAAATATATAGCATTAATGTTACTCAGTTTGCCTTGCAAGTAAGTACTTGGTGCTAGCATCCAAATAAGGGATACCATTTATTTTTGTTTTTCATAATACTTCTAGTTCCATCCATTTACCTGCCTGTTCACATAGTAACATAGTAACTCATCCAGCTGGCTGGGACTCAGCAACAAACCCCCTATAAAAAAAATAATAATAATAATAATAATAATAATAATAAGAAAGGAGGGAAGGGAAGGGGAGAAAAGAAGAGGAAGAGGAGGAGGGAGGGAAGACGCCATAGTTCATCACCAGGTCATTCCAGGCCACATTTTATTCCTAGATTAAACTACAGTGAGAGGGGAGGGGAGGATATTTACTGGTTTTGTTTTGTTTTGCAACTTTATATTTATTTATTTATTTTTATTTATTGTTATTTTATTTTTTATTGATGCTTTGTGTATTTCATACATCATTTCCAATTCAGTTCAGGCATATGATCCCTTCCCTTCCCCCCACCCCACCCCTACCATCCCAGATCATGCATTCCTGCCGTTAGTTTTCTGCATCTTGCTCTGCTTTTTTGTTTTTGTTTTGGTTTTCATTTTTTTAACAATAAGTGATAATTTGTGAGTACAAGCATCCTTCATGTAAAACCAATTTGCAAGCAGTTGTGCCCAAACCACCAACAGTTCATGGGTCCCCACCATCCTGAAAGGGGGGGCTTGTTGTTCAATCAAGTTGATCAAAGAGTGTCCACCAGTCTATTTTGTTTGTAGTTTCACATCACATTAACACCAATCGAAGCCATTAAATTTACCATTCTATCTACCACGCCCCCTCTTCCGCAGATTGTTCCCTAGGCTTAGAAAAGGGGCACAGGTGGATAAAGAGAAAACACTCTACTTTCTCTGGAGCTGATGTCTTGGTCTCTAGTCAGTTCTGGCTGTTTTCTTTCATGGGCTGACAGCTTGTCCAGGCATACCTTCGATCCCTACTAACGAAGCACATGCAATTAGATATTTAGGTATTTAAACGTATAATATATAGCCTTTCGATCTACATAATGAAGCATAACAGCAATTAGGATATATGGGTATTTAAACAGTACTAATTGTTATGGTAGGTTACTTTATATAGACACAGATGTTTGGATGGTATGTTAATTCATATTACTTTTCTTCTGTTAATGGCAGGGTCTGTGGGTGGTTTATAACATCTCCTAACCATTAGAGGATGTAAGCTTGTGATTAGAAAATGTCGTGTACATGTACAATGGAATTCTATGCAGCAGAGTAAAAAAAGACAACATCATGAACTTTGCAGGTAAATGGATGGAGCTGAAGGACATCAGTTAAGTGAGTAACACAGTCCCGAAAAACAAACGACAAATGTATCCTCATCTGTGGACGCTAGTAACCAATAACCATTATAATATTTCTTGTGGCGAGGGATGCATATAAAAGAACAACAACAGAAAGATTGCATCAGAAGGCTGACTGAAGTGGTGACTCGAAGGGTGGTGAGGGGTGGGGAGGGACACGGGTGTATATTCGATTGGTGCATGTTTAATTGACGTGAGTTCAACAAGAATCCAGTTTTGCCCAGACTCTGTCCACAGGATACATGTGTTTTAGGACTTAGTAAAAGTAAAAATATGTTGCATATTGGACAACATTGGTTGAAGGCTGATAAAAACGGTAATGCATCTGGAGTTATGGTGATATAAATTGCTCTTGTCCACATTAGCTTTATAAAAAACTGTATAACATTACTTTGGGATGTGGTATAAACAATGTTCCTCTATAATTTTGCTGCCATATAGTATCACCTTGTAGCATTCTTTCACCTATAGGAGGAGTTAACTCCAAAAATGAACTTTGTTTCCCAAGTTAATCACATACAGTAACCCAAAACAGCATGGGTGAACTTGATGAAATCTGTGCCTTGATTCCACCCTATAGGTATGTATAAAACAACTGCTTTTTTGAGACTCATGGGTCAAAACTAAATACCTTAAATAAAAAAGGGGGATATAGATAGATATGAAAACTTTTTGTCAAAAAACCTTGTTTTGTTTTTTATAATCCATTCCATGGTCAGTTTGCTGAGTCCTTACTCACAAGCAGGCACAGTGCGGGACGTGGCCTCGGTGTAAGGACCCACCATGCAGCAAACATCTGTCTTCCCGCCCCCTCCCCGCTCCGCTCCTCTCTGTCTCTCCCTAGAGCAGTTAGTACGTCTCTGCTCAAGCATCTCCAGCTGCTTTGGCTTGCTCCCTCAGCTTCTGCCTATGTGGAAGCAGCGGCCTCTTTGTGTCCAGCATCTCATTTTACATCTTTCTTTCACCTCTACCCTGGGCTCAATCAAGTTACTTTCCAAACCTTCCTGCATTTTTTTCCTATGTTCTCTTCATTTCTGATTTGAGACCATTTTCTAAACACTTTCCCACCACACTTGTTTGCATATAATTACTTCAGATTGAAGTCTTGCCATTTTATTTTGTGAGACTTTTTGTTTTACTGCTTCATTTTGCTTTTCAGTGCTAAGAATTAAACCACAGCTTCCTGCATGCTGGAGAAACACTCTACCATTGAGTATATCCCTAGCCCCCCTCTGTTTTTTTATAAAATTTTATGTATTTTATACATAACATCTTAATCATCTTTAAATCTCTACCCCATTCACGCCCTCCATTAGCCCTGTTCCCCACTGGAATTCATACATCCTGTCATTTGAGTTAAGGCCTATTATGTCAAGTTAATGTCAGCAGACATTCCTCAGTACTAGTTCATCCACTGGGATCTAGTCAGCCTATCTGGAGTCCTTAGTCCTTCCTTTTAAGATCAGCTTTTCCTCACCCAGCAGTAATCAGCTGCTAATAATTCTTCAATTAAGATTGAGGTCTGCTGTCCATTTCCACTGTAATGTGATGGGTTTTTGTCTGCTTGAGTTTGCATGGGTCTTGTGCATGGTGACACCATGGATGTAGTTTCATAAGAGCAAAGCCTCAGGAGCCTGTAGGACTCTATTTCCTTCCGCATGGTCATGTTCCTCCTCCCTGACTCTTACAATCTTTGTACTGCCTCTTCCTGAGCCCTGGGTGGGTAAAGTTTAATATGAGTCCTCTCCAAGGACCCACACTCTGCACACTCTTACTCTGCACTTTGGCCATTGTGACCTTTTCTGTTCCTGGCCTTCTGTTGCATGGGGGAGCTGCACTGATGAGAACTGAGAGGTGCATTAGTGTTCTCTTTACCCCTGGTTCTATGTTCCACGCACCTTAGGTATAGATGTTACGTTGTAGTTGTGCTGCTTAGGCTTGAGCAATTCACAATGACTGTGTGTGACCAGTTGTGGAACTCTGTAATAGTCTCTGTCTGTTGCAAAAGAAGATTCTTTGATGAGTGGTAACTGGGATACTTGTCTGTAAATATAAGGATCCATATTTTGCATATAGTAAAAAATTACATTTGTCTAGGCATATGACAGCTTAAGGGTTTTCCTCTAAGATCTATAATCTCTCCAGACATGTATATTTGTCTGTGTTTATAGTACCACGCATGGGTTTCCTACCATTGAACGGAATTTAAGTCTGACTAGGCAGCAGTTGATTACCCCCAGGATAAAAGCACCACTACTGCAGCAATGTTGTTTGGTATGCTGGTCATTGATGTGATAATTGGGCTGTGCAGCTGGGGTTGGACCATCGATTAATGTGCTCCCTTAGCTACCAGAGCTAGCCTTCAGGGGAAGTGCCCAGCATCCTTTATACATTTTGCTTTGAGACAGGGTCTTACCACATTGCCAGGCTGGCCTTGAACTTGTATTCTTCTTGTTTCAGCCTCCAGTATCTATGGTTACAGGCCTGCACTTCCAGACCTTTCTTTATGTTGTCATTTTGATGGAATAATCTTCAACAATTGAAATATGTCCAAAATAATTTTGTGATTCTTTTCATAATCACTGTATGGATTTGTTCAATGTTTTCCTGTTTACTTAATTGATACCAATATGTGTTACGAGATTCTTACTTCAGTAAAATCTTCTGTCATTGTAGCAAAGTGTAGTTTCTTTAGTTGATGGGAAGGGGTCTTCAGTATGCTCTTAGGGTTGGTCCTCTTTTCCCTTGCAAGACTGTAAGTCATCCCCTTTCAGGGATGCACTTGCCAAAGGCAGCCTTAACTCTTCTTCTGGCATTTTCTCTCATAGGAGCTAAGTGTTTTGCAGACATAATATTGTGCAAACCACCTCCCCTGGTGCTGGGAATCCCAGCAGGATCTCCTCACACATGTGTACATGCTCTGAGCTGCACTCTGCCCAGGCCACATCACAGTCTGGAGTTCCTTTCCTGTTCAAAGCATCCCATAGCAGGAAACCTCAGGGGGCTGTCCACCCAGGGTGGACTTTTCTTTCTGGAAGCTTTTTTCATATACAGTTCAGGCTTTCCCCCCACCAAACTTTCCTCTTGAAGCAAATTTGGTAACAGGGTCAGTCGTTGGGATTTGGTGATATCCCCCCCAACTTATTCAATTTGATTTGTTTTTTCATTGTTTGGAGGAAGGGGTTAATGAGGGATTTTTTTCTCCAATCTGTTCAATTTGTTGAGTGTTTTCATTGGTTTTGAGTTTTGTTGTTGCTCTTTACTTAGATTATTTTTTATGTGTATGAGTGTATTATTGCCTGCATGTATATAAGTGTACCTGTGTCCTGTCATGCCCATGGAGGTCAGAAGAAAGTATCAGATCCCCTGGAACTGGAGTTACAGATGGTTGTTAGCCTCCATGTGGGTGCTAGAAATTGAACCTGTGTCCCCTGCAAAAGCAATCAGTGCTCTTGACCTCTCAGGCATCTCTCCAGCCCCTACTTAGAATATTTTAAAGTTTGGGTTTTGTCTGTCTTGAATTTCTACACAATTTTCACGTGACTTTTTTCTTCATTGTCCTGCTCTGTGTTTGAAGGAATAGTAGGAGAGTCCCAACCAAGCTGCTGCCACGTCTTCAGGGAATCAGAACTCCACTTCTGAACCAGCAGGGACAATTGCAGAAAAGAGGGTGGAAAGACAGTAAGAGCCAGGGAGGTGGTGCATGATATGGAAATAGAATCCTAGAAGTTCCCAGGACCCTGCTCATATGAACCTACAGAAATGGTGTCAGCATCATAAGAACCATGCAAATTCAAGCAGACAAAAACCCAGCATGGGAACTGGGGATATGGGCAGGAGAACCCAATCTTAACTGAAGAAATATTGGCTATTGGGTGAGGAAGAGCTGATCTTCTTAAAGCTCTGGATAGGCTGGCTAGAGCTCAGTGGATGAACTTGGGGTAACTTGGCACAATAGACTTTAACACAAATGACAGAGAGTATAAATTCCAGGCTGTGGGGGCGTGCCAATGGGAAGTGTCTGTATAAAAGTGATGAAGATTGGTTGAGATGCTCTGTATGAAATACACAAAAATTCAATTAAAAATTTTTAAAATAAAAAGATGTTTCTGAGCTTGGAACTTCTAGGAAAAGTCTGTTGAGTCCAATGAGAACAATTTATTCTGATTTTGTTCAGTGCTGGGGGTTGAACCCACTAGAGGAGCACTAGGTGAGCACTCTGCCCCTGAGCTACACTCCCAGCCCCTTCACTGGCAGATGGATGCAAACTTTCACTTCTCCCTGAAGCTTTGGGCTTGTCTGCTGCTGAGACAGGACCATGGAGCCCAGGCTCCAAGGTTCCAACCTGGTGGTGGTTAATCCTGCTCAGATTGTTGGATACTAATATGAGCTCTCTAGTGCCAGATAATGCCTGCATGGAAATAAGCTTATCCATTCTAAGTCAGCTATCAAAATAACGAAAGCCTGTCATTTGTAACAAAGCCAATGTCATTGGAGGACATTTTGTTCATTGAAATAGGTTAGGTTCTGAATGACAAGCACTACTTGACAGCAGTCACATGTGGAATGATTTCACAGAAAAGAGTGACAGGATTGACAGTACTCTCAGCATTTGGGAAGTCAAGCCAGGAAGATCACAAGTTCCAGGCCAGCTTGGGATACAAAGCAAAAACCCTGTCTAAAATAGAAGATGAGAGAATAGTAGTTATCAGGAGCTAAGAAGAGGGAAGGAAGCAAGGAGGTTGATCAACAAACAGAAGTCACAGACTGGAGGAATAAGTGATGCTGACCTGTGTCACAGTAGGGTGACAAGAGTGAGCAGAAGTGATTGTGAATCCCAAAATAGCTAGGAGAGGGAATTCTGAATGAGCTCACCACAACGAAATGGCAGAAGCATCAAATGGTAGATTTCCTAATACTGTGATTTGATCCTTATACTATGTATATATAAATTGAATCTATATACTATAGTCTCCTAATAAGTCCAATTATCATGTGTCTATCCATCATGCTTTGCAATAGATTTAACTGAAGAAAATATAATAACAGACCTGTTATTAAAAAATGTAGACATGTGGGCTAAAGAGATGGCTCAGCTGTTAAGAGCACTGGCTGCTCCTGCAGAAGACCTGGATTCAAATCCCAGAACCCACATGGTAGCTAACAACCATCTGTAACTCTAGTTCTAGAGGATCTGACACCTACTTCTGACCTCTTCAGGCACCGAATGGCATGGGTGCACCTGCCTCCATGCAGGCATAGCACTCATATACATAAAGTAAAAATAAAGTTTTTTTTAAGAATAAGCAGGATTAAAGAATGAACAGAGATGGAAACTCGGGCTAACCAAACCACAGCAGGAATAGAAAGAATGAGAACAAACCCAAACCCAAGGACACTTGTGGCCATGGGAAATGGCCTGTCCTTCAGGGGCTCATAAGAAAGGGTCACAGGAGGGGTGGAGAGATGGTTCAGCAGTTAAAAGCACTGACTGCTTTTGCAGAGGACCAGGGTTGGATTCCCAGCACCCACAATGCGGCTAAGAACCGTCTTAGGCCAGTTGTGTTGGTGCATGCCTTTAATCCCAGCAGAGGCACAGGCAGGCAGATCTCTGTGAGTTCAAGGCCAGTCTGGTCTACACAGTGAGCTCCAGGCCAGCTGGGACTAAAAGGAGACCCTGTCTCACAAAAAGAAGAAGAAGAAGAAGAAGAAGAAGAAGAAGAAGAAGAAGAAGAAGAAGAAGAAGAAGAAGAAGAAGAAGAAGAAGAAGAAGAAGGAAAGTGTCACAGGCATTGAAAAACTACAGTCAGGGAGAGTTGGATAGGAGTCAACCACAGTTCCTTCCCTCTAGCCCACTCATGTCCTTCCAGTAACCTCCTTCAGGTGAACCACCCTCAGCCCAGAGGGTCTCAAGGGAACCAGATGGATACCATGTGGAGAGGGACCCAGGCAGGGCAGAGCAAGGGAGAGATGAACCCAGTGGTAAATGAAGAACCTGTGGTGAGGTCCTGTGTGCCACAAAGCAAGGAAACCTCACTATTTAGGTTCTGTTCCCAGTTTGCAGAGTGCTCTCACATGACATGCTCTGAAAGGATCTGACTACACAGCACATTTAAAATGGTATCACTTTAAAATATTTTATTTATTATTTTTAAGCAATATTAGCAAATTAAAGAAATTACTTGCCAAGGAGGAACCTTCGACCATTCCCTTAAGGAAAACATGACTTCTTTTGGGAAAAAAAGTCCTCCAATTCAAGTGATATGTGTATGTATGTATGTATGTATGTATGTATGTATGTATGTATATATTTATACATATAACTATGTATATGTATATATATATGTATATATATATATATTGAAACAATACAAGTTAGAGAGAACAACAGCAACAAAAGAACCGAAAAAAAAAAAAAAACTCTGGAAAGACACAGAAAAAGATGCAAGACATATATGGCAGAGTGCAGGAACTCAGGTGGGGTGGGGGCATGGAAAGGGAAGTGACTCTAAATTCGATTGAGTAATGATGTATGACTTATGGAAAAAGTTTAATAACAATAAAAAAAGAAATTACTTACATGGGATAAAATTAATATGTTTTACCATCAAATAATTTCTTCTCCCTAAAAAGCAAACAAATTTCTTTCATTGCAACATTATATCTTTTGATCAAACTGCTGTAAGATCAGAAATTAGCAAAAATATGCACATTAGATATTTCTTTTATATATATAATATTTTATTGGTGTTTTATGTATTTCATACATCATTTCTCAGTCCAATTTAGACACATTCATCTTTCCATGCCTGCCTCCCCACCTCAGTTCATGCATTCTGCCATACATATCTTGTATCTTTTTTTCAGTCTTTTTAAGGTTTTTTTCTGATGAGGTTTATTGCTTAAGAAAAGACTTTCTGGGCTGGAGGGATGGCCTAGCGGTTAAGAGCGCCGACCGCTCTTGCAGAGGACCCGGGTTCGATCCCCAGCACCCACATGGCGGCTAAGAACCGTCTGCGACTCCGGTTCCAGGAGAACTCCAGTTCCAGGGGAATCCGAGACCTTCTTCTGACCTCCGCAGCATCGCACGACACGGGTGCGCAGACCTGCATGCAGACAATACATTCATACATATAAAAATAAAAATAAATAAATTAAAAAAAAAAAAAAAGAAAAAAAGAAAAGACTTTCTAACCAAACAGCAGCCACATAGTAAATAAGGTCAACAATTGACAAGTGGGACCTCATTAAACTCAAAAGCTTAAGTACAATGAAAGAAACAATCAATGAATTGAAGAGAAAACCCACAGAGTGAGAGGAAATTTTGCCAGCAATATATCTGACAGAGCATTAACATCCAGAATATATAAACTACTCAATAAACAAAGAAATAAGAAAACAAATGACACACTCAAAAGATGGAGTAAAGAGCTGAACAGAGACTTCACTAGTGAGGAAGTAAAGATGGCTGAGAAACATCTTAAAAAGTGTTCAACATTGTTAATAATTAAGGAAATGCAAATTAACATTAAGGTATCATCTCACTCTTATAAGACTGGCTAAGATCAAGAAAACAAAAAACACCAAATGCTGGAGAGGTTGTGGGGAAAGGGGAACACTCATCCACTGCTGGTGGGAGTGTAAACTCATACAACCACTATGGAAAACAGTGTGGAGAACCCTTAAAAAACTCAAAATGAGCCTACCACCTGACCCAGCCATACCACTCCTGGGTTTACACCCACAAGACTCATCCTACCACAAAGATCCATACACATCTATGTTTATTGCAGGTCTCTTCACAATAGCGAAGAGCTGGAACCAACCCATCAGTTGAGGGAAACTGTGGTACATCTACACAATGGAGTTTTATGCAGCAATAAAGAAAGATGACATCATGAACTTTGCAGGTAAATGGATGGAACTCAAAGCCATTATGCTAAATGAAGTAACACAGTCCCAGAAAAACAAATGAAGAATGGTAACCCTCCATTGTGGATGCTAGCACCAAATCCCCAGTTGAAAGACAAGCTGAGCAATGTTAAGGTTATATTTCTTTTTATCTGAAAGCAACTGTGGTGTTATAATGTGAACCTCTTTTTTTCTAAATATTTTTATTATTAAAATTTTTCCATACATCATACATCATTTCTCAATCAAAGCTAGAGTCACTTCCCTTTCCATGCCCCCCACCCCACCCGAGTTCCTGCAGTCTGCCATACATGTTCTGCATCTCTTTCCAAGTCCTTCCAGAGTTTTTTTCCCAGTTCTTTTGTTGTTGTTCTCAAAAACTTGTTTTGCATATATATATATATATATATATATATATATATATCACCTGAATCAGAGGATTTTCATTTTTGCTAAAAGATGTCATGTTTTTCTTAAGGAAGTGTTTGAAGGCTCCTCCTTGGCAAGCCCGAACAACCATCAATCCTGCCCTTGTGCTCCACTCTGGGGTCTTTCCCTCCCATGGTCACCCAAATGAGGTCCAGTCTCTTAATGGGCTCTAGAATTAACTTACCACTTATTTTCAGACTTTGTAACTGTAGTATATGGGTGGAAGATATGTATTCATATTTTAGAGTAATATAAAATCAAAGGAAAAATGTGAATTCCTAAAAATATTTTGAAATTAACACACATTTTCAGAAGTCATAATTTTGGTATATATGTGATGTATATATAGGCATACTATGGAACAATACAAATGGGAGGGAACAACAACAAAAGGACTGCGTCAAATAACTGACTGAAACAGTGATTTATTATTTTTATTTTATGTGTATGAGTATATTGGCTACATGTATGTAAGTGGACCTATGTCATGCAATGCCCACAGATGTCAGAAGAGGGCATTGAATTCCCTGGAACTGGAGTTATAAATGGTTGTTAGCTGCCATGTGGGTGCTGGGAACTGAACCTAGGTCCTCTGTAAAAGCAACCAATGCTCTTAACTGTTGACCCATGTCTCCAGCCCCATGATACCATTTTAAAGACAGTAGGACCTCTTAAATTCCAGTGCCTACTTGGGCTAAAATGAACCAAGAAAAGAGTGACTCTAAATGGGAATCAGTGGCCTCAAAAGGTAACCAAAATTTTATTAATTTCATTATGGAAATGAAAGCTTCCAATTATCTCTGTTTTGTTAAGAATTAACTTGAAAGAATAAAGTAAAATTATTTCATTTTGTTTCTCTTAAACTTTATTGCATATAGAAATGCAAATATTCTGATGAAAAGCTCTTATTGAGTCTTCTAAAGGCATAATTACATAATACTGGGCACTGAAGTGTAAGGGTTTCTCAGCTTGGGAAAAAGATCTGACCAATTTATACATCTTATTTCTGATGCTTTCTTTAAAATATCTGATTGGAGGCTGGTGAGATGGCTCAATGGTTAAGAGTTCTTGCTGTTCTTCCCGAAACCCCATGTTCAGTTCCTAACACCCAAATACAATAGTTCACAGTTGCTTTGTAACTCCAGCTCTAGGGGATTTACACCCTCTTCTGGTTTCCATGGACACACACACACACACACACACACACACACGCACGCACGCACACACGGCATATACTCTCACACACAATAAAAGTAAAATAAATCTTAATAAAAAATCTGGTTTGGTATAAATAGCAATGCAAAAGTTTTATAGAGTTGACACTATGTCTGAATTCTGAATCCACGAATTCATCCAACTACCAATAGAAATATACAGAAAAAAAACTGTATACTAAATGTGTATAGAGACTTTTTCTTGTCATTTCCTAAACAATACAGCAAAGGAGTATTTACATAATGTTTGGTGTTAGGAGTTATAAATAACCTAGTGATGATTTCAAATATGTGGTGTTCTGAGTGCAGGTTCTATACAAACACTCCACCATTTCATATAACGGACCTGAACGCAGAGAACACAGCATCCCCAGAGGATGCTAGAGCCAGCCCTGCACAGATGAGAGACACCTGTATTTTGCATTGTTCAGGCACTTAAATTCTTTCAGCTATTGTTTATCTTAGGCTTCTTCAAATATTATGGAAAGAAGATATTTCAGTCATTTGTATTGTTTTCATCTTTTACTTTTAGGGGGTACAGGGTTTCCTACATAGCCCATGCTGGCCTTGACCTCAGAATCTTCCTGCCCTCTTGGGTGCTGGAATTCACAGGTACTATTTCTGGTTTATGTTCTTTTTGAAATAATCAAAATGTTTGTTTTCTTGTGTCTACCTGCCTTGGCCCTCAATCTTTCAGATCCTTCATGAATGGGAGCTTTTAAAATGATGAGTTAGCAATGTGTGTGAGAGTCCTATGGGGGATGCTGCAGAAATGAAGAGGAGAGTATGGTCCTCAGCAGACAGCAGATGTCCCTTCCTTAAATTCACAGACCTTTATAATCCTTCAGGAGGCATGAGTGCACAGTATGAGGCACCACAGTTGGGGTAGGAACTGACCAGCTTCATCCATTCAGGCAGGTCTTTCTTGCTAGAGTTGCACAAGGCTTAGTAGACATCTAGATTACAAAATTAAAGCTGAAACATCTCCTGCATTAGAAGCTCTTAAAGGAACCACAAAAAGAACTTCACAGCTAGGTGACAAGTGCTGCTTGGGCACATGGACGCAGAAAGAATAGGATGCATTCAGAAGGAGGACTATAATATATTAGTAAGAAAAAAGTCCATATAACAAAGAAATGATAATTGATCGATAGACGATAGACAGATGATAGATGGATAATATATGATAGATAGATAGATAGATGATAGATAGATAGATAGATAGATAGATAGATAGATAGATAGATAGATAGATTATAGACAGATAATAGATAGATGATTAGAGATAGCTCATAGATATAAAGATATTTTTAAGAAAATCTGTCACCCAGTATTATTAAGGAAGTCAAGCTCCTAACAGGGAACAGTGATTAAGGCCCCACAGAACACATTTCTGCTGCACCAACCTAAGGGTCCAGTTTCCCATCAAAAAATATTCCAGTGATGGACAAAAAGAGTTCTGGTAAAAGAAAAATATATGAAGACTGAGAAAAGTAAAGCGTTGTATTTCTTACATGCTGGAGAAATCCGCTTCAAGTTGGCCACAAGGGTTCTGCCCCGTTATTCTCTCCTGTCACTGTTGTAGGACTCAAAAAACAAAGCCAAAAGTGACTAAAGAAGAATTAGAAAGTACCTTAACTGAGTCAACACTAGCATGTTGTTTACTCTGACTTGTCCAGACCACAGGATCTGACAAGGTACTCAGAACCAGTAAGTGCTTCTTTTTGTCAGTGTATTGTTAAGTCAATATAAGTACAGAGTGATATTTTCTATTCCTACTTCTAGCTATTTATGTGCAACTATATTGAGTGTATGGAAGTATGCTGAGTGTATGGAAATCAAGGTCTGATTGCATGGGTTGAACTGCATGGTGGATCAAGCCACCCAGATAGTGAAGCTCCATAGAAAGGAGGGAACGACAGCAAGACCAGAGACTGGAAGCTTTCCTGGCATAAAAGCAGGGAGCCATCACACACATAGTAATATAGTAGACTGAATTTCAGAAACGAATCAATATTATGGATTATGTTGCCAGTAACAAATGGTCTTTGACTCCGCAGAGCCTTACAGAGGGACATGATTTCTATCTCAACATACATAAAGATTTTCTTCTTTTACAATGAAATTCCTTTTCACTGTTTTGAATTTTCTCTGAATTAGAGCCATGCCATGTCATCCAAGTTCATGGTGATTTGCTCCAACAGGGGCTTGTTCTGATTTTTTCCCTACACTAGGGCTGCGGCAGGTGTTTCCTGGTTAACATAGTGTTGTCTGTTGATGTTGTCAGCACAGGGACTCCTTGGGACCATCACTCATGGGATATTCTGATCCTTACCACTGCTGCCTTCTCTACACACATTTACATTAGTTCTCATCTCTTCAGAGAGCACCAGGGAGCTGACCCCATGCCTACATTGAATCATGATAGGGTTGTGTTTATCTTCAATATGAAAACTAAATGGCATGAAGGCAAACAGATAAAAACTCTATTCTTCATTTAAATGAGCTTGTTTTAAGTTGTCTCCATAAATTCAGTGAAACTTGAAAAAATAAATGAAGCTGATCTCTTATATCCACAGGTAGAACAACCAAAGGTGAAAAATATTTGTGAGGAAAATACATCTGTCCATCTGAATAGGCATGACCTTATCTTGTCACTCCTTGAATAAGACAGGGACATACTGTAGGTGGCATTTGCTTCATGTTGGAAAATATATATGTTATTTTCTCATTGCTGTGACAAAGTCCCTGACAACAGCAACTTAAGGAAGGAAGGGTTTATGTTGTCTCAGTTGGAGGGTACAGTGCATCACAGCATGGTGGGAAGAGAATGAGGTAGCTTCTCATATTGCATCCACAACAACAGAGAGAGAGAGAGAGAGAGAGAGAGAGAGAGAGAGAGAGAGACTGAGAGACTGGCAGTTAGCTCACTTTCTCTTTTTTCACTCAGTCTGAGACCCCAGCCTTTGGATAGTGCCAACCACATTGAGGTCCTTCTTCAGTGAAACCTTCTTGGAAATAACTTCACACTCATACCCACAGTGATTGTAAGTCCTGGCACGGGGTGGCATGAAGCAGTAGCTGGCCCTTTGAGACTGTCCCTGAACCCCCAAGACATGCATCCAATTAGCAAGGCATCAGCTTAGTTGAGGAAGGGAGCTGGCGTACACATGCATTTCTGAATAATACACACAGCCCTTTTCTTCTCAGACTATGCACACACAAGTGATCATTTCACCCTTTTCAACATTAGAAATAAAAGTACTAGCTCCAAAGGTAGAGGGGGAAACGAAGAAGGGGGAAATGAGTAACTGCCAAAGTTGAAAGAGAACTTCCTCCTCTGACTTGAGTGAAGGATTATTCCTTCCCGGTGACCAGTGATGCTGGGGGGAATGGCAGTCCACAGAATATAACAATGGCCAAGTGTGAATTCATAAATATGAAGCTTTGAAGGCTAAATATATGGGTTTTTTTGTATGTGTGTGTTATTTTTTTTCACTGAAGATTTGTGGCTTTCATACAACATTTCTTAATGAAATTTATACCCATTTCCCCTTCCTTGCCCCCAACCCCACCAAAGTTCATGCATTCTGCCATACATGTCTTGAAACCTTTTTCTCATTCTTTTAATTTTTTGATGCAGAAATTTACTGTTTGGGCAGAAGTTTACTATTTCAGTCGATTCTTTGACCAGTCTTTTTTGTTGTTGTTGTTGTTGTTCCTTCCAGTTTGTATGGCTTCAAAATATGCATATATACACACCACATATATACCAAGATTATGATGTCTGAAAATAAACTATAGGTTAGTTCCAAAACATGTTTAGAGATTCACATTTTGATAGTAGAGTTGTATGCAGATAAAGAAAAAATATTACTTTACTTTCCTACATTACATAGCACATTGATGAGTAACATCAGGTATTATATGTACTAAAAAAAAGAAAGAAGAAAAGAATTATTCAGTTTGCCTTACAAATACATATTTGGTGCTAGCATCCACAAATGAGGGACACAATACATTGTTTGTTTTTCTGGGACTGTGTTACTTCACTTAGCATAATGGCTTCGAGTTCCATCCATTTACCTACAAAGTTCATGATGTCATCTTTCTTTACCACTGCATAGAATTCCATTGTGTAGATGTACCACATTTTCTTAATCCACTTGTCGGTTGAGGGACACTTGAGTTGCTTCCAGCTCTTTGCTATTGTGAATAGAGCTGCAATAAACATAGATGTGCATGTATCTCTGTGATAGGATTTTTGTAGGTATATACCCAGAAGTGTTATGACTGGGTCAGGTAGTAGACTCATTTTGAGTCTTTTAAGAGTTCTCCACACTGCTTTCCATGAGGGTTGCATGAGTTTGCATTCCCACCAGCAGTGGATAAGTGTTCCCCTTTCCCCACAACCTCTCCAGCATTTGATATCCTTTGTTTTCTTGATCATAGCCAGTCTTACCTGAGTAAGATTAAATCTTCAAGTGGTTTTAATTTGCATTTCCTTAATTATTAGCAATGTTGAGCACTTTTTTTTTTATAAATATGCCTGTTTTTCTTTTCTTTTTTTTTTCTTTTTTTTTATTTTTTTTTTTTTATTAAATTTTTTGTTTTTATTTATTTCTGACGTGTATGAATGCAAGTCTGTGCACCCGTGTCGTGCAATGCCGCGGAGGTCAGAAGAAGGTCTCGGATTCCCCTGGAACTGGAGTTCTCCTGGAATTGGAGCCTCAGACGGTTCTCGGCCGCCATGTGGGTGCTGGGGATCAAACCCGGGTCCTCTGTAAGAGCGGTCGGCGCTCTTAACCGCTAGGCCATCTCTCCAGCCCCAATGTTGAGCACTTTTTAAGATGTGTTTCAGCTATCTTTACTTCTTCATTTGTGAAGTTTCTGTTAAGCTCTTTACTCCAGCTTTTCAGTGGGTCATTTGTTTTCTTGCTCCTTTGTTTTTGGAGGAGTTTATATACTCTGGGTGTAAATACTCTGTCAGGTGTACCACTGGTGAAGATTTCCTCCCACTCTGTGGGTTTTCCCTTCACTTCCTTGACTGTTTCTTTCGCTGTACAGAAGCTTTTGAGTTTAATAATGTCCCACTTGTCAATTGTTGACCTTATTTCCTGTGTGGCTGCTGTCTGATTTAGAAAGCCTTTTCCTACACCTATATTTTCTTCTATCATTTTTAGAGTTTCCAATTTCACATTGAGGTCTTTGATCCATTTGGAGTTTATTTTTGTACAGGGAAAGAAGTAAGGGTTTAATTTTATTCTTCTACAATGGAGATCCAGTTTTGCCAACACCGTTTGCTGAAGATGCTGTCTTTCAGACAAGAAAAGGAAATTAAAGGAATACTAATTGGAAAAGCAGAGGTCAAACTATCCCTTTTTGCAGATGACATGATAGTTTACCAAAGGTACGCCAAAAACTCCACAGAAAACTCATAGAAATGATTAACAGTTTTGGTAAAATGGCAGGATACAAAATTAACCTAGAAAAATCAGTAGCCTTTCTTTATACCAATAACAAGGAATTGGAGAATGAATACAAGGAGACCTTCCCATTCACAATAGCTTCAAAATAAATAAATAAATAAATAAATAAATAAATAAATAAATAAATAAAATATCTAGGAACAAACCTGACCAAAGACACTAAAAAATCTCTACATCAAAAATTGTAAATCCCTGAAAGAGACTGAAGAAGACACCAGAAACTGGAAGGACCTACCATGCTCATGGATTGGAAGATTAATATAGTAAAAATCACCATCCTGCCCAAAGTAATATACAGATTCAATGCAATCCCAATTAAAATCCCCATGAGCTTCTTCACCAACCTAGAAAAAAACATCCTAAAGTTCATATGGAAAAACAAAAGACCACAGATAACCAAAGCAACCCTGAGCAGAAAGAGCAATGCAGGGAGAATTACTATACCAGACTTCAAACTATATTATAGGGCCATTGTCATAAAAACAGACTGCTATTTACACAAAAACAGACCTGTAGATCAATGGAACAAAATTGAAGATCCAAACTTGAGCACATGAAATTTCAGCCACTTCATATTTGACAAAGGGGACAAGAAGACTAAATATATGGTTTTAAAAATGGAAAACAACCTTGCTGTCCTTCAATAGGAGAACAAAGCAAAGGTAATCCTACTATGGGACCTTACTTCACAATACAAAAGGGCAGAGTAGTAGTACACAGCTGCTTCAATGGGGCTCAAGGGAAATATGTGAGTGAGAAAAATAATCTCAAAAAGCCACATACAGGAGGACTCCACTTACATAACATCTTGAAATGATAAAATTTTAGGGACAGAGAAAAATTTAGTAGTTCCCAGGAGGTGGGCCTGGAGCAGAAATCAGTTCTTACTATAACATGGTGGCTCCAAGAAACTTTGTGTGGATGTACTCTCTGCTCTGGTGAAATCTGAGTAAGGTCAGAGGATCCTACCATTGACTGTTAATGATATTGAATGGTAACTGGCACAGTGTTGCAATGGGAGAAACCAGGTGGAATTTATCTGATTTATAAATGCACCTGATCTACAATACATCAAAGTGATATTTTATAAATACTGGACATATTTAAGAAGATGTTAAAAGTAGGAAAGTCTGTGGGCAAAAATTTGAAACATGAATATCAAGTCTGTGTGGAAGTAGTTAAGGACATCCAAACCTTCACGCAATACCTCAGAAACCTTGCCAACAACTGAACTGCATTCTAAACACTAATGTGAACACACACATGCATAAATTATGTTCCAAGGCAGGTAAGAAAGGTGTGTTTGAACTGAAGTTATATTAATGTTGAAGTCCAGTTCTGAGGTTAACAGAGCAGATGATGGCCATTAGAAAGCTACTACTATGTTATAGCTCCCAGAAAGAGGTGACACCCCATGCCATTGAGACAAGGGCAGCACCAGTGTCCTCATGAGACAAAGAAGATGAGGAGAGGGACAGCAGTGTGGTTGCTGCGGAAAGAAACAGTGGGGCAGGCAGCGGAGCAGCAGAGGACTGGCCGCTTTGGAAACTCCAGGGAGCGCAGGGCCAGATGGTTCCTGAAAGTCTGGTACCTGGTCCCAGGGTGACTCAGACAAGTGGCTAGAAGACCTGGAGTATGAAGGAAAGTAAAGGCAAAGACGGGGTCTAAGGTGAGATAGCTGGCCTGGTCGACTTGCTTGTGGTAGGCATGCTTACTGGTAGGCCCGCACTGTTTTAAGGGTCAGTCTTCCAGAGTCAGTGAGGAACCCATCCAAGTAAAAGGACCTGCTTGATGTAGAGATGCTGACCATCACCAGTGAGGACTAGTCTTTAGTCCTCAACTGGCTTTCATAGATTGCCTCTGACAAGAAACTGTCTTTGCCTGAGAAGACTTTCTGGGGTATCCTGATGTGTCCTCTTGGAGCGTTGGGGCTCCTGTCCTAGTCTTCAATCCTAAGATCTGCCAGGCATTTAAATCTCTACATGAGTATGATACCTTCCTGAGCAATAAGAAGTTTCATGGGCCAGATCACTCTATCATTTTTATCTACACTGCTTTCAGCTATACTGACCTCCCAACTCTAAGCAAGGCCGAGTCAGTCCGAATTAACAGGGGGCAGGCTGTATTAAGGGAAAGGAGAGGAAATGCCAAAGGAAGGGGATGCGACCTTGGGCTTCACCCAAGGTCCCACAGGGGGCAAAAGGAATGAGGAGGGAAGGAAGCAAAAGGGCGTGCAGTGGGAGTTGAAAGAGCCTCTGGGGTAAACTAGAGGTCTCTTATAGGGCAAGAGAGGAGAGAGAGTGAAGTGCTGGAGTCTGGCAATTAAGCCAGGTGGAACCCCTGGTCTCTTTGGAATCAGCTGTTAGCCTTCTGGCTTTCTTCTCACACTTTTGAGAATGCAGGGTCACATGCATTAACTAAGATTAAATGACCAAGCTTTTCTTCTAACCTTATCAAGATAACACGTGAAAGGCTGGGTCTACAGGAGGACAGGAAGGGAAGAAAAGACCCATTCCCTAGCCTCATATTTTCATGTACATAATTCTCATTGATGCTCTTGGCTGGACCTTGGCTCAACACAGGCTTCCATAGATGCCCAGATCTTGTCCTTAGAAATGTCTGTAAATAGCCGGGCGTGGTGGCGCACGCCTTTAATCTTAGCACTCGGGAGGCAGAGGCAGGCGGATCTTTGTGAGTTCAAGGCCAGCCTGGTCTACAGAGTCAGTTCCAGGACAGCTGGGGCTACAGGGAGACCCTGTCTCAAAAAGACAAAAAAAAAAAAAAAAAAAAAAAAAAAAAAAAAGAAAAGAAAGAAATGTCTGTAATTGCAGAGGATGGACGGGAGTCAAGATATTTAAAGCTTCCCCCTGGTTCTAAGTACAATAGAGAAGGAAAACGTCCACAGTTTCAGAGAGCCATGGAGGCCAGGCAGAGTGCAGCAGGGATGTCCCTATATATAGAAGGCCCTGATAGGCCATTGCATGAAGCTGTCAAGGTGAAGCCTGGTTGGCAACAGAGACCCCAAAAAGACATTTGAGATGCCAGAGCTGTGAGATATTTGCCAAGGAGAGCTGCATACAGGGATTGGTACCAGCCTAAGAAAGAGATGTATGTTGCAAGCAAAGCTGGAAGAGCTGAACCCTCTAAGCCCTTTGGAAGTCAAGTCCCAAGTTGCACATGGAGCTACAGGACTTTGTGTTTGCCCTGCTGGTTTTTGGTCTTGTTTTGGTCCAGTATTTCCTCACTATGCCTCTATTCCTCCCTTTTGGAATGGGAATGTGTATTCAGTTCCACTGTATGTTGGGAGTGTGTAATTTGTCTTTTGATTTTACAGGAGCTTACAGTTAAGCGATTGGCCTGTGTCTCAGAAGAGATTTTAGACTGTAGACTTTTGAATAGAATTGAGACTGGTAAAGACTGTGGGAAATTTTAAGGTCGGACTAAAGGCATTTTGCATTTTATATGGTCAGGAGCCTGTTGGGGCCAGGGAGTGGAATGTGGTGGTTTGAATGAGAATGACCCCCATTGGCTTCAAGTATTCAGACATTTTGTCCCCAGTTGGTGGCACAGTTTTAGGACATCTTAGAAGGTGTGGCCATGTTGGAGGAAGTACATCACTGGGAGCAGGCTTAGAGAGTTCAACAAGCCTTGCAGTCTCCAGTTACTACCTATCTATCTATCTATCTATCTATCATCTAGCTAGCTAGCTATCTACCTATCGATCTATCTTTCCTGTGCTCTTTGGAAGATATGAACCTGGGCTTCCTGCTCCAGCTCCTGCTGCCACGCCTCCCCACCACAATGGACTCTAATTCTCTGGAACCATCAATCGTAAGCTCAAATAAACTCTTCCTTTTATAAGTTCCCTTGGTCATGGTGGTTTTATCACAGCAACAGAAAAGTGACTAATACCTGCCTTTGAGAGAGACAGTGACTTACCAGATCAGTACATTGGAGGGTGTGGTGGTTTGAACGAAAGTGTCCCCCCATAGGCTTTAAGTATTCAGACATTTTGTCTCCAGTTGGTGGCACTGTTCTAGGAGGTCTTAGAAGGTGTGGCCGTGCTGGAGGAAGTACATCATTGGGGACAGGCATAGTGAGTTCAACAAGCCTTGTGGTCTCCGTCTCTCTCTCTGCTTCCTGTGCTCATTGTGAGATGTGACCCTTGGCTTGCTGCTCCAGCCCTGGCCACCATACTTCCCACCACAATGGACTCTGATTCCCTGGAACCGTCAATCGTAAGCTCAAATAAACTCTTCCTTTTATAATTTCCCTTGCTCATGGTGGTTTTATCACAGCAACAGAAAAGTGATTAATACAGAGGGAAAGGACTGAGCTAGCCTTTCTTGGTGTACGTCCATCATTTTAGATCTTTATACCTATAGACAAGGACAAACGTGGTCACATGATCAACCAGTGAGGGTCCAGCTGTCCAGAGGCACCTGGGACAAAGTGGGTACATTCACATCTGGCTTAAGGTCAACTCACTTTGGTCCTTCAGTAACACATCTGACATGTGAACTGCCAGCCTCTGTGTTCCTTTTCACTTGGTTCTAATCATAGGAGGGAAAATGCTATTTTTCAAAACTTGTCCCAGAACCTCAATAGTTTTATAAATCAAGAAAACAGTTTTGCTTCCCTTTGATAGTTTCCTTTTACAAGACTGAATGACTATAGTAAAATCTACATTATTTAAAAATATTCTGAAAAAAATATATTCTGAAGTAGAAACCTTAGTCTAGTCTGATTCAAATAAATACTTAATTTTAGAAAGTGCCAGCTCTCTACAGTTTTGAAGTAAAGACTTTTGGAGTAACAAAGTTAATTTTAAAGTTTTTTAAGTTTTTTCTTAACTCTTTTAAATGTCACTGTTACACAAAACACATTGACTTTTTTTGCTTGATATTTATTTATTGTTTATTTATTCATTCATTTATTTTTGGTCTTTTGAGACAGGGTCTCCCTGTAGCCCCAGGAGGCCTGGAACTTGCTATGTAGACCAAGCTGGCTTTGAACTTACAGACATCCACCTATACCTTTGCCTCTCCAATGCTGGGTTTAAATGTGTGAGCCACCACACCCAGCTACTTTGAGGTTTTTCTGGGTGTGGTGGCACACACCTTTAATCCTAGCACTCAGGAGGCAGAGACAGGTAGATCTCTGTGAGTTCAAGGCCAGCCTGGTCTACATAGAGTTCCAGGACAGCATGGGCTACAGGAAGACCCTGTCTCAAAAAGACAAAAAAAAAAAAAAAAGTGGACCTGAAGCTATGTTTACATAAAATGTGAAATAGTCTTGCTAATTTAAATATATATAGCATTGATTATTTAAGTGTTTTACTCTGGTGATTATTAAAACTTTTTACATTTGTTGCTGTTACTATTTCAATGTATTAAAGCACATACAGAGATTGTTTTTCTTCAAGTGAAATATTTGGCATATTTAGACATTAAGACAAGCACAAGTGATCTGATTCCTTTTGTTTTGTTGTTGATTTCTTTTTTGGTTTAGGTGCTGGGAATTCAACCCAGTGCCTCCTGTAAGCTAAGAGCACACTTGCTCCCGAGCCACACCCCTAGCCCTGCTTCCCTTCTTTTACATTGTTTTTTGTTTCTTTGTTTTTATTTTTTGAGGTAGGATCTTAGTACATAGCACTGGCTAGCCTAGAACTTAATATGTAGAACAAGCTGTCCTCCAACTCAGAGATCTGCCTTCCTCTGATTCCTGACTTCTGGGAATAAAGGTGTGCATCACCTCACCTGGTTAATTTGCCTTGTTTTAATATAGACACTGTCAAACCTATTGGCTATGAAGATCGCATGTGTCATCACACAGAAGAGTAAAATGCCAGAAATGACTCTACATGGGCACAAACTGTTTGGTATGCAAAGGCTGAAGCCAAAGTTGAACAGATTTTAATGTGGTTTGAGGCCTAAGCTACACTTGACTTCCCTAAATGAGGTGATGAATGGATAAAGAATAGGTTGATGGACCTACAGGCAGCCCCTTTAGTAATATGGAGCCTCAGAATTACTGGGAAGCCCAACTTTACCTCCCCCCCAAAATTGGTCATTTCACCATGACTAGAAATATAAGGTATACATCAAAAAAGAAATAAAACCCATCAAGTTCTGGTTCACTAGTTTTTGGCACTTCTTGCAAAGTATTGGAAGGCAAGATAATTAAAGACTAAAATTAGGGATTTCATGGTTGACTATGGATTTCAGTGATTCTTATTTCCCTTCCTCGTAACAAAAGTAAAATTGGTTGTGTAAGTGTGCACCTGGATTTGGTTATGAGATTAAAAATTCTTCCCTACTTGGAAACACTTCACAACAATCTTTTAAAAATATTACTAATATGCTTTGCTTGAAACTTTTGGCATTGGTTCCTGGAGGAAATTTTAACTATTCTGGATCAAATATTTCAAAAGTAAGCAGAGCACACTCAAAGTCCTGCTGAGCAGCCGAGAGAACTGAAGCAATACAACCCAAACCTGCTCTTCCTTTTAATCTTAAATATTGTGCAAGCTACTACAGAGTTAGAACAAGGAGGGATTGCAATGCCGATCACTATTCTGACTCAACTTATTTCCAGGCACATTAATAGGTGTTTTGAAATTCTTCCTTTATGATCAAAAGTTTTCATTCCTATTTATCTATATATGTCTCTTCCTTTGGGTATCCTGTCCATCCTCAACTCAGGAGATGGATCTTTCTCAGCACCTGATCAAACACTGGCCCTTGTGCCATGCAACTAACAAATCCAACGGCAGCCTGGAATGAAGGGGCGTTAAAAGTGTCCAAGCCCAGCATAAGCTGCATACATGTTCACACCTTTCCAGACTCTGAAAGAGTTTTATAGTCTGTGCCTGTGTTAACAGTCCTTAGATGTGTGGCATATGTTGTAATCCAAAACACATTCTTACTGTTTTCCAAAATAACAATGAAATATCTCTAAGGACTTTTGACCTAAAATGTCTTAAAGTCATTGTGAAGTTTCTTCATTTGGAGGATTTAGACCAGTTTCGGGAACAATAGAGTTGCTGAATGGATTTGACTTGGAAACCTTCTAGCATCATAATATTCATGGGAAGTAACAATGCAATCTAATATCTTCATATTAAGTAGAGCAGGATCCACAAATTAGGACTGTCTTTACTCTAAAATTTTAAAGCTATGGAAGTTACCAAAATGCAATATCTACCAATTTGTCACCTGTAGATCTCATGTCACAGTTTAATAAGCAAATATATGTCCAAGGAAAATGAATAGTTTGTGCTTTATGGTACCAACACAGCAAATTCGGAAGTCAATATGTTAACCAGAGTTTTCATCACTATGAAAGATACCCCCCTCAAAAGAAAATTTAAAGGAAGAAGGGAAATCTAAAGAGATGGTTCAGTAGGTGAATGTTTACTGCTCTTCTAGACCTGAGTTAGGTTCCCAGCACCACACTGAGCAGCTCACAACTGCCTATAACTCCAGCTCCAAGGGATCCAGTACCCTCTTGTAGCCTTCACAGATACATGCATAGATGTACATGCACACATACACACACACACACACACTCATACACACGTGCACACATATGCACACATTTTTTAAATCTTAAAAGAAGTGTGGATTTGTTTTAGCTTGTGTTTCTGTGCCTGATACAAGTCAGAATATCTTCGCAGAACTGTGTGGAAAACAAAAGCTGATGATCTCATGGTTCCTAGGAGCAGAAGGAGTCAAGAAGGGGATGAGGACAAGATACAGCTGTCCAAGGCCTGGCCTCTTACCCACTTCCTCTTACACCTCCTACTTTCCACCACTGCCCAATAATGTCCTTATACTTCCATCAGAGGGTCAGTCCATTAATTAGATCAGAGACTTCAACCTTCAACTATGATTGGATCCACCAGATGGGGAACTGGTCTTCATCACGTGAGCATTTGTGCACATATTTCATATTCAAACCATAACAGTCAGTGCTCAATATTTTCAAGAGCCACCTCACACTGAAAATCCATCACAATGAATTGCTTTTTCCAGAGAAGCCTACACTGATTGACTATAAGGAAGAAAGGCACACCAAAAGTTGAGCAGGTTCTGGAGGAATGTAATGATTTCTCTGCTTCAGGAACTGGTATAAACTCTAAAGGAACTGGGCAATAACCATATGGCAGTGATAAAATATTTCTTTATCTCTGTATTTTTTTGGAAATCTGATATAATGCCTTTATATTGTATTTCCTAACACCTTTTTGAGAAACATCTGTTGATTTGCCAATGACAGTAACATCAGACTCTGTGAATATTAATTGCAAACACACATTTTTCTTTGACATAAAGAAGATGGGAAGAGAATGATTCTGATCCCAGGTGTGAAAAGTAATTTTGTGCATTAATTTTGCACTCTTAAAGATGTGGCAGATTATACTACCACACCCAACTATTTAGTCATCCTATTGAAGTTCCATACATCCCTAGTTATTGTCATGTAACTTGCAGTGTCTCTCTGGAAGAGGAGGAGGTGCTTGGACAACACACATGACTTGCTTTGACCAACAGAACAGAGCATACAACATACTCAAGGTGCATTTTAAGAACTATTCTAAGATGTGCAGTAGTTCACACTTATAATCCCAGCCAAAAAGGAGGATGAAGGAGGCGAGGTCTTTGAGGCCAGCTTAGGCAGCCTACTCAGACTCTAAGCCAAGGAAAGTAAAATGAGGATTGCATTTGGAAATTGGTGTGTCCACACGAAGCTTTTCCTAAAACACATCCTGGAATGAAAACCTGTTATATGGTGGAGAAGTAAACCTATGTTAAGTCACTGGAATTGATATATTACTGGTAACTGGAGCATAAACTTAAAAAGTTGAAGGATGTGAAGCAATGAGTCTAAATATGAGCAATACACACAATAAGAGTTGAAAAATTCAGAGCATGGAGGGTGAGATACCTCTGACCCCTGGACTACCCACCCACCTTTGGGAAATGGTATATGAGTTGATTAGATGTGAACAGGGCTGAGCCTTTGTTAATTGATTTTGTCTTAATTGAACAGACAGCTTTCCTACCTGAGATGATGTGCATCCTTCCCTCCCTCATTCGGTCTCAGTGATAGAGGATCTGGATCCTGTTTCTGTTTTCCCAGGGCTGTTTCTCCATCAACCACTATCTCCCCCTGTACTAGTTCCTTCCACTTGCATCTAGATGTGATCTGTGCTCCCTCTATCTGCATTAGTTCTTTCCCACTATCACCAAGCATCCTCCTCTCCCCTTAGTACCTAATATATTAAGTAATCTTCTTGTCCATGTTCACTATTTTATGCAAGTTTTCTTTTTTATTCATGACTCTCAAAGTTCAGAGAAATTTTGTTCAAAGAAAATTTGGATTATTCTGAAAGGAATAGACTTCAAACTAATAGTACCCACAAAGTTGCTAAGAAAATGATATGAAACAATAGATGTTTATGAAAATGCAATAATTAATGAAAGAAGCTCAGAACGTCTCCATCCATGTATAGAAAGGCTGCAAGGCCTCTCAGATGTGGAGATTGCACTGGAATTGGTTTGTGGTCTAATGAACAAAGCTTTGAAAGGATTTGTATTCTTCCATCTGTAAGCAATGGAACACTGCTATAGGATTTATTTATTATTTTTATTCTATGTGTGTGAATGCATTGCCTGTATGTATGCAAGTACACCATGTTGTGAAGTGCCCATGGAGGTCAAAGAACACATTGGATTTCCCTGGAACGGTAGTTATGGATGATTGTTAGCTGCCATGTGGGTGCTAGGAATTGAACCTGATCCTTCTGTAAAGAGCAGCCAGGGCTCTTAACCACTGAGCCATCTCTCCAACCCCTGCAATAGGATTTTGATCATGGAAAAACATGTTCCAAGTTGCATTCTGAAGGCTACTAATGAAAATGAAGGGTATGGAATGGAAATAGACTAAGACTGTGATTCTGCCAGGCAAGGCATATTAAAAACCTAAAGTATAGTAGCAGCAAAAAAAAAAAAAGACAGCATACAAAATGAAATGAAAAAAATTGGAATTTTCCAAAGGAAGGAAGAATAGTTGAAGAAGATGTGAAAATTCCTGGCCTTGGTGGTGGCCAGTGGATTGAAGAAGGAACTTTCTTTTTCCTGCAGCAAAGTCAGCTGCAGATGCAGTGAGGCTGGGCTGTTGGCAAGATGCCACACAGCAATATGTTGGTTCCAACCAATGCTGGGGCAGGAAATGCAGACGTGTGAGTGAACTGCAGAGAGGTGACCATCAGGAGGTGGAAGGAAGACACACCACAGGAACCAAGAAGGAATCCAAGCAAAGACACAGTCTGAAGGATGCTTGATTTCAGAATGCCTTCAGAGGACACCCACCAAAACCCTTGTAAGACATGGTCAGAAATAGAGGAGGCTCATAAAGGCTGCTGGCTCCCACCAGACCAGCTGAGGCACAGGTGGTGGGTCATGCATGTCAGCCAGGAGGATGCTGGGAGTTGAGGTTTGGATCTCTGGCCTACCTTGCATAGACGCTGCTGGCTCCCGCCAGACCAGCTGAAGTGCAGGGTACCAGCAGGCAAGCTAAGCAAGCAACTCCCCACCCCCTGCCTACCCCCACCGACTGGAATTCCAGAGGGAGTTTCCAGTAAGCCCTACAACCAATCTACAGGAACTGGCTGGCGGTAGAGGGAGTACAATGCTCAGAGGGTGTCATCTGTGTTGTTACCCACCCAGTTCTTGCGGAAAAGAAAGAGAAGAGTCAATTACACCTTCCAATATAAAACCAAAATTGAAAGCTTGAAACCTAGACAAGTCAACACTCCATAAACAAGGAGAATACAATGAAGGCATCTGAAGGAATCAAGGAAAGCAATCCTTCAACACGGCAAAGAGGCATTTGAGATTCGTATCAGAATACAGACAAAAGGCAAACCACTTGCCAAGAGTATAACAAAAGAACAATATGGGAAAAGTGCAGAATAATTCCACACTAAACTCTACAGAGCCTGTGGAGGACTCCTACAATGTGATCTCCCTAGAGGTAACCCAGGACACAGATCATAGAATAACAATCACAGATATATTAAAAGAAATCATAGAACTAAGGGGAGAGAATGAAAAACTCAGAAAGGACCTAGAGGAAGAAAAGGACAAACTTTGGAAAGAACTAAAAGGAGAAAATGAAAAACTCTGGAAGGAAGTGGAAACACTGAAAAGATCCCATACTGAAATGAAAAAGGAAACCAACCAGCAAAAGAAGGAGCTACAAGAAAAGATATAGGAGCTCCAAAAGGAAGTGGAAATACTAAAGAAAACACAGGAGGAAATGAAAAAGGAAATCAAACACTCATCTAATCAAAAGGAAACAATGGGAAAAAGCCTCAGAAGCAGAATGGAGGAAGCAGAACAAAGAATATCAGACCTGGAAGATAACACAGAACAACTAAAAAGCTCAAGTAAAGATTATAAAAAAATTTTAAATACACAAGAGTGGAACAACCAGGAACTGTGGGGCACTATGAAAAGATCAAACCTCTACATAATAGGGATAGAGGAAGGAGAAAAATCCCAAGAGAATGGTATTGATCAGATCTTCAACAGAATAATAGATGAAAATTTCCCCAAACTATAAAAAGACAAACCCATACAAATACAAGAAGCACATAGAACACTAAATATACAAGACCAGAAAAGACACTCCCCATGCCATATCATAGTTAAAATACTAGATGCCCAAAACAAAGACAAAATTCTGAAAGCCACAAGAGAAAAACAAGTTACACATAAGGGGAAACCTATCAGAACTACAGATGACTTTTCAGTGCAAACCATGAAAGCAAGAAGAATGTGGACCAAAGCATTCCCAGTGCTAAATGAGTATGAATGCCAACCCAGGTTATATACCCAGCAAAAATGTTGATTCTAGTTGAAGGAAAGAGAAAAATCTTTCATGACATAAACAATATGAATGAACACATATCCAGAAAACCAACCCTTCAGAGAATACTTGCAGCAATTCAAAGGACAGAGGAGAGGAGTAACTACCCCCAGGCACGTTGAAAGAGAAATTAATAAAAGAAGAACTGCAGGAGTAGAAACCTAGACCAAAATGGAAATGGATAATAAGGTGAAAGGAAGCAACACACATCTCTCAATTATAACCTTAAATATTAATGGACTAAACTCCCCAATCAAAAGGCATAGACTGGGAGAATGGATTAGGAAACGGAATCTATCTATATGCTGTCTACGAGAAACCCATCAAGACCAGAAAAGAAATTCCCCACGTCATGTAATAGTTAAAACACTAGATGCTCAAAACAAGGACAAAATACTGAAAGCCACAAGAGAAAAACAACAAGTTACATATAAGGGGAAACTCATCAGAATCACACCTGACTTCTCAGTGCAAACCATGAAAGCCAGAAGAATGTGGACCAAAGTATTCCCAGTACTAAATGACTTTAGATGACAACCCAGATTACTATACCCAGCAAAAATGTCAATCGTAGTTGAAGGAAAAAGAAAAATCTTTCAGGACGTAAAAAAAATGAAAGAACACATGTCAAAAAAACCAACACTTCAAAAAATACTTGAAGCAATTAAAAGAACAGAGGAAAGGAGCAACTATCCTTGAGCAACCCAAGAGAGAAATTACCAAAAGCATAACAGAGTAAATAAATACCTAGACCAAGAATACAAACAAAAGCTAAGTTGAAAGGAAACAACACACATCTCTCAATAACAACCTTAAATATTAATGGTCTAAACTCCCCAATCAAAAGACATAGACTGGGAGAATGGATTAGGAAACAGAATCCATCTATATGCTGCCTCCAAGAAACCCATCTCACCCTCAAGGACAGACAGCACCTTAGAGTGAAAGGATGGAAAAAAATATTCCAAGCAAATGGTACCAAAAAGCAAGCAGGAGTGGCTATTCTAATATCAGACAAAATAGACCTCAGAATAAAATTAATCAGAAAAGACAAAGAGGGCCATTATGTCCTTATCAATGGAACAATTAACCAAGAAGATCTCACAATCTTAAAGATTTATGCACCAAACTCTGGTGCACCAAACTTTATAAACACAATCCTTCAGGTCCTCAAGACACAGATTAATCCCAGTATGCTAATACTGGGGGACTTCAATACCCCACTGAGCCACCTGGTTAGGTCAACTGGACAAAAAATAAACAAAGAGATATCAGAACTGAACAACACAATACACCAAATGGACCTCATAGATATCTACAGAATATTCCATCCAAACACCAGTGAATATACTTTCTACTCAGCACCCCATGGAACATTCTCCAAAATTGACCGCATACTGGGACACAAAAGAGAAATTATTCCATGCATTCTATCAGACTACCATGCAATAAAGCTCGATATTAACACCAAGGTAAGCCCTACTAACTATAAGAGCACATGGAGACTAAACAATACAATACTGAACAATGAGTGGGTCAGAGAAGAAATAAAGAATGAAATAAAAGCATTCCTGGAACTAAACAAAAATTACAGTACAACACAACAAGACCTGTGGGATACATTAAAGTCAGTCCTAAGAGGGAAATTTATAGACTTAAGTGCCCACATCAAAAAAACAGAAAGAGAACAAGTAAATGATCTAACACTGCAGCTATAAACACTTGAAAGACAACAACAAATGAACCCTAAACCCAACAAACAGGAAGAAAGAACAAAAATCAAAGCAGAAATCAATGAAATAGAAACAAAGAAAACAATACAAAAACTCAATGAATCTAAAAGCTGGTTCTTTGAAAAGATAAACAAAATAGACAGACCTCTAGCCCAGTTAATCAAAAGAAAGAAAGAGCAACTCCAAATCAATACCATTTGTGATGAAAGGGGAAACATCACAACAGACAAAGAAAAGATCCAGACAATCATACAAGAATACTTCAAAAACCTATACTCTACTAAATTTGAAAAGCTAAGAGAAATGGATGAATATCTGAAATTCTGGGATTCGCCAAAGCTTAACCAAGAAGAGATTGACAGCTTAAACAGACCCATAACACTTGAGGACATTGAAGATGTAATTAAAAGCCTCCCTGGGGCTGGAGAGATGGCCTAGCAGTTAAGAGCGTTGACTGCTCTTACAGAGGACCCGGGTTCGATCCCCAGCACCCACATGGCGGCTGAGAACCGTCTGAAACTCCAATTCCAGGAGAACTCCAGTTCCAGGGGAATCTGACGCCCTCTTCTGACCTCCGCAGCATTGCATGACATGGGTGCACAAACCTACATGCAGACAGTACATTCATACACATACAAAAATAAATAAAATTAAAAAAATAAAAAATAAATAAAAAGCCTCCCAACTAAAAGAAGCCCAGGCCCAGATGGTTTTACAGCAGAATTCTTTAAAACTTTTAAAGAGGTCTTACAACCATTACTACTCAAACTTTTCAGAAGGATACAGACAGAGGGAAATATCCCAAATTTCTTCTATGAAGCCAGCATCACTCTAATACCAAAATCAGGCAAAGACACAAGCAAGAAAGAAAACTATAGACCCATATCATTGATGAACACAGATGCAAAAATTCTCAACAAAATACTTGCAAATCACATACAGACCCACATCGAAAAGATCATCCATTATGACCAGGTTGGATTCATACCAGAGATGCAAGGATGGTTCAACATACATAAATCAATAAATATCATTAAACACATAAATGGACTTAAAGACAAAGCCACACAGTCATCTCAATTGATGCAGAAAAAGCTTTGACAAAATCCAGCATCTCTTCATGCTTAAAGTCTTAGAGGGAATTGGACTGGAGGGATCATTCCTCAATGTAATCAAAGCCATATAAAAGAAGCACACAGCCAACATCATCCTAAATGGAGAAAAATTGGAAGCATTCCCCTTAAAGGCAGGAACATGATAAGGCTGTCCACTATCGCCACTCCTCTTCAATATAGTGCTTGAAATGCTTGCTAGGGCAATAAGACAAGAAAGCAAAATTAAAGGAGCACTAATTGGAAAAGAGGAAGTAAAACTATTCCTTTTGCAGATGATATGATAGTTTACCTAAGGGATGCTAAAAACTCCACCAGAAAACTCTTAGAAACTATCAAAAGTTTCAGTAAAGTGGTGGGATACAAAATAAACCAAGAAAAATCAGTAGCTTTCCTTTACACCAACAATAAGCAACTGGAGAAGGAATATGAGACCTTCCCAATCACAATAGCCTCAAAAAAAATTAAACTACCTAGGAATAAACCTAACCAAAGACTCCAAAGACCTCTACAACAAAAATTTTTTAACTCTGAAGAAGGAGATTGAAAATGACATCAAAAGATGGAAAGACCTCCCAGGCTCATGGATTGGAAAAATTGATATAGTAAAAATGTCCATTCTACCCAAATTAATACACAGATTCAATACAATCCCAATCAAAATCCCCATGAGCATTTTTACAGACTTAGAAAAAAAATTCTTAAATTCATATGAAAAAACAAAAGACCCAGAATAGCTAAAGTAACCCTGAGTGAAAAGTGTAATACTGGGGGGATTACATTACCAGACTTCAAGCTATATTACAGGGCTATAGTCATAAAGACAGCCTGGTACCGGAAAGAAAAACAGAACCATTGACCAATGGAAGAAAATTGAAGATCAAACTTGAGCTCATATAACTTCAGCCACTCATATTTGACAAAGGGGCCAAAAAAGCTCAATGGAGGAAAGATAGCATCTTCAGCAAATGGTGTTGGCAAAACAGGATCACCATTTGTAGAAGAACAAAATTAAACCCCTACCTCTCACCCTGTACAAAAATCAACTCCAAGTGGATCAAAGATCCCAACCTAAAACCTGAAACCTTGAAGGTGATAGAAGAAAAGTCGGCAGCAACCTACAAGACGTAGGTGTAGAAAAAGACTTTCTAAATCAAACAGCAGCTGCACAGAAAATAAGGACAACAGCTGACAAGTGGGACCTCATCAAACTCAAAAGCTTTTGTACAGCAAAAGAAACAATCAAGGAAGTGAAGAGAAAACCCACAGAGTGGGAGGAAACCACCACTGATACATCAGACAAAGCATTAACATCCAGAACATATAAGCTACTTAAAAAACAAAGAAGAAAACAAATGACCCACTCAAAAGATGGAGTAAAGAGCTGAACAGAGACTTCATCAATAAGGAAGTAAAGATGACTGAGAAACATCTTAAAATGTGTTCAACATCATTAATAATTAAGGAAATGCAAATTAAAGCCACAATAAGGTATCATCTTACTCCAATAAGACTAGCCAAGATCAAGAAAAAGAAAAACACCAAATGCTGGAGAGGTTGTGGGGAAAGGGGAACACTCATCCACTGTTGGCGAGAATGTAAACTGGCACAACCACTGTGGAAAGCAGTGTGGAGAACCCTTAAAAAACTCAAAATGAGGGGCTGGAGAGATAGCCTAGTGGTTAAGAGCACCAACTGCTCTTGCAGAGGACCCGGGTTTGATCCCCAGCACCCACATGGCAGCTAAGAACCATCTGTAACTCCAATTTCAGGAGAACTCCAGTTCCAGGGGAATCTGAGACCCTCTTCTGACCTCTGCGGCATTGCACAACACAGGTGCACAAACCTGCATGCAAGACAGTACATTCATACACATACAAAAATAAATTTTTAAAAATTTTTTTAAAAAGTAAAAAAAGAAACTCAAAATGAGCCTACCACCTGACCCAGCCATACCACTCTTGGGTATGTACCCACAACATGCATCCTACAGCAAAGATACATGCACAGCTATGTTTATTGCAGCTCTCTTCACAATAGCAAAGAGCTGGAACCAACCCAAATGCCCCTCAGCTGATGACTGGCTAACAAAAATGTGGTATATCTACACAATGGATTCTATGCAGCAGTAAAGAAAGATGACATCATGAGCTTTGCTGGTAAATGGATGGAACTCAAAGCAATTATACCAAGTGAAGTAGCACAGTTCCAGAAAAAAAAAAAAAAAAAGGCAAATGGTTTCCCTCATTTGTGGATGCTAACACCAAATCCCCGGTTGACAGGCAAACTGAGCAACTTCATTATTATATTTCATTGTACTTGAACGCAACTGTGCTATTACAATGTGAATCTATAAAGGGGCTCTAGAATTGTCCTACCACTTATACTCACACATTGTAATAACCATATATAGATGGAGGATATGTAGTCACATTCTAAAAAAAGAATGTAAAGTTACACGACTTTATACCTGCATGAAAATTTACTGTTAAAATGTGAATCTCTAAATGTGTTTAGGAATCAACCTATAGTTTATTTTCAGAATTTTTAATTTTGACATATGTGTGGAGTGTATATATGCATATTTTGGAATAATATAAAAATTTTTTAAAGAAAAAATATTTACTATATTTAGCTTTATTTTAAATCTCACTATATTTCGCTGTACATTAAATCACTTTAATGTAAACTGAGAAAAATATTATGTGTTTCTAACCCACCATTTTCCAATCATACATGCTCTTCACGTTGTTAGTAGCTGCAAAGAAAACTATTTTGAAAAGTAATAAGAGAAATAAACTTTTAAACAAACAAACAAAAAAAGAAACTTATCTCACATTCAAGGATAGGTCTCAGCTTAAAGTGAAAGGATGAAAAAAATATTCCAAATGGTACCAAAAAGAAAGCAGGAGTTGCTATTTTAATATCAAACAAAATAGACTTCAAAGTAGAAGCAATCAGAAGAGACAAAGAGGGCCATTATATTCTTATCAAAGGGAAAATTAACTATGAAGACTTTCACAATCATGAATATATATGCACCAAACTCCGGTGTGCTGATATTTATAAATACAACTCAAAAAAACGGGATCTAAAGGCACAGATTAACCCCAGCACACTCATAGTAGGGGACTTCAATACCCCACTGAGCCATGTGGACAGATCAACCAGACAAAGAATAAACAGACATCTGAACTGAACAATACAATACACCAAATGGACCTCAGACATCTTCTGAATATTCCACCCAAGCGCCAGAGAATACACTTGCTACTCAGCACCCCACAGAACATTCTCCAAAACTGACCACATACTTGGACACAGAAAAAACTTCAATAAATACAAAAAATTGAAATAATTTCAGGCATTCTATCAGAACACAGTGCAATAAAGCTCCATATCAACACCAGGATAAGCCCTGCTACCTACATGAACACATGGAAACTAAACAACACACTCCTGAATAATAAATGGGTCAAGGAGGAAATAAAGAAATTAAAGCATTCCTGGAACTAAACAACAATGACAGTACAGCACAATAAAACTTATGGGACACTTTAAAAGCAGTCCTAAGAGGGAAGTTTATAGTCCTGGGTGTCTGCATTAAGAAAAAACAGAAAGAGCACAAATAAATGAGCTAACACTGCGGCTAAAAACACTTGAAAAACAACAAAAAATGAACCCTAAATGCAACAGACAGGAAGAAATAACAAAAAGAAATCAATGAAACGAAGCAGAAATCAATGAAATAGAAACAAAGAAAACAATACAAAAAAAATCAACAAATCCAAAAGTTGATTCTTTGAAAGAATAAACAAGATAGATAGACCTCTAGCCCAGTTAACCTAAAGAAAGAAAGAGCAACTCCAAATCAATAGAATTTGTGATGAAAGGGGAACAGACAATCTATCACAGCAGTCTATCACAACAGACAATGAAAAGATCCAGACAATCATATGGGAATACTTCAAAGACCTATACTCTACTAATTTGAAAACCTAAGAGAAATAGATGAATATCTGAATATCTGCAATCCAGGGAATCACCAAAGCTAAACCAAGAAGAGACTGACAGCTTAAACAGACCCATAATATATGAAGAAATTGAAAATGTAAGAAGAGTCCTCCCAACTAAAAAAGCCCCAGGACCAGATGGTTTCACAGCAGAATTCTATAAAACATTTAAAGAGGACTTACAACCATTCTTACTCAAACTGTTCAGAAGGATACAAGCAGAGGGAAAGCTCCCAAATTCCTTCTATGAAGCCAGAATCACTCTAATACCAAAACCAGGCAAGGATACAACCAAAAAAGAGAACTATAGACCCATCTCATTAATGAACTCAGATGCAAAAATTCTCAACAAAATACTTGCAAACTGCATACATACCTACATCAAAAAGATCATCCATCATTATAAAGTTGGATTCATACCAGAGATGCAGGGATGGTTCAACATACAAAAATCAATAAATATCATAAAACACATAAGTGGACTGAAGGACAAAAACCACACAATCATCTTAATTGATGCAGAAAAAGCCTTTGACAAAATCCAGCATCCTTTCATGATTAAAGTCCTAGAGGGAATTGGACTGGAGGGATCATTCTTCAACATAATCAAAACCATATACAAGAAACCCACAACCAACATCATCCATAAATGGAGAAAAGTTAGGATTTCTCCATAAATGGAGAAAAGTTAGGATTCCCCATAAAGGCAGGAACCCAGCAAGGCTGCCACCTGTCACCACTCCTCTTCAATATAGTGCTTGAAACACTTGCTAAGGCAATAAGGCAAGAAAAGGAAGTTAAAAGAATACAAATTGGAAAAGGGGAAGTCAAACTATCCCTTTTTGCAGATGATATGATAGTTTACCTAAGGGATGCTAAAATCTCCACCAGAAATTTCCTAGAAATGATTAAGAGTTTCAGTGAAGTGGCAGGATACAAAATTAACCTAGAAAAATCAGTAGCTGTTCTTTACACCAAAAACAAGCAACTGAAGAAGGAATACAAGGAGACCTTCCCAATCACAATAGCCTCAAAAACAATAAAACACCTAGGAACGGGCTGGAGAGATGGCCTAGTAGTTAAGAGCACCAACTGCTCTTGCAGAGGACCCAGATTCAATTCCCAGCACTCACATGGCAGCTGAGAACCATCTTTAACTCCAGTTCCAGAGGAATCCGACACCCTCTTCTGACCTCTGCAGCATTGCACAACACGGGTGCACCAACCTACATGCAGACAGTACATTCATACACATAAAAAATAAAATTTAAAAAAATACCTAGGAACAAGCCTAACCAAAGACACCAAAGATCTCTCCAACAAAAATTATAAACCCCTGAAGAAGGAGATTGCAGAAGACATCAGAAGATGGAAAGATCTCCCATGCTCATGGATTGGAAAATTTGATATTATAAAAATGTCCATTCTACTCAAATTAATATGCCGATTCAATGCAATTCCAATTAAAATCCCCAAGATGTTCTTCACAGGCTTGGAAAAAAATCTTAAATTCATATGGAAAAACAAAAGACCCCAAATAGCCAAAGTAACCCTGAATGAAAAGAGCAATACAGGGGGGATCTCTATACCAGACTTCAAACTATACTACAGGGCTATAGTCATAAAAACAGCCTGGTACTGACACAAAAACAGAACTGTGGACCAATAGAACAAAATTGAAGATCCAAACTTGAGCACATACAATTTTAGCCACCTCATATTTGACAAGGGGACCAAAAAGACTCAATGGAGGAAAGACAGCATCTTCAGCAAATGGTGTTGGCAAAACTGGATCACCACTTGTAGAAGAATAAAATTAAACCCCTACCTCTCACCCTACACAAAAATCAACTCCTAAATGGATCAAAGACCTCAATGTAAAACCCCAAACTCTGAAGGTGATAGAAGAAAAAGTTGGCAGCAACTAACAAGACATAAGTGTAGGAAAAGACTTTTTAAAATAGATAGCAGCTGCACGGGAAATAAGGACAACAATTGACAAGGTCAACAATTGTCAAGTGGGACCTTATTAAACTCAAAAGTTTCTGTCCAGCAAAAGAAACAATCAGGGAAGTGAAGAGAAAACCCACAGAGTGGGAGGAAATCTTCACTTCTGATATATCTGACAGAGCATTAACTTCCATAATATATAAACTACTCAAAAAACAAAGAAGAAAACAAATGACTCACTCAAAAGATGGAGTAAAGAAACTTCACAAGTGAGGAAATAGAGATGTCTGAGAAACATCTTAAAAAGTGTTCAACATCACTAATAATTAAGGAAATGCAAATTAAAACCATTTAAAGATATCATCTCACTCTGATATGGCTGGCTAGGATCAAGAAAACAAAAGATACCAAATGCTAGAGAGGTTGTGGGGAAAGGGAAACACTCATCCACTGCTGGCGGTAATGCAAACTTGTACAACCACTATGGAAAGCAGGAGAACCCTTAAAAGACTCAAAATGAGCCTACCACCTGACCCAGCCATACCACTTCTGGGTATATATCCACCAGACTCTTCCTACCACACAGATACATGTACAGCCATGTTTATTGCACCTCTCTTCACAATAGCGAAGAGCTGGAACCAACCCAAGTACCCCTCAACCAATGAGTGGATAGAGAAAATGTGGTACATCTACACAATGGAGTTCTATGCAGCAGTAAAGAAAGACGATATCATGAAATTTGTAGGTAAATGGTTGGAACTAGAAGATTTTATGTTAAGTGAAGTAACACAGTCCCAGAAAAAAAGATGAATAGTATCCCTCATCTGTGGATGCTAGTACCAAGTACCTAGTTGTAAGGCAAACTGAGCAACATTAATGTTATATTCCTCATGACCTGAGAACAACTGTGTTCTTATATTGTGAATCCCTTGACAGGTCCTAGAACTAACCTACCATTTATTTTCAGACTTTGGATTTTTAGTATACGATGGTAGGTATGTATGCAACTTTTAGAGTAATATAAAATTAAAATGGAAAAATGTGAATCAAGAAATATGATATGGAAATAACATACAGTTTGATTTCAGAAGATACAATTTTATTATAGATGTGATGTATCAGGCTGGTGTAACTTAGCCTTTCTGGGTGCTTAACAACCATACTTAATGCCCATGCCCATACCAATTTGGCCAAGGGACCTAAGGGATAACTTTGTTCCTTGCCCTCAGAGGTCAACCAAGTCTTAGGGGACTATGCATGGGGGCATCTCTTGAAATGTCCTGCAAATGTAGGTCACCAGTCTTCCTGTTCAGGGAGGCCTTGAAGAGCCACTAATGGGACTTCAGCCAGTGTCCAGTCTATAAAGAGGAAAATCTGCTCATGCTTCAGAAAAGGAAGCCTGGTTTAGCAAGACCTGATTTTGTCTTTGAGTGGATGGAACTGATAAATGAAAAGCTGAAAGGAACCAGGGGCTCCCACCCTCTCCCCCCCAAAAAAAAACACCCTGAGAGACCCCTAAGGACCAGATCCTCAACTGACCTTAAGAAAACAAAAACCTTGTTTAATCCAGGCTATGTGGCCTTAAACCTCCAAAAGGAAAGTAAAACCAGAAATAATAATCAGTAAGGCCTAAGAAATTTTACTTCAGATATAAAACTAGAGATCTTAGTAAAAAGACAAAAAGAAAAAAGAGAGAGCACTGTTTGTTTGACCTGCCTTCAATTCTTACTGGCAAGTGCATCTACTCTGTGGCTGCCACTGCTTTTGCCATTCTTCAAAGACATGAGACACAGCTTTTTAACCCTCCAATATGGACTGAAGACTCATGTCTCTCCATGAATCCTCCAAACCTCCAATGCCAGATGGGTACTACTGAGATACCTAGCTTGTGGACTAGCAGCTATGGGGATTTCAGCCTCGTCAGAGCATAGACTGCTATCGTTGGACTCCCCGGGCTGGGTTATGGGCCTGGAGGATCAAGAGAGGATCCTGTGCTTACTGAACCTGATTTAGTGGACCATGGGAGGGAAAGACCCCAGTGCGGAGCACAAGGGCAGGATTGATGGTTGCTTGGGCTTACCAAGGAGGAGCCTTCAAACACTTCCTTAAGGAAAACATGACAACTTTTAGCAAAAAGGAAAAGAAAAAAGAAAATCCTCCAATTCAGGTGATATGTGTATGCATGTATGTATGTATATATTTATGTATATATATATAATTATGTATATGTATGTGTGTGTATATATATATTGAAACAATACAAGTTAGAGAGAACAACAACAAAAGAACTGGAAAAAAACTCTGGAAAGACTCAGAAAAAGATACAAGACATATATGGCAGAGTGCAGGAACTCAGGTGGGGTGGGGGGCATGTTTTGGGAAGTGACTTTAAATTAGATTGAGAAATGATGTATGATGTATGGAAAAAGTTTAATAACAATAAAAAATTTTAATTAAAAAAAAATAGAGGAGAGTTGGAGAATTGTAGAACCAGGAACCCAAGGCCAAGCAAGCTTCAGAACCAAAGGTTGGACTGTCAGACGCTGAATGAAGGGATAACATCTACACTGAGCCAAAGAACCCTCTGACATACCTAAACTTTTTGAAAAGCAGGGCAGAAGTGTAGCTCAGTGGTAGAATATATGCCTGGCATGGCCCTTAGTTCAATCCCCAGCATCAAAAATTTAAGTCAGCACTTTTTCCAGAATCAGTTAAATTGATGTATAGGAGAAAGAAGGAGATGCATGTGAAGATTACAGCAGCATAATAAGGTCACTGTGGACGGAGTGTGGCTTCTGGTATGGCAGTGCTTAAGCTGACTCATTACGATTACGCAAAACTAAGACTCTCCAGAGCCTCTTGTTTCATCACAAATGACCTAAACTGAATAATCACTGACCACCACCTCCAGATGCCAACAACTCTGCTCATCCTGTAAGATAACATTGAGTATAAATTGCTTCTCGAATGTTTATCTTCTTCTTGGCAGGAGAGAGTTCTAGAGCTCAAATCCAGACAGGGCCCCCCGCAAGTAAGGCGAGTGTTCTATTACTGAGCTATACTTCCAGCTCTCAAATTTATTAAATTGCAATGTTATTATATCTGACTGTCCAGTCTAAATCCATCATCCTTTACTCTGTAGAGCTGGAAAAGGAGGAGTTTTTTTGTATTGGTCATTAATTTTCTTGTGAAAATTCCTAGCTCTCGAGCAACGTACAAACCAAAGCTTGAGTTTAAAAACCATAATAAGTTACATATGCACTTTTAAAAACTGAGAGATGCTTATGAATGCCCTTTAAAAGCCTCATTCCTAAATCACAGAACTATTTTTGCAGAGAAGGGTGTGGTGTGACATTCACTTACCACATTTAGGTATCATTTCTTCCCTACAAATAGCAGTAATGTATCCAAAAGGCCCAATTACTGTAAGTAAATATTTCCATAAAGAACATCTGGCTCTTTGGCAAAGACATGAATGGTTTCGTTGATGGTTATTCCGATGCTCTGAGATGCTCTGTGCTCTGATTAGGGCAAATGCACTCTCTTCAGGCTATGCACCATTTTTCCATTTTACTCCAAAATACTCTGTGACTTGTTCCTCCTGTGAACTCTCTGGTTCTGTTCCAGGCTTAATGGCTGTGCACAACATAAGATGCTTCTCCCACTCCTTCTAACACACTATATTTCAACCACCTTTTCTTTATCTGTTGGGATTTTATGGGTAAAATCATCCATTTATATATGTCATCCTGAAGGCCTGGCTTTGTTCTAGCATTGTCTTAGGACTTTAGCATTTGCTTTGTGTCTGGAGCTGGCTGTGGGTATCAAATGGGCATATGGGCCACATGTCAAATGTCTCCTCTTGTTCCTAACAGAGGGCAGTGCCAGTTAGAATATAAGATCTTCACAGCCAGTCTCCAAAGCAGGAGAGTAAACAGAAACACACAGTGGTGAGTAGGCCTTGAAGCCTCGGGATTCCTGAGGCTGTGGAAGATAGTTCGAACATTTAACCAAGTATTGGGAACAAAAATAGTGTTTTCCAAATGACAGTCAAAATCTGGATGCCTGCAAGATAATCTCATAATGTTTTGTCTGTGAATAAGAGTCTGAAGCCTCTGTCTATGAACTGTGGCAACTGTCCCTTCATCAATTGTATTGATGAGCAGCAGATTTTCTGGCTGGTTATTACACTGAAATTGCATTATGAAATCTCTCATGTCAAGTATTGACACAACCTAAATTTCTACCACCAGTGAAGAGACAAAGAAAATGTACTCTGTACATAAATACTCATGGCATACAATTTAGCCATTAAAAAGAAGGAAGCTTGGCATGGTGGCACACACCCGTTTCCCCAGCTTACTTAAGGAAATGAGACAAGATCTCTTGATTTGAAGCCAGCCTTGGCAGTACAGTAAGACCCTCATTCAAAACTAAGTAAATGGGTACAAATGAAGAGATCCTGCTATATGAGTCAGCATGGGTAAACCCCTAAGTGAAAACAGCCAATCATAGCACTGGGTGATGTGATTACAACTATCTCAAATAGCCAAACTCAAAGAAGCAGGAAGTGGGATGATGGCTGGCAGGGACTAAGAGAGGAGGAACAAGGAGTCACTGTTATACTAGATGTAAATTTCAGTTTTATGAAATGTACAAACTCAGGGAATCTGCTGTATAATACTCTGCTCAGTTTACAGTCCTGGACTATGTGTCTCTAATACACTCAGTGTATACCTCCTCTGGATCTCACAGTGTGGTGTGCGCTCTTACAACATAAGGAAAACTCACCCAAAGGATAACTTTATCTCCCTAAGTTTCAAGATCTGATAAGTAATAAAAGAAACATACAATTCAGGAACGAAGTAGCAGAATTCACTAACCACAGCCTGGGTTCTTTTTCTTCTCCTTAAAAGAAGCCACGTTGGTTATTCCTCCAAGGAGAGAGCTAATAGCCAATTAGATTTGGGATATACAGACATATGGCTGCCACTGCTGCACAGTACTTCCAGGCAGGTGAGGTGTAGCTGGTTCTGACTGAGGAGTCTTGCTTGACTCAAGGATACCTATATTTGCTTTATTGGTTTAGTGGCCTTTGGTAACACTCTCTGGCATTCCAGAGACCATCTGTATACTTGCAAGTGCGGTCTCCATACATTTTTCCCATGTTTACATCAGGTCTTCAACAGCAGGGCCTTATCAACTCTCTTCCTGCAGATATACCCATTTGGAGGCAAGGAGCCTTTACCTTTTGTGGGGTCTTGGATCCCCTGGCCAACATCTTCTTGGTAGAATAATCCATTGTTGAATAACCCATGGCTGATGCCACAAGCTTACATCCTCTAATGGTTAGGAGATGTTATAAACCACAGGAAGACCCTGTCATACTTAACAGAAGAAAATGTAATTATTGGATTAACATACCATCCAAACATCTGTGTCTATACCAAAGTAACCTACCATAACAATTAGTACTGTTTAAATACCTATATATCTAATTGCGTGTGCTTCATTAGTAGGATCGAAAGGCTATATATTATACTGTTTAAATACCTAAATATCTAATTGCATGTGCTTCATTAGTAGGATCGAAAGGTTATGCCTGGACAAGCTGGCAGCCCATGAAAGAAAACAGCCAGAACTGACTAGAGACCAAGACATCAGCTCCAGAGAAAGTAGAGTGTTTTGCTTCTCATCCACCTGTGCCCCTTTTCTAAGCCTAGGGAACAATCTGCGGAAGAGGGGGCGTGGTAGAATGTAAGGGCTGCGATTGGGGTTAATGGTGAAACTACAACAATATAGACTGGACACTCATTTGATCAACTTGATTGAACATACAAGCCCCCCGGCTGGATGGTGGGACCCATGAGCTGTGGTGGGTGGGCACAACTGCTTGTAAATTGGTTTTACATGAAGGATGCTTGTACTCACAAAATTATCACTTACTGTTAAAAAAAATGAAAACAAAACAAACAAAAAAAACAGAAAGATGCAGAAAAGTTACAGCAGAATGCATGATCTGGGTGGGTAGGGGTGGGGTGGGGGGAAGGGAAGGGGATAATGCCTGAACTGAATTGAAAACGATGTATGAAATACACAAAGCAAAATCATTAAATAAATAAATAAATAAAATAATAAATAAAAACAAAGCACCAAAAAAAAAAAAAAAAAAAAAAGAAGCCACATTGGAGCTGGAAAGATGGTTCAGCAGTAATAAGCAGGTGCTGCTCTTGAAGAGGACCTGGGTTTGGCTCTCTGTACCCATAACAGCTAACAACTGTCAGTAACTCCAGTTTCAGGGGATCCAACACCATCTTCCAGCCTCCATTTTGCACATATGTGGTACACTTACCTTCATGCAGGCAAAGAACTCATAGACATTATATAAATATAAGTTAACTAAAATTTTTAAAATTTGCCAGGCATGGTGATACATGCCTTTAGAATTAGTATTCGGGAAGCAGAAGCAAGAGGATCTTTGTAAGATCAAGGCCATCCTGGTCTACACGGAGAGCTCCAGGCCAGCTAGGGCTACATGGAGACCGTGTCTCAAAAAGACCAAGTTAAAAAAAAATTAAAAAGAATCCACATTGGTGAATCAGAAAAAAATTATAATATTCATGGCTGCTCTAGAATCAAAGGGTATTCAGCTTCAGAGGAATTGTTGCCTATTCCTTTCTGAATAAATATTTTAAATATTCTGAATTAAACCATAACATATGTATTAGCCCTGTCTCTAAAGAAAGATGGGACTTAATGCACTCCAACAAAGACTCCCAATTCTACAGCTGTTCATTTCCTCACTCCAGACAGCACTTCTGCCACCATTTCTGTTCCGGGAAGCTCTGCAGCAAGCACAGAGGGACAGCTGGAGAGATAGCTTAGCGGTTAAGAGCACCGACTGCTCTTGCAAAGGACCCAGGTTCAATCCCCAGCACCCACATGGCGGCTGAGAATGGTCTGTAACTCCAATTACAGGAGAACTCCAGTTCTAGGGGAATCTGAGACCCTCTTCTGACCTCCGTGGCATTGCACGACACAGGTGCACAAACCTACACGCAGATAGTACATTCGTACACATACAAAAATAAATAAAATGTAAAAAAAAGAAGTGAGGTTTGTTTAGGCACTGTTTGGGAAGTTTAGTCCAGGACTGATTCACACGCTTGCTTCGGGCTTGTGTTGCAGTGAGAGGACAAGGAGACCCCTCACCCCACAGCCAGTTTCAAAAAAGAGGGCGAGACCAACATCCCAGAACCCCATTTGAGGAAACACTCCCCAAAACCTAAGACTTTCCAGAACCTCATGTTCTAGTTTGCCTTCAATTACTGTGACAAAACACCCTGACAAATACCAGTCTGGAGAGGAAAGGATTTATATGTCCTACATCTCCTGGGTCATAGTTCATCAATGATGGAACCCAAGGTAAGAACTCAGGGCAGGAACCTGGAGGCAGGAGCTGAAGCACAGGCCATGGAGGAATGCTGCTTACTGGCTTGCTCTCCTTGCCAATGTTCAACCTGCATTCTTGTACAATACAGGACCACCTGCCCAGGGATGGCACCACCCACAGTGGGCTGGGCCCTCCCACATAACTCAATTATCAAGAAAATGCCCCACAGACATGGCCACAGGCCAGTCCAATAGAGGCAGTTCCCCAACTGAGGCTTCAGGTGAGTCAACACTTCAGCTATCCAATGCACCCCACGTCTTAAAGATTTCAACCCCTCTCAATAGCCCCAAGTTGAGGACTGTGGTGGTTTGAATGAGTGTCCCCCATAGGCTTTAAGTATTCAGACATTTTGTCTCCAGTTGGTGGCACTGTTCTTGGAGGTCTTAGAAGGTGTGGCCATGCTAGAGGAAGTATGTCACTGGGGGCAGGCTTAGTGAGTTTAACAAGCCTTGCTGTCTCCAGTCACTCTCTCTTGGCTTCCTGTGCTCATTGTGAGATGTGACCCTTGGCTTGCTGCTTCAGCTCCAGCCGCCATGCCTCCCACCACAATGGACTCTAATTCCCTGGAACCGTCAATCGTAACCTCAAATAAACTCTTCCTTTTATAAGTTCCTTTGGTCAGCAACAGAAAAGTGACTAATACAGTTATTTGGTACCAGGAGTGGGGTGTTGGCTGTGAAGAACCTGACCATGTGGATGTTTGGAGAAATGTGGAAGACTTTGGAACTTTGGGCTAGAAAAGCTGTTGACTACTGTAAGCAGAGCTTAAGGGGCCATTCTAGTAGAAGCCTGGAAGAAAGCATTGCTGCAAAAAATGTAGTTCCAGAGGAAGATAAAGACTTAGGCAGCAACTCGGATATTTTGATAAAGAGTCTGGCAGCAGTTTTCCCACAGCCCAAATGCTTGCCTGATGCTAAGTTGAAAAGCAATGGACTAATGTCTTTGGTGGAGATATTTCAAGACAGCCTAATGTGGAAATTATGGCGTGGCTATTGATGGTGAATATTGTACAGATCTACAGCGAAGAAGAGCAGATGGGGCAGAAAGAAATGCAGAATGTACAGTTTGGATCTGAAAACCCCACTAGGAAGATTAAAGGTGGTGCCCAGGCTTGTGAAGGAGAGTTTCCTTTTGATAAGGAGATTAAAGTGATTAAGGAGAGGCCTAGCTGTTTACAAGTAAACAATGGAAAGAGTGAGATTAAAGTGATCAAGGAAGGGCCTCGAGATTTACAGGTAAACCACAGAAACGGCACCTTCAGGGCAAGACCACACCCAGCTAAGCCTCCAACTTTTGAAAGGAAAATACTGAAAGGGTTTTCTGCTCCAAGTTCAGGGCAGAGAAAAGCTGCAAATGTGGTTGAAATAGGCCAGGGTCCATCCCAAACTTGCAGCCAAACTCGGCAGTTTCATTCACGTGGTGCTGGCTTTAGAGGCATGAAGTTTGCAAGAGTGAAGGGGTCTTCAGTTCTTCCTCCACGGTTTCAGAGGGCTGCCAAGGTCAGGCAGAGTGCAGCAGGGGTGTCCCTGCATAAAGAAGGCCCTGATAGGCCATTGCATGAAGCTGTGAAGGTGAAGTCTGGTTGGCAGTGGAGACCCCAAGAAGACATTCGAGATGCCGACCTGTGAGATATTTGCCAAGCAGAGCTGCATACAGGGAGTGGTACCAGCCTAAGAAAGAGATGTATGTTGCAAGCAAAGCTGGAAGAGCTGAGCCATCTAAGCCCTTTGGAAGTCAAGTCCCAGAAGTTGCACATGGAGCTACTGGACTTGGTGTTTGCCCTGCAGGTTTTCGGTCTTGTTTTGGTCCACTATTTCCTCACTATGCCTCTATTCTTCCCTTTTGGAATGGGATGTGTATTCGGTTCCACTGCACATTGGGAGTATGTAATTTGTCTTTCGATTTTACAGGAGCTTACAATTTAGGAGATTGGCCTGAGTCTCAGAAGAGACTTTGGACTGTAGACTTTTTTAAAAAATATATATTTTATTATTATGTGTATGAATGTACTGCCTGCAGGTAGATTTGTGCACCCGTGTCGTGCAATGCTGCAGAGGTCAGAAAAGGGCATTGGATTCCCCTGGAACTGGAGTTAAAGATGGTTCTCAGCTGCCATGTGGGTGCTGGGGATTGAACCCGGGTCCTCTGCAAGAGCAGTCAGCACTCTTAACCACTAGGCCATCTCTCCAGCCCCCTGGACTGTAGACTTTTGAACAACATTGAAACTGGAAAAGACTATGGGGACTTTTAAGGTTGGACTAAATGCATTTTAAATTTTATATGGTCAGGAGCCTATGGGGCCAGGGAGTGGAATGTGGTGGTTTGAATGAGTGTCCCCCATAGGCTTTAAGTATTCAGACATTTGTCTCCAGTTAGTGGCACTGTTCTTGGAGGTCTTAGAAGGTGTGGCCATGCTAGAGGAAATACGTTATTGGGGGCAGGCTTAGTGAGTTTAACAAGCCTTGCGGTCTCCATTCGCTCTCTCTGCTTCCTGTGCTCATTGCGAGATGTGACCCTCGGCTTGCTGCTCCAGCTCCAGCAACAGAAAAGTGACTAATACCCTTTGAAACTCTGGGACATTTCGGGAACATTCCAGGTAACAAACTACAGTTTGTTACCCTCATGAGGAGCAAGTTACCAAACGGTAGCAACATTATAGGAAAATATAACAAAAAACAAGTTTATTTAAAAAGATTCTCCCGGGGCTGGAGAGATGGCCTAGAGGTTGAGAGCTCTGACTGCTCTTGCAGAGGACCTGGGTTTGATCCCCAGCACCCACATGGCAGCTGAGAACCGTCTGTAACTCCAGTTCCAGGGGAGTCTGACACCCTCTTCTGAGCTCTGCGGCATTGCATGACACAGGTGCACAAACCTACATGCAGACAGTACATTCATACACATAAAGATAAATAAATGAATAAATAAATAAATAAATAAAATAAAAGATTGTCCAGAGAATTCTACAAAATTCCATTCTAAAACAAAGCAATCAAGTGATCAATGCACAAAAATGGCAGAATGAAGGGCTGGAAAATGGCTCAGTGGTTAAAGGCACTGGCTACTCTTGTAGAGGACCCAAGTTTGATTCCCAGCACCCACACGGTGGTAACAACCATCTGTAATTCCAGTTCCAGGGAAATCTTCTGACCTACAAGGGCAGTGTACCACATAGGTGCACATATCTACATGCAGGTAATACATTCATACACATAAAAAATAATAAATAAAAATTTTAAAATATCAAAAATTCAATAAAACTAAATGAACAGCATTGTACCTGGTACTTAGTAGATAAATATTAATGAATAGATTTATAATTTTCAGGGCTTTCAGACCTGATGGAGCGTATTTAGTTTCCTTCCAGATAATGAATAAATCATGACATATGAAAATGTGAATTAGGGACAGCACTTTAGAAGCTATACATCATTGAAAAGCTGAAGACTGACTATAACAGAAATATTCAAACTAACCCCAGTGAATAGTGCACATGCAAACACACATGTGTGTATTACTAAATACATAAAAAGTAAGGAAAGAGCTGGAAGCAACCCAAGTGTCCCTCAACTGATGAGTGGATGGAGAAAATGTGGTACATCTACACAATGGAATTCTATGTAGCAGTAAAGAAAGATGACATCATGAACTTTGCAGGTAAATGGATGGAACTTGAAGGCATTATGCTAAGTGAAGTAATGCAGTCCCAGAAAAACAAACAATGTATGGTGTCCCTCATTTGTGGATGCTAGCACCAAATCCATAGTTGAAAGTAAAGCTTTTTATCTGAAGGCAACTGTGCTGTTATAATGTGAATTCCTCAATGGGCTCTAGAATTAACTGACCACTTATTTTCAGACTTTGTAACTGTGGTATGTATTCATATATTAGAGTAATATAAAATTAAAGGGAAGAATGTAAATTCCTAAACATTAAAAAAATCTCAAATTAATTTCTACTTCTGAAATAACAATGTATTAACACCAGGAATTTTGTAAGATAATATATTTTTTTAGCTTTCAAACATTAATTCAGCTTAGTTCATTTCCTTGAGAAGAAAAATCCTATTCATTTTTTTAAAAAGTAAGGAAAGAGTAAGGGAATTGGAGTACAGCTGGTAGATATGAAGAATGGAAGATAATGCAGCAAAAAAAAAAAAAAAATAGTTACAGAGCCAAGTGTAAGTGTTGGCCCAAAGAAGAGCAACGATTCTATAGACAGGCACCTATTTGTTTTCATTTTCCTGTTATGAAAATGTAAATACAAGTATATCATCATGAAATCCACTCTAGTTAAGCTATTCTAAATCAAGGGGGAAGAAAAAAATCTGTAGTACTCTGGGCATCAAATACAAATTTTCCAATGAAAAACATGACAGCTTTGGCTTTAGCATTCCCATTCTGACATTCAATGCCAGAAAAATGTTAAATTGTTAAATACCGCCTCAAAGATCCGACAGGAACTATAGTGCGAGCCACTACATTGTGAACAGGTAAAGTGATATGAACAAGCGAGAACATGAAGCACTTTAGGGGACCTTCTTAAAAACAGTTGAAGCACTCCCAACAATTCCAGACCCCACCCCCCAGAATATGATAAAGGTGTCAGGAATGAAACAGTGATAACAGAGGAGATACTCTGAGTGTTAACCCCATTGAACGTACATTATTATTACCTGGGCGGTACAAGATAATATAATTAACAACTATTGGAAGTTAACAACGCGGGGAGGGGGCGGGTGAGGAAATAGGCTGCAGAGTTCCAACTGTGCTCTCTCAAGTGGCTTCCTGGTATTTGATGGAATGGTTAATCCTGAATTTGGAATGACCCAGGAGAGACAATGTCTATGAGGCTGTTTCTAGAGAGGGTTAGCAGATGAGGTAACACTCACCCTGAAGATGCCATACGCCATCCCAGGGGCTGGGGCCCAGACTGAACAAACAGCAGAAAGGAAAAAGCCGAGGAATCTGCAGCCGGCACCAGCCTTCATCTCTGCTGCCTGATTACAGGTGACACGTGACCATGTTCCCTCTGCCATGACAGACTGATTCTCAAACTGAGTCAAAATCAACCCTTTGTTTTTAAGTTGCTTTTGTCAGTTTTTTTTTCACAGCAATAATATTAATAATATATATGATAGTTATAAGTTAGTTATCTTCCTTTCATCTATAGGGAAACGCTCCTGGAAAGAGTAGGGTTTTGTGCGTAAGTGTGTGTGTGTGTGTGTGTGTGTGTGTGTGTGTGTGTGTGTGTGTGTATTTGTGTTTTGGTGTTTTTAGACCATGCTCTTTTGTAGCCCCAGATGGCTTGCTATGTAGACCAGATCAGGCTAGCCTCAGTTTCACAGAAATCTGCCTGTCTCTGCCTCCCGTGTGGAGACTAAAAGTACATGTCACCACAGCCAGCTTGGAAATAGTTTTTTACTTTCAGTAGTTTCATTAATTTCACTTTGGTTCCTTTCCTTTCTAATATTTTCAAATAATACTGAACTGGACACTTTTTAAATTAAATTTTTAAAGTATTAGACATTCATAGAATGTTTCCATTTTATGTTTTTGGTTGTAAGCCTGAGGCTTTAATGCCTGTGCCTGCTCTCTAGCCCAAATGTTGCAATTTTTCTAAAAGTATTTTCAGTTACTTTCCCCTCTACAAATGTACATTTAAGGAATATATCTGACCTGATGTTCATCAAGAGCTAATGAAAGTAACTATTTCTGGATGATAGGATTTGAGGATTGCAGTACTTTAATATTTATACATGATATTCCTTCAGTAATTACATTATTTATAATATATACAAATCATTCTAAAAGAGAGGCATTTCCCTACTAAAACAATGACACTAACAAAGGCAGTAACAGCAAAGGAGCAAAATGCTTAGTTTTAGATGTTAAAAATGTGCTTAATTATTTTTGACATTTGTATTTTTCTGTATTTTTAATTTAATAATCATTTTAAGAAAATAAATGAAGGAATGCTATTTAGAAAATAAATTCATATATTAAGAATATATAATGAATAAAAAAATAATCATGCAAATGTTAAAGAAAAAATGAAAAATATAGTCACAGAACCTAAAAGAAAATGAGATAAAGAATGAAAGGCTGCACATAGACTAAGTGCTAGGATTGGTAAATTCAACAACAGAATGGAGGGAATTTTCCAGAATTTGCCATAGAGATGAAATGAAACAAAGAGTTTGAAATAAAAACCAAGGGATTTATGTATACTGAGAAGCTATGGCAGGATAGTAATTTGATGTGAAGGAAGGGAACAGAGCACCAGAGAAGCTTCCAAGTGAGGGTCAGAAATGAGGACAGACTGAAGTCTAACTCGGGAAGTCCTACCCAGAACCGGGCAGCCGGCCTCTGGACAAGGCTAGGTGCTGGGGATGCTGCAGTGGAGATAGCCACTAAAGCCCTCAGAGCACACACAGTCAATGCACAGCAGAACAGTCATCAAAGACAGCAACTCTCTGCACATCAGCAGTTTCAGAAGAATCCAGAAATTCATGGGGCAGTAGAATGTGCTGGAGGAAGCCATTGTGAATGCATAAGTTTACACCCAAAGTGTTACTTAGAAGTGGGAAGAAAAAATAGTTTTCAGCTTACATGTTAGACTGCAGAAAACTTCATTATAGAGGGAGGAAGGAAGGAGACAGGGAAGGAAAGAGGGAAAGAGAGACTATAAAAAAATTCTATGCTGAATGTATGAATGATATATTAAGAGAGGAAAGAGGGGGCGCAGAGAGTTGGCTCAGTGATTAAGAGCACTGGCTGCTCATGCAGAAGATCCAGGTTCAGTTCCCAGAACCCACATGGGGACTAAGAACCATCTGTAACTCCAGTTTCAGGGGATCCAGTGCCCCCTTCTGTCCTCCATGGGCATTGCACAATATGGGTGCACTTACACATATGCAGACATAACTCATAGAGATAAAATTAAAATTAATTAATTAATTTTTAAGAGAGTAAAGAAATTTCCTGTAGCCACAAATGAACTTAAGGTGTGAATTCAAGGAGGGGAACAACTGTTCATATCATCAGTCACCCTGGGGACCTCGAGGACATGGGCGGAATCTGACTGCCAAAGATGCATAACTAAAGTTCAAAGATGATCTAGTAGGGTCTGCTCGCTACAGCCTGCGTCCACAAACCCCTGAACCTTAGCAAAGGGGAAAACTTCCTTGCTGGGAAGATACTGTCAGCTTCCAGGGCTCTGGACATAAGGAAAATGGCCACCCCCAGGTGAGCTCAGTACGGATAGTCACCACTACAGAGATGGTAGACTTTTTTAAGTTACTCAGAAAATGCTATAAATCACTTTATAACAATTAATTTCACATGGCTAAATTTCTAGAGGAAAAGATAAACGGACTTATTTCTAGGTTAAAACATTAAAGATCCTATCACAATGTACAGGATAGTTCAAGCCAACTCCAATAACACAACAGATAATTCTTTTTAGTTGACACAATAATTGTGCCTAAGTATGGGACATAGTGTGATATTTTGATATACACATACAATATGTAATGGTCAAATCAGGTAATTAGCACTTGCATCACCTCAAACATTCATCAGTCCCTATCTTGATGAAAGGATATCTTATTCTGGTTTTGATTTGCATTTCCTTGATGATTAATGATGTGAAACTTCTTTCATATATTTGTTGACCATTTATCTATCTTCTTTTGAGAAATGTTTATTTAGATTATTTTCTCACTTGTTTATCATATTTTTATTTGGTTTGGTCTGGGATTGCTGCTATTGAGTTACTTGTATATTCTGAACATTAACCTCTTCTTGCATTAGTACTTTGCAAATATCTACCCCCCCCATTCCTCAAGCTACCTCCTCACTCTGCTATTTCCATTATCATGCTTTCTTTTCTTGCTTGTTAGCTTGATGTAACCCCATTAATTTATTTTTGGTTTTGTTTCTGATGGGTTCTTGAGAATAGCCAAGCCCTTCAGATTCTTAGCAAACTGCAGTGCCTCTTGCATGCAGGGATTAGGAGCACGTGGATGTTTCAAAACATTCTCATCGTTCTACTTTACTTTTGTTACCTGGATATTTGTTATCTTATCCAAAAAAAACCTCCTTGCCCCATGTCAATATCCTGAAATATTCCTTATGTTTTCTTCCTAGCTTCAGGTTTATGTTCAAACATTTCATCTATTTTACTTTTTTTTTTTTTTTTTTTTTTTTTTTGTAAATGAGTAGAGATGAGGCTTCAGTTTTTCACAGGTGGGGAAAAAAGAAAAAAAAAAAACCCACAGAGAACCCCAGATCACCAGGTGAGTCTGCCGCAGAAGGCATATCCTGGTTAACACAAATAAGCCTGCAGTGTTCATGTGAAAACAGGAAATAGAAATTCAAGAAAAGAAGAAATACCTGAAGAAAGACTGCCATTTACTTTAGGTGGTTTTACACTTGGTAATTATGATAATTCAACTATTCAGAACTCTAAAGATATTTTAGCTTTACAGTTCCTTCAATAGAGAACATTTGAAATTCTTAATTGTGTTTGTTTTTGATTGGTTCATCCCCCCCACCCCATGCAAAACTAGAATCCTAGGCAATAAAACCAAAGATGGTAAATGAGCATTCTGCTTTAAATGGAATTTGAACACTTCTAAAAAGGAAATGATGAGTTAACTAACTTAAAAGCAGCCGATTGGGGCTGGAGAGATGGCCTAGCGGTTAAGAGCGCCAACCGCTCTTACAGAGGACCTGAGTTCGATCCCCAGCACCCACATGGTGGCCGAGAACCTTCTGAAACTCCAATTCCAGGAGAACTCCAGTTCCAGGGGAATCCGACACCCTCTTCTGACCTCCGCGGCATTGCACGACACGGGTGCACAGACTTGCATGCAGACAGTACATTCATACACATACAGAAATAAATAAAATTAATAAAAAATTAAAAAACAGTTGATTAAGAGAGATTTAGAAATGTGATCAAAATTGATGAAAGATATTAAAGTGCAGAAAATTAATTAGAAAATTTTAGAGATTGTGTGAAAACTCAAAATAAAATTTAAAGAGCCTAATTTTTCTCAGTCCTCTGCTACTACCCACCCTTCTTCTCTACCTTTGCCCACTCTACCAGCAAAGCCTTCAGTGTCTCCCTCCTTCATCACCCTCCCATCTACTCTCTAAATTTCCATATCAAAAGGAAAAAGTGGCCTCTTTTAAATTAAAACTGAGAAGTAGGAGATTTCAGTACTATTTACACTCCCAGCCAGAAAGGGGACTAAAAATTTTGATTGTGGTCTTCCCTGAGTCATATCAAGACTCTCTGGGATTTGCTAAAAACTTTCAAATTGGGGCCTGGAGAGATGGCTCAGATGGCTCAGTGGTTAAGAACACTGGCTGCTTTTGCAGAAGACTGGGGTTCCAATCTCAGCACCCATATGGTGCTCATGAGCATTTGTAATTCCAGTTCCCCGGGGATCTGATGCCCTCTTCTATCCTCTATGGGCATTGCACAACATTGGGTGTATTTATATACATGCAAGCATAACACTCATAAATAAATAAATAAATAAATAAATAAATAAATAAATAATAAAATTCAAAAATTTTTTTTTGTCTCTTCAAGACAGGGTCTCCCTGTAGCCCCAGCTGTCCTGGAATTCACTCTGTAGACCAGGCTGGCCTTGAACACACAAAGATCTGCCTGCCTCTGCCTCCCAAGTGCTAGGATTAAAGTCATGTGCCACCATGCCCAGCTCAAATCATTCTTTTAACATGGAAACCAGAGGAGACTGATTTTATTTCTCCAAATTTTGCATTTGTAAGGACATTCCTATCTCTGCTGATTAGCTCTAAAAACACAGAAAGGCTTTAACCCAAGTCAGTATAACAAACTTCACTTGTTCAACTTTTTGCTTCACTTAAGAGATATAATTTTCTACCTTGGTTCTTCTACTAAGAATATACTCTGGGGCCATAAGATGGCTGACTGGGTACGGCATTGCTGTGCAAACCTGACAGCCTGAGTTTGAGCCCCAGAACCCACAGGAAGCTGGAAGGAGAGAAGCAAGTTCATAGAACTCTCCTCTGATCTCCACATGCACAGCAAGATATGTGTACACACACGCACACACACATGCACATACACCTACACACACAAATGCTCACACACAAATATCAAATACTTTTTTAAAGAATGTGGTCTTTTAATGTAATAGTGCTGTGTGTGTGCACATGATTATTTTTTCATGTAATTATTTTATGTGTAATTATTTTATGTGTCATTTTTTGTCTAAAACAGTATGGGGCAAAACTCAATCTACCCTTAAAAGTCCTGAAAATATCTAAATAGCAAAACCGGTTGCCATTTCATTCTTACATTTTCTAGCTTATTGCACTAAAATTACTGTTCTTGATATGTCCACTTTCAAATATGTATATATGAATATAAACTTTTAAGATGACTTTTGAAATTGCAATTATGACATTAACGTATAGGGGTTATTGCTGCCCTGCCTCTATTGTCCCTTCTTAACACTCTCCTATCTACTCCCCTATATCTACTACCTCTTTTGAAAAGACAGTTATTCCAGATCCTTAGGCAGACCTAGCTAAAATATAGGCACTCAAGAGTCACCTGTAGAGAGCTGGAGAAATGGCTCAGTGCTTAAGAGCTGCTTCTGGAGAGAACCTCCATTCACTTCCCAGCACCCACGTTGCAGCTAACAACTATCCATAACTCCAGTCCCAGGGGATCCAATACCCTCTTCTTGCCTCTTACACAATATTGCTACTCTAACATATATGTAGACAAAGCATTTATAAAATAAAATAAATTGAAAAAATTGTAAGAGCTACCTGTAAAGTTAGATGCTGGTTATACAAAGATCTTTTCCCAATCAGCCCTAACATAATTGTAAATGTTTAAATTATACTTTTTTTACACGGGTGCACCAACCTACATGCAGCAGTACACTCATACACATAAAAAACTAGTAATAATAATAATAACAACAACAAAGAAAAAAGAAAACAAAGAAAGAAAATCCCTGACAAATCACTGTCGTTTTCATTTGGGGAATATGATGTATTTTCTCTGTAAGGTTCAGAATCTGCAATTCAGTTCACCACAAATCCGTTGGGATTCCAAAGGTATTTGAAGGACTATGGCTGCTTGGAGGCATTGTGAGGTCTTTACCTTCTTTTTTTTTTTCACATAAATTTATTTTTATTTTTTTAACAAATCTAGACCTGTGTCCCCCCCCTTCACCAACCCCACCAGAGCTCATGCATTCTGCCAAATATGCTTTTCATCTCTTTCTCAGTCTTTCTCAATATTCTCCATGAGGAAGTTGACTGTTTTGAGCAGAAGTTCACTGTTTCAGTCAGTTCTTTGATGCAGTCCTTTCTGTTGTTGGTGGTGGTGGTGTTGTTTCCAATATGCATCACTCCCAACTGCTTTGGACAAAAGCTCAAGGGGCCATAGACAGGAAATACTTACAACTAGGTAATTAGCACTAGCATCCACAGATGAGGGATACCATTCGTCATTTGTTTTTCTGGGACTGTGTTACTTCACTCAGCATGATGTCCTCTAGCTCCAGCCATTTTCCTGCAAAGCTCATGACGTCGTCTTTCTTTACTGCTGCATAGAACTACATTGTGTAGATGTAACACATTTTCTCTATCCACTCATCAGTTGAGGGGCATTTGGGTTGGTTCCAGCTCCTTGTTATTGTGAAGAGAGCTGCAATAAACATGGCCGTGCATGTATCTCTGCAGTGGGGTGAGTCTTGAAGGTACATGCCCAGGAGTGGTATGGCTGGGTCGGGTGGCAAGTACATTCCAAGTCTTCCAAGGGTTCTCCACACTGCTTTCCATAGTGGCTGTATGAGTTTACATTCCCACGAGCAGTGGATGAGTGTTCCCCTTTCCCCACAACCTCTTTCCATAGTGGCTGTATGAGTTTACATTCCCACCAGCAGTGGATGAGTGTTCCCCTTTCCCCACAACCTCTCCAGCACTTGGTATCATTTGTTTTCTTGATCCTAGCCAGTCTTATTGGAGTAAGATGTTAT